>CM068285.1:14155091-14661633 GCA_034703905.1 Chenopodium berlandieri
CAAGCTTTCTTCTCTTTGAAGTAAGGGTTTCGATCGGGGTTCCTCGGCGTTTAATACCATCTTCTCTGCGCAGCTGCTTCTTAAGTTAGGGAGTGTTTTTTTTCATGGGTGGCAGGGAGATTTCGAAGGTCTTGAATTGTTGCAATTCCTTACCGCCAAGAAGGAAGAACGGTTTTATAGAACCGTTTGTTCAGGGACATTGTAGTCATTTTAGGGGTCTTAGGCTAGCTCTAACGCCACTGTCAGGGGACCGCCGGAAAAAAGATAATCACGACGGGTGTTTGGTAAAGTTAGTGTTAGGGTTTCGTAGATCTCTTGCGTTTTGCTCCGAAAACTCTGTTTTGTTTTTTATTTGGCTAGTTTGTATGTTGTCTTCTTGCCTTTGCTTGTTAGTTTGGTTCGCTTTAGTTTTAATTATGGTTTTAAGTTCGCTAGTTTGTATGGTTAGTGGCTTCCTTACTTTTTGGGTTCTTTGCCGAGAGGGTGTTGTTCTTCGATACTTTTGTTGTTTTATTTGGGTTAACATATGTTTAGTAGTGCGGCTTTACATGATGTTTGGAGGATTGATAGGGTAGTCTCGGGAATGGTTCTTGTCTATGGTCCATTTTGGTTCTTAAGGTTGGTCTTGGCTTGTCCGGTCATCAAAGTATTGGTAGGTTATCTCTTGGTAATCTCAGTTTCAGCTTAGCAATGGATTTTCAATCCGTGGCTTTGAAAAACCTTTATCTTAACCCTGCTCTCCAACATGGGGCCCTTTTAAGTTTCTTTTAGGGGATTTTAGTATGGTAATGGTCTATTATTTTGAGAAGAGGCCAAAGATACCCACAGTTAAGGGTATCGAGTCACTTGTAAAAATGACTTAAATTGTGTCGTTAAGCCTTGGTCGTTTTATTTTTCTTCCCTTTTTACCTAGTATAAAAGAGTGTTTGTGTCTTGTTGAGCTCGGGTTTATGTATACCAACAATCGTGTATGTTCTGCTCTTCTGTGCTATTCCCAATATCAACAAAAATGGGGTTACACAGCCAACAAAGGTCAAATGTGGTATCTCCGGCAGCATGTTCGAGGACAATCACTTGAATTTTCAAGCCGACATTTTCTTGCGAGGAAGTTCTGTTTAAGTTTTATAAGGTTTTGTAATCTTTGTAACATTGGAGCTACTAAAGCTCCAATGAGCGGCTTGGCAAACTTGATCGTAGTTTGTAATAGTTTTTGTCAATTATATACTTCCTCCGTTCTATTAATATTGCAACAAGGATAAAATTACGCATCCCAAAGCACATGTTATATGCTAAATATCTATAATTGTGTAAGAGTAAAAATAATAAAAATTATATTGTGAAAGTATTTTATGAGACGAATCCAACAAGATCGCACATGACTATATTTTTCTTAACGTATAAACCATTTATATGGTCAAACAAGAGTGATGAATAGTGCAAAAAGTCTATTATTGTTGCAATATTAATAGAACGGAGGAAGTATATATATATATATATATATATATATATATATATATATATATATAGGGATCATGTGAGAACACATTCCTTATGTGGGAACCTAGTATATGTGAGGACATATTACAACCGTTGGATCAATTGCATCCAATGGCTTCCATTTATCCTTGTCAAACATAATTTCAAATACAAAATTCCAGCGTTTTCCCTCTCCTCCTTCATTTTGACGCGTTACTTTCTCTCTCCTCCTTCAATTTCTGTTCTCTGCTACCTTTCTCTCTGCTATTTGCTTTGATTCTTCATCAATTCTTCTTCAAACTTCATCAATTCTTCGTCAAGGTGAGTACATTGTTTATGCTTTCGTTTTTTCAATCATTTGTACCTCACATTCAGTTACATTCTTCGTATATCATTTCTGAGTTTCATTTGTTTAATTTTATTAATTTGTGTCAATTATGTTTTACTTTGTGTTTTTCGTTGATTTTAGTTTGATTTTCGTTTTTTGAGTAGTTATTAAGTTGATTTTAGTTTTATTTTTGCTTTATTTTCATTATCTTACATTTTTTTTCGTTTTTTGGAAACCTAGATATCACTGCTTATTTGTGCTATTACATTGATTTTAGTTTGATTTTAGGTTTATTTGAATAATTATTAAGTTGATTTTAGTTCGATTTTAATTTTATTTGACTAATTAATTTTTATTTGTGTTTTTTCCTTGATTTTAGTAATTATAAACTTGATTTTAGTTTGATTTAGTTTGATTTTAGTTTTATTTGCCTAATTATTAACTTGATTTTACTTTGATTTTTCCTTTGTTTTAGTTAGCTTACATTTTTTTCCTTTTTTTTCTTTTTTTTTTTTTTTAATTGCAGAACTGTTTAGTGCTATGGATTTTTCGGTTGCTATGGATTCTACTAATGCTATGGATTCTACCAATGCTAATGATTCCATGGCTATACCTTTGGAAAGGAAAATGTATGTGTTTTCTTATTTGCTCATTTTATGTTTTCTTGGTCAGTATAGTAGTTATTGTTTGGATAAAACTTGATCATTTTATGTTTTGTTGCTCATTTATGAAATATCAGGTTTTTGATTTTGTATAACATATCTGATGAAATGTATATTCTGTTTGGAGTTGCAGTCAATTTATGAAGTTTGATAATTTGTTACAAAGTTTAGTATAGAGGTCAAGTGTTGTAACTTTTTTTGTTAGTTCAACTATGTAATTTTAGACTTGAAAGTTTTCAA
Organism: Chenopodium berlandieri; assembly: GCA_034703905.1. Classification (NCBI taxonomy): domain Eukaryota; kingdom Viridiplantae; phylum Streptophyta; class Magnoliopsida; order Caryophyllales; family Amaranthaceae; genus Chenopodium; species Chenopodium berlandieri. Next base: position 14,157,798 of record CM068285.1, read on the forward strand.
ACATAATCTTTTGTCTCTGTTCGAATGGCATCATTTCCTGCTTATATTGAGTTTTTGGTCTATGCTTTAATTATAGCTATGAAAATTAAGTGTCAAGTAGTTTTAATATCTGAAATTTTTTATTAATCTTATGTAAACTGTTTTGATAATGTGACTTAGTACATCAAGTCAGTGATGGCTATTGTTTCGGGGGTTTTTGGAGTCCCTCGGGAGAGTTACACTCCTGAGTATGCGCGCCTGACGTCTGTACCTGCAAAACCACGAAACTCTGGTTAGGTGGAGTTCCGCCTCTGACGATCAAGTTAGTATGATTCCGGATGGGTAAACGTGCGGAAAGTAAATAGGTTTTTCTCACTGATTCAGAGAGATTCCGCAATTGATATTGCTCAGGTTTGTGTTTGCATTTGTGTATATGCGTAATAAATGAGGAATTTCTCCTATTTATAGCAGATGAGAATCTGCTCCCCCATTGGGGGTACAATGCCACGTGGCATCCTCCTATTGGATCGCCTTGGGCCTCTACGAGGTTGACACGTGTCAGCCCCTTATTAGGCCACGTGGCAGGGGTAATTTTTACCCAAACAGTATGAAAATTTACTCATAAGAGGTATTACAATAAGTTTCACGCATAATTACTATGTATATACACACACACCTATCTTTGTTTAAAACGTAAAAAAGAAAGTAACAGAAAAATGAGATCATCCTATATCTTTATCTATTACATAATTACTAATTGATGCTCTTGCTGTAATCTCAAACATTTTCTCTTCACCTATGCAAAAATCACATGTTGAGGTTTCTTTTTTTTTTTTTTTTTTTTATTTATCATAAGTGGCATGTTAAACAAAGTTAAGTCCAATATTTTTTTTGTAACAGTTGTATGAAGTCCTAACTGACGCTATATGTATATATATTGAAAAAGACTTTGTATGAGCAGGAACTCTATTGAAAAAGAGTGTGCTGCCGATGTTGGTTTATCAGGGGTTGTAGTGGCTATAGAGTCTGAGAAGCTCAGTGCATCTATAAACTCAGAAAACAAGCAAAAGAGATTCAAATTAGTTGCTACTAAGGGTAAAGGAAAAAAGGTTGAAAAAGGAGTGAATGAAAAACAAAATGTGAAGTTCGAGGATCCTGATGGTGAAGTTGGAGGATTGAATTTAGGGGATGCTGTTGATGAAGTGCAAGGATCGAGGTCTGTTTTTTATGGGACGTTGCATAATAGGATGTCGCCTTCATCTGTCCTTCATGTTGTTAAGAAGCTTTTGAAAGATCAGTTGATTGCTATTAGAGCTATAGGATTTGGGCCCTTGGAGTTTTTGAAGGTGTCCTAACTGCCTTTGTAGGTTGGTTTTTGGTTGGTCAAGCACTTTGATGCTCAAAGTTGTTCCTTGAATATTCCTGATTCCGAGCCTTTCAAAATTACTGAACAGCATGTGCATGAGGTCCTAGGGTTGCCATTTGGAGGCATGAAGATGGATGCAAATGTTTTTTCCAAGGATAAGAAAGTCATTACCCAATGGAAAAGGACTCAATATCTGTGAACATTGGGGAGCTTACGTCGTATTTGAAGGACCATAAGTCAGCTGGGCCAATGATCAAACGTAATTTTATAGTTCTTTGTATTTCCACTTTAATGTCAGGTAGTCTTTTCATTTTCAGTTTGGTCATTTTACTTTCAGTTTGATCATTTTCATTTCATTTTGCTCATTTAACTTTCATTTTGATCATTTTAATTTCATTTTGCTCATTTTTACTTTCATGTTGCTCATTTTTGTTTCTGTTTGATCATTTTAATTTAATTTTGTTATTTTATGTTACGAGGACAAAACAAGAATGTTAATCATGACATTCTGAGATATTTGATTGATGTTGATAAAATCAAGGATTTAAATTGGTCAAAATTTATCCTTGATTCTCTTGTAAAGGCAAAGATGTTATGTGATGAGTTTCCTACTCGATACATTCCAATATCTTTATTATTTCTTATGGTATTTTCTATCTTTTCTTTATTTTTAATGTGTTACATATTATGTTATTTTCTATCTCTTCTTTAGTTTGTCATCTGATAGAGTTTATGAAATAAGCATTCTACGATATTATTTGAAAAAAGAGCAGGATCCCCTGCAATTCTTCACCCCCCTTCCTCCCTTAAATAAACAAACACACATACACACACATACATACACACACACTCACACACACACACACACACACACACATACACAAACGCACACACAACTTGTAATAAAATATGAAATCAGATTTTAAAATCAGTTTCTGAAATCAGAATTCGAAATCAAAATTGACATCAGCTATTGAATTGAAATGTGACCAAGGAGGGGGAGGGGGGACAGGTTTGTGTAGGCAGGTGGTAGTAGGGGGTGGGGCTGGTATTTTCTAAGGTTTTTTATTTTTATTTCTTATGTATTAATTGTTATTTATTTATTTAATTTTAATGTACTAATTTTTGATTGAGGTCCATTTGAGAGTTTGTATCAATATTATTGTAACATTTTCTTGTTCAATAAAATTTTGATTCGTAATTTACCTAATTGCATCACGAACAGCCATAAGATGTCCCGCAGCATACTTGATTCTGTCATAATCATAAAATGCATCTTGCAATTCTTTATATTTTCCCTGAGCAATTAAATCTTTTACTGAGCTTGTTATCGTAGGTTGCGATGAAGTACCTGTCAATGCATGATCAAATGGAATTAGATAATGTAGAACCTATTAAAGTGAGTACAATATGTTACTTTGATGAAATTCATAGAATTTTACCCTGATTTGTTAATATGTTACTTTGACTCTATTGTATTGTGTTACTTTCAAGTTTCAACCAAAGTAATAATTGTTACTCCAATCCACTTGTGATTTGGTTAGAATCGGTTCGATGTGTAGCATCAAAATATTAACATCGTCCTAATTTACACTTACATGTAATTAACTAAAGATATATTTGCTCAAATATGTGCATTGCATCATGTAAAAGTATATATAGAGAAAGTATATGAAATAAGTTTTCATTAAAATGCTATTATTAATGATATGATATGATATACTTCGTAGTATATAGTATATACTACCTTAACCTAACTTTATAAATTTGTCATACCATTTGTTCAAATTACATAACTATACGATAAAAAAATTAGACACAATAACCTAATCAAATGTTTTGATAAACATACTTTCTCGGAATAAATATAAATGTGCAGTGATGTATTTTTCAATTTCATATCTCTAACAAAATTAGACTACATTTAGCAACACTTCAGTGTGGTAAGCCACACCGGATGGCAGGGGTTACTTACTCAAGGGTTACTTACTTACTCAGTCGGTTAACGCGCTTTTAGTGTGAGAGTAACCCATGACCAATCTTGTAACTCTTGAATAATTAACCCCTGAATAAGTAACCCCTATAATTTACCAATAACCAAATGAGTAACCGCTGAATAAGTAACCCCAAAATAAGTAACTCTTATAAGTAACCCCTAACCAAACAAGTAACCCCCTACAAGTAAACCCTGCCACACGGTGTGGCCAGGCACATATAAAAAATCGTGTAGTACATTATTAAATATTTCGGAGCTGAGTCTAAACCGAGACATTATAGATTTGTTTTGGAGATTCTTTATGAAAATGGAATGTAGTAATTCAAATTAATTAAAAAATGCATTGTACTCACCATTCTCAGTGACATATAGTATAGGATTACCATACTTATTCTTCATGTGAAGTAGCAATTGCTTAAGTCCATCGGGATAATCATAGATGTCATTCCTTCCTTCGGCTGGCCTTCCAAGAGTCTTTTTCTCAACATTTTCTGGAGGAATCATTCATAGATAAATACTTTAGCATTGTCGCCCATGCACAAAGCAACATGTGAGTAAAAGTCTTGTCCCACATTAAATGAATAATAAGAGTGTAGCAGAGATTTAGAATGTGTAGTGTATCATAAGCCTTTGAGGTAACACGTATTTGGAGTTATAAAGTGGACACTCGTGTCTGATGTAGCCCAGACGCATTTAACAAGCATGCTAGAAAATGTACTGAATTTAGTGCTACGAAGTGAGTACTTATATGCTACTCGTAGGTTAATTGGCAATATTAAAATCATTCATACCGGTACGAGGCTTGAAAGAAACTGTGACTTCGCCGGTTAGTCCATCGAAAGAGAAAGTGTGTTGGATGTATCTTGAAGAGTAGTAGTTAACACCGATGAAATCGAAGGCGCCTTTCACAAGCTCCTTTTCCTCATCAGTGAACTTTGGAAGTCCAGGGATGTTATGTTTTATCCATTCCGGATAATCGCCATGAACAAGTGGATTCATAAACCTAATTCATCAAATTTGTCATTAATTATATTAGAGATAATTGTATTTAATAATATTATGTACCGATCTAAGTGTAACAGTTAATAAAGAAATTAAAAATGGTGTAACATTTTAAAGTATTTGGTTATAATCGTAAATATACATGGTGTAACCGTGTAAAGAGTGTAAGATTCATAGCCAGCTTATAAAACAATGAAAATCAAAATATAACAATCTATGGTAATAGAGGAAGTATGTGATAGTGTACATGCAGAATAATGACATAAAAATACTGCTGTTAGTTAAATTACACTTCAGTTATTTTTACTTGGCAGGGTAATGTGTAAGACTTACTACCTCTATTTTTCAAAGTTTTACTCAAGCTACACAAACCAATATGTAAAAAAATGATAATTTATATGGGTACTTTTGTTTTGAAGATCGAGGATATAGATAGATACCATAAGTTTTATTAAAATATAATTTGGCCCCACAAAGTGGTGTTGTATATAATATAAAAAAGTAAAAGGTTTGACATAATAGAAATAAAGTAAAGTGAATAAAATTTTGAAAAGCGGATAAAAACGGAAAATGAGCAACACCTTGGAATCAAATGAAGTATAACATTAGAAAGTTGAAAAACATACCAACCAATGGACATCTCCAAACTTGCTTCTGTTGCAGCTACATCCTTAGGTTCATGTTCATTAAATGGCATAGCCCATTGAATTGGCAATGAAATTCCAATTTTCCCCCTTTGCAAATTCTTCAAAACATCACATGAGAAACTAATTAGATTGCGAAAACCAACTTATTTTACAGCATCAAGTAGGATTCTAAACGTCAAAAACAGGTAGTACGTACCTGAAATTCGTGCTTGTAGAGTTTTGCAGCCTCAGAATGAGCTAAAATAATATTATGGTAAGCAATATAAGGAGCTTCGGTATCAATTTGAAGCTGAGGAGGAAATCCCATCAATTTTCCAAGGTAAACATAGACTAGAGGCTCATTAATCGTCTCCCAGAACTTAACTCGATCACCGAACTTCTCAAAACATAGCTTTGCATATTCCGTAAAGAGTTCTCTGTACGCAAGAACATTTAAAATTTGAAAATACTTGGTTCAACCAAATTACAATTAATAACAGTCAAAATGATGGATTGACGGTGTAATGTGATGAATTAGTAATGGAGCGACTAAATTCATAAGCACTTGAACCTGATGTTTGGACTCAAGAAGCCCCCAAATTCGTCCTGTATACTTTGTGGCAGATCGAAATGCAGTAGAGTAACAATTGGTGTAATACCTGGTAACATTGGATGAATTTGTGATGAAGGTATACACATGAAAAATTAAAAAGTACTTTGTACGTACTAGCAATAATAATGTTTTGACTTTTACATTTGTTAATACAGTAGAAACTTATATTTTTATTACTCCAATATTGAACTAAATTTAAAAAGAAGCTAGGTGTTGCTTTTTTTTTTTTTTGGAAGTTAGTATTTTTGAAATATGCATTGCGATGCATTATAATTAAGAGTTTACATGACTTATACGTACAATGTATGTTACTGATGGAGAATATAAATAATCTCTATCAATTACTATTGTAAAAAACAAGATATTGCAACTTGGAAAAAAAAAAAAACGAGTATATAATGTCAAACTGTTGAATTAGTAATAGAAGGTTACCATTTCCAATCAAATCATTAATCAAATTGTTGTAGAAGTCTATGCCCTCTTCATTAACCTCTGTGTGGATGGTACCATCTGCATGCATATAAGAATGTGTATACAACAATAATTAACAATAAAATAAAAGTGAAAATAGAAAGATATAAATCTATTGACGTCACCAATGCCAACATGTCGCTCTCTCAATAAAAAATTTCCCGCTTAAATGGAAGGATAATGTCATCTTTTTTTATTTTTAATTTTTTATTTTATTTTTTTAAAATATTGGAAGCTTCTATATTACAACTAAAATCGCCTATTAATTAATCTTAGGAAATTGAAATAATTTACATCAAATAACTATATCTAAAAGACACACCAACAATGACACGTGTCATCTTTTGGTGTGTCCTTAGTTTAGTTTTTTTTTTTTTTTAATATAATTCTATTAAAAAAACAAATCTTATACTAATAAAATAGTTTCTAATCTTATACGATATAATTACTTAAAATAAAAAGATTTGACATATCTTTAATACTAAAAGACACACCAGCAATGACTCGTGTCATCTTCTGATATGTTCTTAGTTTAGTTTTTTTATTTTTTATTTTTTTTGAATAAAATACTATTAAAAAAATAAATTCTATACTAAAATAGTTTCTAATCTTATAAAATATAATTACTTAAAATAGAAAAGATTTGACATATCTTTAATACAAATATTTGTATAGCTACGAAGTATAAAAAATATTATTATAATTTTCTACGTCATTTTATATCTAACATATCTTTCGTAATCCTTTATTTTGATTGAAATTTATCAACTACATTTTTAAATTTTTTTGTTTATAAAAAATGATTATAATAATATTTTAATAATAATTATTGAAAATTATCATACATGACACGGGAACTAACCTAGTTAAAAATAAATAAGAGAAATTTTTTTTAAAGAAAGTGACACACTAAAAAAAAATACTGCTAAAGGTAAGTGACGAAGGTAAAAATCACAAGGATATATTTTAAAAAAATATACAGTCATATATTAATAAATTCCATAAGATTGGTTTTATTTATTTACAAACACATATGATTAATTAGCATCAAGGTTTCAAGGAACTCACATGGTAATATCCTTGACCAAGAAATGGAAAATCTGTATGTATTCATGCCCATTTTTTCCAACAGCTTCACATCTTCCTGCATTTATCACCATTTTTTTCAATTTGTTTATTTTGGATAGATAATTACGAGACTTGAATTAGCTAGAATATATACCAACTATGTTCTCAAAGGTTCAACTCACTTATATAAAGTTTTTATTTTTTATTTATTTTTTTATTTTTTTTCAATGAAAGTTTGGAAATAGTAAGTAGGCCGGTGCAACAAAAAAAGTCGATAAAGAGAAATAAGGTAAAATATGTTGGGTTGTGCTTCCAGATTGAGGGTAGTTGCTTCCTTAGATTTAGGATTATTTGTTTTGTGCTTAGTGGGGTTTACTTAGTCAAAGTCTTGGTATTGTCTACGTTCATGTTTACTAGTTAGAGGGTCGGTAAGTGGGTTAGTAATGGACTAGTGGTTTCCTAATATTTAGCTATGGTAGTTTATCATTAGCTTATTTAAGGGAATAGATGTATCTCACTTTCATTAGTTTTGCTCATTTATCTTTTTTCTATAGTTTATCTTTTACATTCAACATGGTATCAGAGCATAAATTAGATCCTAAGATTTTTCCCAAAAAATAAAAATGGTGGGTATAGTTTAGTCAAGAGAAATACAGTAAGCCAAATAATACATTTGTGAGTCAAAATCATGGCAATAATGTTGTTAATGAGTCATCTCAACCCTTAATTCCGATTGTTAAAGGCGATAATTATCACCTATGGAATCTCAAGATGAAGACTTTGTTCAAGTCCCAAGAGTTATAGGATTTGGTGGAGTACTGTTATGATGAGCTGAACCCGACACCGAGTATATCCGATCAGCAATTGCGAGAAAATCGTAAGAAAGATGCAAATGCCCTATTGTTTATCCAATCGGCATTGGATGATGAGATTTTTCCCATAACTTCTACTGCATCTTCGTCCAAGCATTTATGGGATATCATCAAACAAGAGTATTTTGGCGATAAGAAGGTAATTTGCTGTAAAATTACAAACTCTTTGTACTTAATTTGAGAGTTTAACAATTAATGTCAAAGAAAGAATCAATTCAAGATTATTTGTCTAGAGTGTCTTCAATTATTAGTCAAATGAAAATATATGGTAATAATATCTCAAATGAAACAATTGTGGGGAAGGTGTTAAGGAGGTTGAACAGTGATTATAAGCATATTGTGACTGCAATTTTAGAGTCTGAGGACATATCAACTTATACATTTGATGAGTTCTTTGATGGCTCATGAGGAGATAATGGATAAGTGTGCAGATGAAAATGTCGAGGAGAAAGCCTTTCAAGTCAAAGGGTAATTGTCGAATGATTGGCTTTATGATGGAGGTCATGGTCGCGGTATGGGTAGTCGAGGTCGTGATGGAAGTTGTTTGGGGTCTAAATGACTTATATTTGGGCCCAGTCCATATACGAAAATAATCAACGCCCAATTGCAAGGCTTAGCCCTCCGGCCCATATGTCAGGTCAGTCAACGAAGCCCAGTCAAATGGTCAGCCCATTTGACTCCTCAAGCCCACTCCATTCATTTGGACAAAGGTATAAAAGCCATCATTTGGCAATATTTGCAGACATTCACATATAGCCTCAAGCAACAAAACCTCTTGCATAGTTATTCTCTCTACTTTTATACACCGTACTGACTTCGGCATCAGAGGGGCATTCTTCGGCACACCCCCGAGGCCAGTTTACGTGTATTTTGCTGTGCAGGAAATCCCCAATCCGGACATCTCTCGAATTGGGCCTCGTCTCCACTCATCGAAAGGACCTGCCGAAGGTCCATTGTTTTATAACCGAAACAATTTGGCGCCGTCTGTGGGGATACTTACAAAAGTCTAAGCCAAAAGTCGCAAATCTACCTTAGCCAAAGCGAAAATGACTAAGAGTGGTAAAAACTCTAAAAAAGCTAGAAAGGTGGGCATAATCACGGTAAGGACCAATAGGATACCCTCGCCGTCGCCTGAACCATCTGCCTCTAACTCTCCGAGGAGGGAGAATCTGTACGAGAGATCTTCCCCCCGACAGGTTCGTCAAGCTGCGAACTCGCCGAAAGAGAGTGAAGCTCATGATGAGAGCTCTCGGCAAAGCATGCATTCTCACTCGCATCCGAAGTTAACTCCTCCTACGATGCCTTCTACGGAAGAAGTAGCGAAGGCAGTAGTTGTTTGCATGGAATTCATGAAAGCCTTGGGTGGGCGCCTCCCGTTTGTGCACAACACTCCTCCTTCACCGACGAGGCAAAACAACCTTAAAAGAAAAATGGCCCCGGAAGAAGGAGGACGAATTCCATCCTCCAAGGGAGAAGGAAGCAAAAAGACTGAGGGCGAGTCCCTGGCCAGAGCCGAACGGGAACAACGAGGGGACTCCGGTCTCTTCGGAAATTCCAGAGTTCGGAATTCCGGAGGCTTCCCTAACATCCATAACCATCCTCGCCGAAGCGTTCACGACCGTTTGGGCGAAAGGGGGGTAGACGTTCACAGCCGTCTTACCTACCCAGAGGGGTGTCACCTCGAAATGTCAAGAGAAGGGATAACCCTCACTTCCAACTCTCAGAGAGGGAGAAGTGAATTTCCTTCGGCTAGACGGAAGGGGAAGGCTGTGATGGTTCCCACCAGTTCACCCTTCCAGAGGTGGATATTGGAGGAGCGTGTGCCGACGGTGAAAATCTTGGTACACATCACCTACGATGGTACTTCGGATCCGAAGGATCATATTGCCTTTTACGAGGGGCATTTGTACCTTTACCCCAGGTCCGAAGCTACCTGGTGTAAATACTTCCCTACGACTCTCAAGGGTGTTGCCCAATCATGGATCACCAAGGGGGTCAAGGAAGGCTCTATAACGGGTTGGAATGATCTCTCCAACAAGTTCAAGAGTAAATTCTCTACGGCTAACCGCCGAGAGAAAACAACCGCAGAGCTGATGAGCCTGCAGCAATCGGAAGACGAAAGTCTCCGAGACTATCTGACCCGTTTCAGCAACGAGTCATCCAGAATCACAAGTCTTGATCAAGGCCTAGCCGTATTCGCGCTACGGAATGGTCTTCAAGCTGGAAAATTTTTGGACTTCATGGTCATGCATCCAGCGCAGACCTTAGAAGAAGCCCTCGATGCTTCGGATAAATTCATCCGAGCCAAGGAATGGAACAAGGCTAAGTCACAATCTCAATTAAGGATTGTGAAGCCGAGAGGCCAACCAGCCGAAGTTCCGGCGTCGAGGAAAGGGAAGGTGAAAACCTCAAAACCTCCCTGGGCAATCGAGCCAAAGCCTGACAGGGCCCCTTATGCAGGGTGGTTCAATCTTACACCCCTCTTACCTTACCACGTACTAAAATCTTTAGTGCGACCAAGGAGGAGGGAAGATTCAAGAAGCCGAAGCCGCCTCCTTCGTGGCATCAGAAGAAGGGGAAAGATCAATGGTGCGAACTCCACGAATCCAGTTGGCATCGCACCGAAGATTGCCTCCAGCTGAAGGACCAAATTGAAGAGCTGGTCCAAAAAGGATATTTGAAAAAATATGTCGCGGAGCGCCGCAAAGAAAGGAAAGCCGAGAGAGACTCTCGGCAAGACTTAGATTATCTCCGGAATAGGGACAAGCTGAATGAAGGGGGAAACCCCGACATTCTCACCATTTCTAGAGGAATCTCTCGGAATGCGCTGAAACGAAATTTGAGGGGCTTGACCCATCAAATACACAACGCTGAATTCCGAAAACCACAGTCTCCGGTGCCGAACATGATGTTCACAGCTGAAGACTGCAGGGGGGTGGTGTACCCCCATGATGACCCGTTGGTAATCATGACGGGAATCGCAAACCACAATGTCTATCGAACACTCGTGGGCGGTGGCAGCGGGGCGAATATACTTTTCCGAAAGGCGTTTGACCAGCTGAAGATGGAGAGCAGACACCTGATTCCAGTTCCCTACCCGGTAACTGGGTTCAACGGCTCTTCCTCATATCTAGATGGGAAAATTCTTCTTCCCGTTAGCCTCGGCCGAGATCGAGCAAAACGGTGCATCATGGCCGAATTCTTAGTCGTTGATGTCCCATCGGTATACAACGTGATCATGGGGAGACTCCTCATCCACGATGTTCAAGGAGTTGTCTCGACGTACCATCAAGCTAATGATCTACGTTTCAGACAAAGGACGCTCCGAAAAAATCTTGGGCAGCCAAAAGGATGCTCGAGAATGCAATTACCTCAAACCATCTAAAAGTCGCCGCAACGACAAGGATGATGAGGAAGAAAAAGAAAAAGAAAAAGATCGAGGTACTAAAAGGCGGGCTTAAGTGCTTCGGCTCAAGGTTCCCCAGCCAAAAGATCATCTTTGGGGACCGAAAAGGCTGGTTCTTCGGCTGGGCCGAAAGACTCGGAAGAAGATTAGCCGAAGTCAGGGAGGTCTGCTGATATTGACAGCAGGCCTGAATCCGAAGAATGTGGAGCCAAAGCAATGGAGCTAGATGATCAGACAGAGTCATTACCGTTGACCGAAGGAGATACTGAAAAATGTGTCAGCATCGGACAAGGACTCGATCCGAGCTTCCGAATTGAGCTAATCTAACTCCTTCGGCACAACCGAGATGTGTTTACTTTCTCGGCAGCCGACATGCCCGGGATTGATCCAAACCTCATCTCTCACAAGCTTAACGTCGACCCCACATGTCAGCCATATTAAGCAAAAGAAGCGGAATTACTCCGCGCAAAAGAACTAAGACAACGCAGCCGAAGTCAAGAAACTTCTAGATGCGGGGTTCGTCGAGCCTTGCCAATATCCGGAATGGCTGGCGAATGTGGTGATGGTTCAGAAGGCAAATGGCACCTGAAGAATGTGTGTTGACTTCACGGACCTAAACAGGGCTTGTCCGAAGGACTTTTATCCCTTGCCGAGAATCGATCAGCTAGTCGATTCGACAAGTGGCCATGCCCTGCTTAGCTTCATGGACGCATTTTCTGGGTACCATCAGATCTTCATGCACCCCGATGACAGGGCAAAAACGGCCTTTGTTACAAGTGTCGGGGTGTATAATTACAAGATGATGCCCTTCGATTTGAAAAATGCCGGAGCGACGTATCAGAGATTGGTGGATCACGTATTCGCCGAGTAAAAAGGCCGCAACATGGAGGTCTATGTTGATGATTCCATCGTCAAAAGAAAAGAGGCTAAAGACCATGTTGTAGACCTAGCCGAGACTTTCGCCACTCTGAGAAAGCATCAGATGAAGCTGAATCTGAAGAAGTGTGTCTTCGCAGTGAAGTCGGGAAAGTTCCTCGGCTTCATGGTCAGCAAAAGGGGGATTGATGCCAATCCTGCTAAAGTACAAGCAGCTCTTGACCTTCCCGAGCCGAAGACAAAAAGGGATGTTTAGGGTCTTACTGGGAGAATGGCTGTCCTGTCAAGGTTCATCTCAACGGCCTCGGACAAAGGGTTACCTTTCTTTAAGGCACTTAAGCTTCCGAAATCGAAAGAGCTCATATGGGAGGAAGAGCAGAAAGCAGCTTTCCAGCAACTCCGAGAGCACTTAGCTCATCTCCCAACGCTGGCGAGACCAGCCGAAGGAGAGACTTTGTACTTATATTTGGCGGTTAGTCCAGCCACCATCTGTGCGGTTTTGCTGAGAGAAGAAGAAAAAATCCAACAGTCGATCTACTTTGTCAGCCACACTCTGACAGACGCCGAGACACGCTACCCCTTGCTCGAAAAAGTCGCATACACAGTGGTGGTAGCAGCTCGGAAGTTAAGGCCCTACTTTGACTCTCATTAGATAGTGGTCTTGACTGATCAGCCTTTGGAAAAATTCCTCGGCAAGGTGGAAAAATCTGGCAGATTGACGAAGTGGGCTTTCGAGCTCACTGAGTTCAGCATATGTTACCAGCCGAGGGCAGCTATCAAGGCCCAAGCCTTGGCAGGTTTCCTAGCCGAGTGCTCCTATCAAGCGACACTTGACAAGGAAAAGAAAATTTTGACCGTTTTCACGGATGGCTCAGCAACCGTGAATGGTTCGGGGCAGGGGTAATCATTACCTCTCCCGAAGGCAAATCCTTCGAGTATGCACTCAAATTTTCATTCAAAGCTTCCAACAATGAAGCTGAATACGAGGTTGCAATTGCTGGCCTAGAATTGAGCATAGCGCTAGAAGCCGAACATGTCTGTTTAAAGACAGACTCTCAGCTTGTTGCAAATTAGATCCCAGGCGAGTATGAGGCCAAAGAGCCCTCCACGATCTCCTATATCGCCATGATCAAAACAGTTATAATGAAGCTGAGAACTTTTGAAATTGAGCTGACCCCAAGGGGTCAAAATGCTCAAGCCGATGCACTCTCCAAACTTGCAAGTTCATCTCTCACTGAGCTGAACCGATCCGTGTATGTGGAAGTGCGTCGAGAAAGAAACATCGACCAAGAGCCCGAGGTTCTTTGTGTCACAAGCGAGCCGAGCTGGATGGACCCCATCCTTGCTTACAAGCTTCAAGGAGAACTCCCCGAAGACAGTATCCTTGCCTCAAAGCTGAAAAGAATCAGTTCGAGGTTCATCGTCTACAACGGGGAACTCTTGAAAAAATCATTTTGCTGCCCCACTGCTGAAGTGTGTGGGTCCAACAGATGCAGATTACATCCTTCGGGAAATTCACCTCGGCATCTGCGGGAACCACATAAGGGGATGGACCCTAGCCTATAAAGCATTAAGGGCGGGGTACTATTGGCCAACCATGATTATTGACGCCAAGGAACTGGTGAGAAAGTGTGAGAAATGTCAAAAGTTTGCACCAGTCATCCATCGGCCGTCGCGAGACCTTCAGCCAATCCTAAATCCTCTTCCCTTTGGTCAATGGGGATTGGATATTTTGGGACCTTTTCCTGAAGCTCCTCACTAGAAAAAATGGCTGATAGTCGGCATAGACTATTTCAGCAAATGGATTGAAGCCGAAGCAGCTTCGAATATAACAGAGCAAACAGTCAGGAAATTTATCTGGTAGAATATCATCACTCGCTTTGGCATCCCGAAGGTGTTTGTCTTTGATCATGGAAGGAAATTCGACAATCTTCCACTGAAGCGGTACACTGATCAGTTCGGAATAAAATTGGCATATTCGGCATTTTGCCACCCTCAAAGTAATGACCAAGCCGAAGCCGCAAATAAGCAAATACTCAACGCTTTCAAAAAGAAAGTTGAAGATCAAAAGTCCAAGTGGATAGAGGAACTTCCCGGAACTCTATGGTCACTTCGGACAACCGAGAAAGAGGCAACGGGGCATTCACCTTTTGAATTGGTGTATGGATCCGAGGCTGTTTTACCAGTGGGAATTGGTTCAGAAAGTCTTCAAGTCAACCAGTTCTCAGCCGAAGAAAATGAGCATCTCATGAAAGAGTCCCTTGATATCCTAGACGAAATCCGAAATTCGACCAGAGACAGAATAGCAGCATATAAACAAAGAATCAGCAAGTTCTATAACCGAAGAGTCCAAGCAAGGCTTCTCAAAGTTGGGGACCTTGTTCTTCGGAATGCTGTTGTTGTCCAGAAAAGTCGCATCCATGGAAAGCTTTCGGCAAACTGGGAAGGGCCTTATGAAATATACAATGAGCTCCAACCAGAAACTTATCGACTTCGGCAATTAGATGGAACTGAACTTAAAAACCATTGGAATGCTGATGTACTTAAGAGATATCATGTGTAAAACCCGTTGTGGGAGAACAATCTATGTAAGTACATTTTCTTCAATCAATGAAAGGCCTTTGAGCCACCGTTAATCAAAATTTTATTATGTTTCCATTATTTTTGTCTTCATCGTTTTTGAAAAATTCAAGGTTTACACCCGGCGCTGTCCGAAGTATTGCATAGTGATGCACTGTACTTCGGCAAGCCGAAGAACCTGCCAATAGGGGGGATAACGAATAGAACCTCGAGGTATTGCATAAATGATGCATTATACCTCGGACGGATTCGTTACTCTCAGCAAAGAGGTTATGGACTCATCTAAGACATAGCCTAAAATAGGAATTGGTAAAAGCCCCGGAGCATTGCATAATGATGCCTTGTGCTTCAAGTCAATTCCGGGTGATGATTGCACCTCCGAAGTATTAGTGATGCCCTGGCATTGTGTCATGGATAGTCATTCCCTAGGATGAGTTAAAACCAGGCAGAAAATAAAAAACAAACATAAGTGTTGAAACTGTTATGTAGCAAAAATTTTGCTAAGGCAAAACCGGAATGAAAGTAATAAACTCAGAACTCTGAAGACCTCATCTCTAGAATTCTAGGGGGGCAAGAGGTACTCACCAAATTAAGCTCCAAGCCGAAGCTCAATACTTGGGAAATTCCAAAAAAAACCCGAGAAGGATGCGCAAGGCAAAAAGAATGAGGAAATAAGGCATTCGAAAGAAGGAAAATGTTCAGCCAAATATTTTCAAGCCGAAGCTTTATACTTAGCAAAATTTTAAAGAAAATCAGGAAATCGGCTAAGTCCTAAAGCTACTCAAATAGGCAAAGTGAGAAGAAAAAGTTGAAATTCTACTTCATCATTCAACAATAGATGTCGAAAACTCAAGCATCAAACTCGAGATATGTTCGGCAGATAATGCTGAGCAAATGTCAAAAAACTCAGAAAAAATCCTAAGTCGGCAGCCGCCCACAGAGCGAAAAACACAGTTGCCGAAAGTACACAAAAACAGTTAAAAGTTTGTACAAAGACAGGCTGAAAGCAAAAACAGAGGTAAAACAGAAGCGGTATTCATCAATTAAGCACAAGTAGATCCGCAAGATTCTGTTGACGACTGCCCGAGTTCCTATGCCTCAGCATTCTTGGGAACATCGTTCGGAGCAGCTAGAGGCTCAGCATCAGCAGAAGAGGAAGGAGGATGAGCAGCATTCAACTCTTGAGCAGTCTCTTCTTCTTGTCTCTCGGCCTAGGCTTGACGAGCCAGGAATGTTACTTCAGCTGGACTGGCCTCAGTCATATGAGCATCTTCTGGATCCATGGACTAGTCTTCGGCCTGGTCCCAGTTAATTGTAGGCTCAAAATGAAAGGCCAGTCGTCAAGCAACCTTCCAGCCATTTTCGTACCCTTCAGCGTACTCTTCCTCGGTATAAATTCGAGTCTTTAACAAATTCTGAGCAGCTTCAAGATCAGACTTGGCCTTGGAGGACTCTTCCTTCTCAGCCTTCAGCGCATCCTTCAACTTCTGGACCTCAGTTTCCAGCTCAGATTGCTTATCCTTATCTTATGTGCGAATGCGAGCAATCTGACTTTCATGGTCTACAACAAAAAGCCGTCGAGACTCAGTCTTCTTTCTCACCCTCTCCTCAATACGGGCCTTGAACTCAGCAATGCTCTCAGCCCTGTATTCTTTCATCAGAGCCTGACCTTTGTCAACCCATGGAAAGACGGTCTGCTCCAGGCTTTGGCAGAAGGAGAGGAAGTTGGTACTCATATTTTGCATGTCAGCTTTGAGAGCAGAGGCCTCTTCCTTAGCTTTCACTTGCTTCAACTCGGCAAGCTGAGCCCGGCTCTCAGCCTCTTCAGCCTTCTCGGCCCTGGTTAGCAGCTCATCATGCATTTCCACAGGCAGGAAATGGTTGTGCACAACCTGCAGAATAATCAGCAAGGTCGAAGGTTAGCCGAGGCTCAACACTTAGAAAATTTTTCTCAAAAAACATATATGAATAAGCAAGAAACGCATAGAAAAAGTTAAGTGTTGAGAAGTTACCTGCATCAACAGCTTCTGGTTCTCCGGAAGAGGGTTCGGCACCTTAGCAAGAGGCTCGGCAGCCCCATAAGCAGCGCCCACCATCCAAGCCCTGGCCTTGTCCAGCGCCGATAAATTGGCCAAATTGTCGAAGTAAGCATTGGCTGAATCACGCTTGGACTCGAACAGGGCTCGAGCATGTTCTGGAATGGGGACCAGGGGCGCTGAACCGAAACCCATCTCTGAAAACTTGAACGTCTTGAAAGAGTCCGCAGCAGAGATAGAGGGCACTTCTTCATTCTTTGGCTCATCAGTTTCAGCCATCTGAGGCTCACCCTCAGTCTCAGCAATCGGAGCGTCCTCATCGTGGACATTCAGTGCATCCACCTCGCGCCGAACACTCTCCGTGAACGGCCCAGAGTCATGTAAAGGAGATGGGGGAGGGGTCTTCAGCTCAATCACCTCGGTAACAACTTCCCGAGATGGAGAGGTGACCTCCCTTGTTTCTTCTTCCTGGACCTCCTCAAGCCGAGGCCTATTTGCGGGCAGTTCAGGAGCCTTGAATTGCTCTGGACGAACAAGAGCCCTCCTTCTTCCTCCTGCCATGTCTTCTTCAGGAGTAGGTTCAGGAACGGGAAAGGCTTTAGCTAGGTCTCCTTTCTCTGCCTCTTCTACGTTAGACTATAGCAGAAGAAGCAAAAGGGGGCAAATACGTGTGTAAGCAAAGTAAAAAAAAAAAAAAAAAAAAAGAAGAGAGACTACACACAGACAACTCAGCCGAAGCCTTATACTTAGCAAATTTGCACAAAACAGGCAAGTCACAACAAAAGATTGCTAAAGTTCTACAATTGTTCAAGTCCTAAAATGCTGAGCAAGTAGAATATAACCATGCATCCGAAGATCTATACTTAAGCTGAAACTACTCACTTAGAAGAATTTTTCACAAGATGAAGAGATCTAAGTGCCGAAGTTTTGTACTCAGAAAATTTCAAGCAAATCAAAGCATGAAAGAGACAAATATAAGTAATAAAATACAAAAGAGTTGAAGACTTACCAAAGGCCCGAGAAGATCCTCAGAGTCTGAGTCCTTTTCTCCTTCTCCCTTCTGCTCGGAAGTCGAAGCTGGAGGTTCAATACCGCCGCGAGGAGCAGTAGTAGTAGCAGCAGCAGCAGCAGCCTGCTCTTCAGCCGAATGCAAGAAGAAGGGGTCAACATTCTTATACCAAGCTTTTTGCGCCAAGTATTCGAAGGCGCTCACAACCTCAAGTTTCCTCGGCTGCAGAGCCAAAGAGAGATCCTTCGTATCAGTGATGGGGGGCGTATTTGTAATTGGCTCCCTCTCTTGGCTGATCCCAAGTGTCTCGTAGTCGATGCCTGAGTTGTCTTCAAAGATTTCTGAAAAAACAAAGAGACAGAATTAGTTCGGAAGTAAACGATCGATGATGACAAAAATCAAGAAAAAGACAAAAGAAAGTCTCGGCCCCAACCAAGTCACTTACCACCTTGGTATCTTCGGCTGAGGCCGATGACAACCAACATCTTCTCTTGGAAGATATAGTGGCAGCAAGGTAGCCAAATGCTCGGCACGTTGGCCATTCGGCCAGTAATTCCAGTAACAGCCATTCGGCCAAACATCTTCATCTGTTGCTGATCTGCCTCGGTAAAATCATCGAGCCCGATGCTCGACATCTTCGGATCTGGCTTCCTCAAATAGCGAGGGCCCCCAAAATAATTGGGGTGAT
This sequence comes from Chenopodium berlandieri, assembly GCA_034703905.1. NCBI lineage: Eukaryota > Viridiplantae > Streptophyta > Magnoliopsida > Caryophyllales > Amaranthaceae > Chenopodium > Chenopodium berlandieri. Next base: position 14,176,386 of record CM068285.1, read on the forward strand.
CTTCATGAGATGGACCCCTCACCCAGATCCATTTCCCTCTGTAATTCTTATCCGACGTATCGTTCGGATAGGTGGAGAGATACCCCCTCTCATCCTCAATCTGCCACCAACCTGGCCCGTGCCATTTGTTGGATTGAGTGATCGGCGCGAGCTTATGAATAAATCTAAAACAGTGCACGCTCGGCTCAAAGCCATAGAACAGGTAGACCCACAAATACGTCATCACCCTTCGGATGCTGATAGGCGTTAACTATGCCAGGGATATATTGTACCCATTCAGCACTTGCACGACAAAGGGATGGGCAGGAAATCGAAGCCCATACTATAGCTTCCTCGTGTAAACTCTAATGTATCTAGGAGGTGGCCTATGGATTCTGTCATTAGCAGTCGGCATTCGGCACCAATAGCCGTCCTCCTCCATAATGCCGTAAAAAACCTCCAACTTCCCGGCAAAGCGATATCGGCCGTCAATTTCTATCCACCAAGAATAAGGTGCAGCGTTCATCACACCCCCATTCTCTCGGATATTAGTCCATTCCCGTTCTTTGGGAGTCAAAGGTCTTGATGCCGAAGACTCTCTTCGGCCAGATGTACTTGGCTCGGCAGAGCCCGAGGGAGGTACACTAGACAGGGGCATAACCCTCATCGCTTCGCCACTCGAAGCCGCAGCAGGCCCAGAATTAGCATTCGGGTTACGCCCACTCAGAAATGGCATCATCGCCAAAGCGCGATTTCGCTTCAGCTCTAGCTGAGGCACTTCCTCCTCGCCCTCAGATTCAGGCTCTCGCTGAACCGGCCTTTTGCCTCGGCTTCTAGCCATGGTTTAAAGAAGAAAATGGAAAAACCGCGAAAGAAAAGGGAAAAAGGAGGCTGTTCCGAAAATCAAAGAAAACCGAAAAGATTTTTCGGAAAATTACCTTCTACAGACTCGGAATTCGCCGATCTACAAGTTCGGGAGAACGGATTTTGAGTTGAAGCTTCGGATTGCTCGGAATTAGTGAAAGAAAAGCTAGGGTACTGCGCGTGTTTGAGGGGAATGCGAAGTTTGAGTTGAGAAATGAAGAATTAATGGTTCGAAATCTCTTAATTGTGTTCTAGAATTCAATTTCTAGAAATTAAAGAGTCTTTAACAGTTCCACTAAACACACTTCAGTTCGTGGCTGCTCAAATTACCTTGCCTTAATTACAAACCGCCAAATTCACTACCCACTAAACTCTCTCCATTTCCCTACTACTCTTAATTAAATGTCATTAACGTTACTCAGGCTCCTTAAATTCCTCAAACAAAATACAAATTGTTTTCATTTACTTCCCTCCAAATTTCTCAAAAATCAGAAAACCCGACCCGTTATCCTCACGAATCGGGTCTGGGGGGCAAGTTGTTTGGGGTCTAAATGACTTATATTTGGGCCCAGTCCATATACGAAAATAATCAAAGCTCAATTGCAAGGCTTAGCCCTCCGGCCCATATGTCAGGTCAGTCAACGAAGCCCAGTCAAATGGTCAGCTCATTTGACTCCTCAAGCCCACTACATTCATTTGGACAAAGGTATAAAAGCCATCATTTGGCAAAATTTGCAGACATTCACATATAGCCTCAAGCAACAAAACCTCTTGCATAACTATTCTCTTTACTTTTATACACCGTACTAACTTCGGCATCGGAGGGGCCTTCCTCGGCACACCCCCGAGGCCAGTTTACGTGTATTTTGCTGTGTAGGAAATCCCCAATCCGGACATCTCTTGAATTGGGCCTCCTCTCCACTCATCGAAAGGACCTGCCGAAGGTCCATTGTTTTCTAACCGAAACAGAAGTGATTGTGGTTATGGTCGAGGTCGTGAAGAAAGTAGAGGGAGTGGTCGATTTGAAGGACAGCGTCCATCAATGAGTAGTGTTCAATGTTACTATTGCAAGAGGTATGGTCATAAAGAAAACCCGGTGTTGGGATAAGCAAAGAGATGAGCAAGGTAGTGATGAACAAAACAACTATGCTCAAAAGGTTGAAGAGGAAGAGAAAGCTCTTCTAAAGTCGAGTGTGTGGTTAAGTGTTCATGCAGAAATCAAAGTACTTATGTCGAGTTTAAGTCAAAGTCCATCGTCGTTATATGTTTAGCAAATCAAATTAGCTTTACTGATTAAAGCTCTTTTTTACTAATCCTGTGTTATATTTGTTTTTTAAAGTCACAGATTTTATTGATAAACCTAAATTTCACTATAGTGAAATTAATTTATGCTAAATTGAACTTAGTTTGCTGAACTACAATTATATTTTCTCAATATTATTGATTTGAAGTAAAGAGAACATGACCTAATCTATATTATATAAAAGAGACGTCGTGCAAAAGATCTTGGCATTATAAACGTGTTACCCTCTTTATTTTTATCTAGCTATTGGGTAGAATCATGTCGTATTATAAAATATTTGAGGGTTGGTGAGTTGAGACTTGAGAGTTGAGACAATGTGAATACGATAAGAAATTGAATTCGAAAGAGTAATTGACAATATTATGAGATTGCGACACTAGTTCAAGAATATTATCAGATGTGCAAATAGAGCTAATATAGCTGTATAATTTTAGATTAATCAATTAATAATACTTCCTCCATTAACAGTTATTTGCAACAAAGGGGGTCTGCGCGGACTCCTAGGCAAAATTTCTTAAACATGATTGTTTCGGGGTTTTCTGATGTCCTGCGGGAGAGTTACAACACCGAGACTGGAACCGGACGCCTGTACCTGCAAAACAACGGAGACTCCTGGTGGTGGGAGCTCCGCCTCCGACGGTCAAGTTAGTACTTGATTAAAGAGTAATTAATGCGGAAATTAAGGTGGTTTTGTCTCTCTTGGTGAGAGTGTTTAATGTGTAATCCGAGTGTTAACCGTATTCTCTCTCCTCTTAATGAGGATTAAGAGGAGTATTTATAACCTTGGGAAGCGTGCCAATTAGGTTTAGGTTAACCTTGGGCTGACTGGGCTTCTAAACAGGATTGGGCCGTGGTGGCCGGCTTTCCCATTTGGCATGGGTGAACACGTGGCGTGTCTCTATTGGTCCGTAAAGGACTAACCAAGGATTGACACGTGGCAGGCTCCTATTGGCCCACGTGAAGGACACGTGGCGGAACCTGGTTGGTCCACTTGTCAGACGGTGATTGGTGGATAAAAATCCCCTAATCATTTGCCCCTCACAGGCGGCACGTGACTGGTCACGTGTCACCTGTGACAGGTGTCGCACGGTGACAGGCGACGGCCTGCGACAGGTGTCGCCCTGCAATTGGCCGAGAGATATTTCCCGCCCAAATTTTGAATTTGGAAGTGACCCTTCGCCTTCTCACTCTGCCTATATAAAGAAGTGCTGACTTCGGTCATTTTCACATTTGAGAACCTTTGCGAGAGAACATTCGGACCCCTGAACTTGCTCTGACATTTTGGACTTTTGTTGCCTACCGCTTGCTCTGACAAACCGTTTGCAGAGGACTTCAGAACTCATCAATCGTCACTCGTTCAGGTAACCGTCGGTTCTCTTACTCTTAACTTTTTCCTTTATTTTATTTTCTTTTGAAATGGCCCCATGGAAGCAAACGACACGGCCTAAGTTAGTGATCAGCCGGTCACCGGGGACGGCTGAATCTAGGACTAGGAGTGCCGCCTGCCCTTTTCTGGACCCATCTTTGCCCTTTATACAAAGTCCGACTGTATCTGTGTCTATGCAGAACGTGATGGCCAGAACAAAAAAGACGGCTAGGATCTCAAACTCGGACGGCTCCTCTCAAAGGGTGCCAATAAGTGAAACATCTGACCAGGCGCCAGATGTAGAAGTGAGACAAGACGGCTGCCAAGCCGACAGTTCTGAGGGAGGGATCAAGGTGGTCCCTTCCCATTTCACAGTAGATATGTCAAATTATTCTCCTACTCCTTCTAAGGGGGAGGAGGCGGGCCCCTCTGGGAGAGGGGAGGAGTCGTCCTCTTCTGACTCGTCTGAGGACGAGTCTGAGTCTAGCTCTTCTGGCCAATCTTCTCCAGGCTCAGAGGAAAGAAATAGCCGCCTGCAAGAGGCGAGGAGTTCTCATGCAGTTGAGAAGGGGGATAACTGGGCGGAGCCGTCCGCCTCTTATCGGGAGGAGAACACCCCCTACTACTGCACAGTACCCCGGGGCCGGATCGCGGCCATGAGAGATAAAGTGGAGAGCTTTATAGCTAACTACAAAATGGGCCCCGGATATTTATTGTTCGTGCCGGATCCAGAAGACACAGTCGTCTGGCCGGCTAGTACCAGCTATGATGATGGCTGCTTCGGCTGCTACGCGGCGGCCATTAAAGCTGGACTGCGCTTCCCACTACATCCGGCTGTTCAGCGGATTTTAGATGGGTATGATCTGGGGTTATGGCAGTTAGCCCCCAATTCTTGGGTAAACGTACTCGGCTATGTGGCCGGGTGCGAAATGTACGGGGTGGAGCCAAGCTTTGAGGCTTTTGCCCACATGAACTATCTCAGCCGGACCCCTAAGTCAGGTGGTACCGGCTGGTATCAATTAACAAGCCATAGGGGCTACCTCATGACGAGAGGTAAGGCAAACAAATGGAAGGATTGGCGGAACACCTTCCTCATCATTGAGGGTTCAGACAAGGAGCTGAACCGAAGGTTTAACAGGTGGAACAGGAATCCGCCTTTTCTTGCAGGCGGCCGTAGCTTGCCGCCTGTCCCCCCAAAGGCTAAGAAAGAGATCCTAGACCAAGGACTCTTCAAAGTAGAGATTAGGGTGAACTCTACTTCAGGGGTACGAGAGCAAGTGCCCCTAAACTGCATCCCTATCTTCAAGTGGCTCTATGATGAGTACTTTTTGGCCGCCTGTGGCCTCGGCAGTCGGTGCTCTAGAGGTAGCCGGCCTGACAAATACTCTTTTTTCACGCCTTGTTTACTTGGGATTTTTACTGACTTTACTGTTTGTTCTTTTTTGCAGCTGACGCCATGAGCAAAATAACTGCCTCCAAGACTGCGGCGGCCATGCTGCGGGCCTCTCTGATGCAGCAGTCTGGTACCGACTCCCCCAACAAGGGGGCACCCTTGGTGAGCTTTGAAACTTGTTCTTTTTGAAGTAGTCTTATACATATGCTAACTCTTCCTCTTTTTTTAGTCGGGTAATCCAAGAGCTTCTTCCTCGCAACAGCCGGACCCCAAGGCCCGGAGGACGACTGTTGCAAGCTCTCCTGGCTCGTCCAGGAAAACGGTGGCGGCTGAGAAGCAGCCGGCCACTTCTTCTAAAGCTCCGGCGGGGCCGCCTAGAAGTATGAACAATTACTTGTAAAAACTTTTACACTTGCATCCTTCTTGACTAGGTCTAACTTGCTTTTTTACGCTTGATGCAGCCGGCCCTCAGGAGCCTGACTTGGTGGAGGTAGCCAAGTCAATGATAAAAGCTGTGCCTCCATCTGAAAGGGAGGCGGTCAGGGGTGTCGGCACCCTTGACCTTGATGGGATTGCAGGGGTTCTTGCTGAGGTATACTTGGCGTTTTTGAGTAGTTGAATTCCAGGACGCCTGTTATCTTTTTGTTTTGAAACTGACGCATGTTTTCTTTTTACTTAGGCCCTGCTCCGAGTGAACGGCCTTCGCAAGCCGCTTGATCGGAAAAACAAAGAGGTAAAGGCTGCGAAAGCTATGGCCGCCTCTAACTGTGATAAGGCAATGTTTCAAATTGCCCAGAATGAAGTTCTGACCATTGATATTCTTTATTATCAGGCGCAGGCTGCCGCCGCTATCCGGGCCGAGTTAGAGGCGGCCCAGAAGAGGAACAGCGAGCTGGAGGCGACCGTCTCCGACCTCAAGGCCGAGCTTAAACCCCTCCGCCAAAAAATGCTCTCATACGAAGTCATGGAGAAATCCTTGGCTAGTGTAAAGGAACGCCTGGTGACCCAGGAGAAGAGTCTAACTAAGGAGCTCTCGGAGAAGGCCGAGGAAGAGAAGAGGGAGCTCGTCCGAGAGATGATGGAAGACTCTTCCCAGATCCAGCGCATGACCTGGAGCCGCCTCTTCCCCAATGCCGACTTTGCCTCTTGGGAGAAAACGTACCGCCAGTGCTCTGAAACATATAATCAAGAGATCCTGGCGGCTGCTGAGGACGAGGCGTTTGAGGAGGCCTTGGATGTGGAGGAGCAGCCGGTAGTGGCACTTGTGCCACTTGGGGGCAAGGCATCGAAGAAGGGTGCAGCGGAGGCCGAGTCAAGCAAGAAGAATGCTGACCAGGCGGACGCTGCTAATGTTTAGGATTTGCCCCCTTCATGAGCTTTTGTCTTCTTTCACGGCCTGCGTGCCGTTTGATTGTATTTACCCGGCCAGGGGGCCGGGGTTCTGAATATTTTTTCTTCAATGAAATTTTTAATTTGCACTCTTCAAATTTGTCTAAGTATTGAACTTTTAAATTTGTCTAAGTATTGAATATTTGGTACACTATACCGACTGTTTTGCATGGCCGATTGTAGACAGGTACGGATGGTGGTCCGCCTATGCCCCTGGACGACTGATTGTCTGTTTCCAAGCTGGGCGATAAGTTGGCCATTTATTCAATTGATTACAAGACTGGATTACCTTTAGGCAGGCGGTCCTTTATTTGTAGAATTAACCAAGTAAGAAAAGATTTTCTTACTTGTATTTTGTAGGCTAGACTTAGGCAGTCTATGACTGGATTACCTCTAGGCAGGCGTTCCTGTCATTTGTTAAATTTACTAAGTAAGAAAGGGTTTTCTTACTTGTATTTTGTTGAGCTATAGGCAGTCTAGGACGACTGTTTCCTATTCGCCAAGTAACTATGACTGTTACCTGGTCGCCCATTGATTGAGTAGTAGAGGTATCAAGCGGTGGGTACCGGTTGTTCCCCTTTATTCGCCAATGTTTGTTGGCTATTAACTCGAAGGGAAAACTAGTAGGAATAATAGTTTGAGTGCCCTTGTTTGCCAAAAAACAGGTGGTCTATTCAAACTTTTTAGGTTCCATGCCAAGTTTTGGGAAAGTGACTATGAGTTAACGTTGGTGTTACTCATTCGTCCTCATTCTAGCTTGAGTAGTAGAAGTACCAGGCGGCGGAGGCCGGCTGGACCCCTTGATTCGCCAATGTTTGTTGGCTATTAACTCAAGAGGAACCCCCTGCATTTATCCCAAGTAATACAGGCGGTAATCTGACTCAGATGTCAACTGTTATCACTAGTTTGGTTAGTAATAAAAGTTATCCTTGTCTCAAAAACGGCTACGTGGTTGCCCTTGGGGACAGTCGTATAGGTGCCGTGTGATTAGTTTATAGAACAATGTTCCACCCAAAAGGGAGCTGCTCTCTGCGACGAATTTCATCCGGATGGATGCCGTCGGACGCCTGCTATAATGTTGGGACAGGTCGAATTGAATTTTATATTTTGATCAGTTGGCTTGACGCCTGGTCTGATCATGTTTTTTGATAGTTCTTGGTGAACTACATATTATGTGAGGGTAACCGGTCAAGCGGCGTGCCCCTCTTAATTAAACATAGAGAGTAGCCGACTGTTTGTCAGTTGGCATGCCCCTCTTAACTAAATAAATATAAACATGGAGAGTAGCCGACTGTTGGTCAGTTGGCATGCCCCTCTTAATACAGAATTGAATAGTAAAGATGCAAGCTTTATTCAAGTAATCCTTGACTTTACATTTTTCAAAAGAAATATTTCTTAAGGTTATCTATGTTCCAGGTTCGAGGTAACGGCTGGCCGTCTGGTGTTTCCAGACGGTAGGTACCGTCTCTAACCTCTTCATATATTCGGTAGGGACCTTCCCAGTTGGGAGTTAGCTTGCCAGACTCGTTAGCCCTACCAACAGCTTCCATTTTTCTAAGTACAAAGTCCCCCACTTTTAGTGGACGCCTGTGCACTTTTCTGTTGTATGATCGAGTCATTCTCAGACGGTAGATCTCATGGCGCAAGACAGCATTGCCCCTTTTTTCAGGAAGTGAGTCTAATGCCAGGCGCATGGCTTCCCAGTTTGCCTCTTCGTCATATAGCATTACTCGAAGAGTCGGCTCGTAGTGTTCTATTGGAAGAACAGCTTCCGCACCATAAGTTAGGAGGAATGGAGTTTCTCCAGTCGCCCCTTTTTCAGTCGTCCTAATGGCCCAGAGAACATGTGGTAGTTCATCCGCCCATAAGCCGCCTGCTCGTTCAATCTTTTTCTTCAGACCGTCTGAGATGATTTTATTAAAGGCTTCTACCTGGCCGTTTGCTTGTGGACGGCCGACAGATGCAAAGCAGTGTGCAATTCCTTGGTCAGCCAACCAGCTTTTGAGAACAGGCGTCTCAAATTGGGGACCATTATCAAAAACCATAGACATGGGAACCCCGAACCGAGTGATGACATTCCTCCAAACGAACGAAATTACATCCTTCGTCTTGATTCCCTTAACAGCCTCCGCCTCTACCCATTTAGTGAAGTAGTCGACGGCAACAAGTATATACCTCCTTCCGCCTGTAGCAGGCGTATATGGACCTAGAATATCCATGCCCCACTTAGCAAACGGTAGGGGACTATGAATGGTCGTGAGGTCAGTAGCCGGACGGTGAATTAGTTTGCCAAACCTTTGACACTTGTCACATTTTTTCACCATCTCCATCGCATCTGCTTCTAGGGTAGGCCAGAAGTAGCCCTGGCGCCTTGCCCGTTGGGCAAGCGTCCTTCCGCCTATATGCGAAGCACAGAAACCAGAGTGAAGGTCATCTAGTATCTCTCGCCCTTTTTCTGGAGTAACACACTTTAAGAAGGGTTGAAGATACCCCCTTTTGTGAAGTTCTCCCTTTATCATTTCAAAATTGGTGGCTCGCCTTTTAAGCACTGCCGCCTGTTGATGGTCATCCGGCAGGGTACCGTTTGTCAGGTATGCCCTGATTGGATCCATCCAGGTTGAGCTTCTGTCTAGGATTCCAATAGGGTCTCCCTCAATGCTTCTCTTCTCCACTACTTCCCAAAAAACGGTTCGAGGAGTATCACAGGAGGCGGATGATGCTAGCTTTGAAAGTGCGTCCGCTTGGTTATTCTCTGATCTCGGTACTTGGACCAGATGGAAATCCTCAAGGGAGCCGACTGCTTGACGGACCGCCTGTAAATACTTAATCATGGCCGGATGGGTAGCTTCGTATTCACCATTGTACTGACTCACTATCAATTGTGAATCAGAACAGGCGTCTATTTTTCTTGCCCCTGCCGCCTTGCACATGCGGATTCCGGCTAGTAGAGCTTCATATTCTGCCTCATTGTTTGAAGCCTGAAAACTGAATCGTAAAGCATACTCGTACCTGTCGCCCTCTGGTGACTGACATATGACGCCTGCTCCACAACCAGTTGAAGTGGAACTTCCGTCCACATACATCTTCCAGACTTGGTCTGGAATTTGAGATTCAGGGGGACGAGTCATTTCAACAATAAAGTCAGCAAAGGCTTGCCCCTTCACTGCTTTTCTAGGTTCGAAGGTAACTTCGAGGCTCTGTATTTCAATGGCCCATTTAATCATTCGGCCAGACGACTCCATGGTGGTCAGTGGCCGCTTGATCGGTTGATCTGTATACACGACGACTGCATGCGCCAAAAAGTAGGGCTTTAATTTTTTAACAGCCATGAAGAGTGCAAGACCAAACTTCTCCACTAAGGGATACCTCAACTCGGCATTTTTTAGCACATGGCTGACAAAGTAGACTGGGAGCTGACAGCCGTCTCTTTCAGCAAGGAGAACAGCGCTTAACGCATGATCAGAGACGGCCAGGTACATGTAGAGTACTTCTTTGGGCAAAGGGCTGACTAGCCTTGGCAAAGAATGCAAGTGAACTTTCAATTTTTGGAAGGCCGCCTCAGCATCCGGCCCCCATTCAAACCTTGCCTTTTTCTTAATTGCCTGGAAAAAGTATAGGCATTTGTCGCCTGATCGACTTAGGAATCTACCCAAGGCCGCCAGACAACCTGTTAGCTTCTGAACCTCTCGGACGGTGCGGGGCGACTGCATGTCGATGACCGCCTGCACCTTCTCAGGGTTCGCATCTATTCCTCTCTGAGTAATAAGAAATCCGAGAAATTTCCCAGACTCAACTCCAAAGACGCATTTCTTGGGATTAAGCATGACATGGTGCCGCCTGAGTGTGGCGAAAGTTTCTCGGAGGTCCGACAGATGATCTTTCTGAAGTTTAGACTTGACTATCATATCATCAATATATGCCTCGACATTTCTCCCAATCTGATCAAAGAACACAGTGTTTATCATTCGTTGGAAGGTGGCCGGGGCATTCTTAAGACCAAACGGCATGACCGTGTAACAGTATAACCCTTGATCAGTGACGAAGGCCGTCTTCTCCTGATCTTTCTTCCATAAAGGGATCTGATGGAAACCAGAGTAGGCGTCCATAAAACTCATCAAAGCATGGCCGGCTGTTGAGTCGACCAGGTTGTCAATTTTAGGCAAAGGGTAACTGTCTTTTGGGCACGCCTTGTTCAAGTCTGTGTAGTCTACACACATTCGCCAGGTACCATTCGGCTTTTTAACAAGCACAACATTTGCCACCCAGTCTGGGAAGTAACATTGCCGAATGAATCCTGCATCAAGTAATTTTTTAACTTCAGCGGCTGCCGCCTGACTCCTTTCTTCGCCATGGTTCCGTTTTTTCTGCCTTACCGGCTTCTTTTTTGGATCCACAGCCAGCTTATGTACCGCCAGCTCAGGACTAATGCCTGGCATTTCGTGGACTTCGAATGCAAAGATGTCCTTGTATTCCTTCAACAGATTGTGAAAATCTTCACCTAGAACCCTTAAAGCAGTCGTCCCTACTTTAACTGTTCTGTCAGGACGTGAGGCATCTAAGATCAGGTCCGTATGCTCACCAGCCGGCTGAGGGCGGAATTCATCCGACCGCTCCTCTGCCAATGATTGCTATTTTTTATCTTTTCTTGCGGCCCCCATCTGGGATGCCTTTCTTTTCTTGCCGCCTGCTTCTTGAACAGGCGCATTATCCTTGACATTGTCAAGGTCAAGTTTTTCTCCACTGGACCCAGTGGCCATAACAGTGGGCTTGACATCCGAGAGATAGCACTCTCGGGCCATCTTCTGATCTCCCCTTAGGGAGCCGAATTTTCCATTGTCCCTCTCAAACTTGAGCAACATAAGAGATGGGATTATTACAGCCTTGGAACTATTCAGAGTTGGTCGTCCCAGAATCATGTTATAGGCCGAGAGTTCTTCTACCACTAGGAACCGGACTACCATGTGTCGTCCTTCCCCTTTTTCACCCAGGCGAATGGGTAGATCTACTCGTCCTACAGGGTGGACGACTCCTCCTCCAAACCCTACTAGAGGGTGGGAGGCCGGATGTATACAATTAGTCTTGTACTTCAGTTTAGACAGACATTTGCTACTGATAAGATCTGAGGAACTTCCGGTATCTATGAGGATTCGGCCGACCCTCTGATTGGCCACCTTACACTCAATGACGATAGGGTCATCATGCGGCCCCCTGACCCCTCCTAGATCTTCTTCAGTAATAACAATCTCAGGAAATGAATTTTTGGAGGACCGTTCTGGGTGAACGGAATTTATAACTAGCCGCCTGATATTGTCTTTGTTTCCCCTAATAGTGGGACCCCCTCCTGCGAAGCCGCCTGCAATAGTGTAGACGACTGCATCATCTGTATCAGAGCTGTCGGCCTGTTGATTCTTTTTGGCCGACTGTTTTTTCGAGGAGGTGCTCCCCGTGGACTTCTTGACAAAGGAGTCAAGTTCACCCTGGTCAACCAGGCGGTCTAGATACCGCATGAGACTGATGCATTCGTTGGTGTGATGACCAACGTCTTCATGATAATCACAGAATTTATCTTGGTTCCGGTTGCTTGCAGAACCCTTCATGGGGACCGGCTTCTCAATAGAGATCCGTCCCTTGATTTCTTTCAGGATAGCTTTGCTATCTTTGTTAAACGCATACTTTGGGGAGTATGGCTTAAATTCTTTTTTCTTCTTCTGGGCCGGCTGTTTAGAGGAATCAGCCGCCCAGACCTCTTTTCTCTTCTTTAGATCTTTGTTTGACGACTGTATCTGTCGTCCTTCTCTTTTGTCGAACTTTTTCCCGTCCGACTGTTTTGCTGTGCTACAAAGATCTGTCGCCTGTATGTAGGCTTCTGCTTCAATCAAGGCCTCCTGAAGAGTCGCCACCCTCTTTCGAACAAGATCGAATTTGAAAGTCGACCCGTCTTTGAGACCCCTGAAAAAGTCAGTATAGGCTACCTCATCCGGTAACCCTTGAATTTGTATTCTCATCAGGTTAAACCGCCTGATGTAAGAACGAAGCCCCTCCTTCTCACCCTGCTGAATTGTCCCCAAATCAAGGGTCGTCTTCTTCGCCGGAATGTTCATGGCGAAGTTGGAGGTGAACAAGTAAGCAAGCGTCCTGAAGTTGTTTACACAACCAGTCGGCAGGTTGCCGAACCATTGCTGTGCAATTCCTTTGAGAGTAGCTGGAAAGCACTTGCACCAAGTGGGATCATCCAACCCTTGAAGATACATTAGGTTGGAGAATGCCATTAGATGGTCTTCTGGGTTAGTAGTGCCATCATAGGCGCCTACTAACACATTTTTCACTTTGGCCGGCTGAGCGGCTTCAGTGATTTCCTTGGAGAAGGCCGACGGCTGTTCACCAAGTCTAAGCAACCGTAGCTGCCAGTCCAAAGGTTGGACATTTTTAACTGCCTGCCCACCAAATGGAGGTGGCGGCATAAAATATTGTTGTTGTGGTACAAACGGTAAGTTTGGTACCACCTGGTCGCTATGAAAGCCGGACTGACGGGAGGTGCCGCCTGACTGGCTCTCATGATACGACTGAGTATGCCTCATCGAGGAATTGCGCAGACTTTCTTGAAATTCAGAAGTAGAGGCCGACTCTGACAGTCGGTCATTCTTCTTCTGTTCTAACAGCAGACGAGCGTCTGTGTATGTCTTCTTCGACCCGTCCGCCTGAATGTGACGAACAGGTTTCCTATTTCCTGGAGTAGGAAAACGGTATTTTGTGAGGTCAAGGACAGGCGGCTCCCACTTCCTGGATTTAGGATGAGGAGTTCCCTCTCGTCCTTGAACCGGCTTCCTCTTGCCTGAAGTGGAAGGTTTCTTAGCCGACTGCTCCTTGGTCAGAGCAGGCGGCTTTTTGTTGAGCAACTCTTGAATCTCCCCCTTGAAGCTTCTCATGAAGGTCATGAGTTCGTTTCTTGTAATGGGAGCAGACCCATCAGTCGCCTGCGGCCGAACAGACGGTGCGCCTGCTGGCTCGCTTTCAGTTTGTAAATGCTCCCGTTCCGTCCTTTCGGTCTGACAGGTACGTCGGGCCCTTAGGGTCCCGTCTGGAGCTGTGTGAGCTTCAACTTCAAGTTCATTGTCAGTGTCATGGTCCGACTGGACTTGAGGGTCGTCTAGGGGACGCCTCTCTTCAAAAGTCGGTACAAACGTGGATGCCATCTCAGAAGTACTCTCCCCACAGACGGCGCCAAAATGTTTCGGGGTTTTCTGATGTCCTGCGGGAGAGTTACAACACCGAGACTGGAACCGGACGCCTGTACCTGCAAAACAACGGAGACTCCTGGTGGTGGGAGCTCCGCCTCCGACGGTCAAGTTAGTACTTGATTAAAGAGTAATTAATGCGGAAATTAAGGTGGTTTTGTCTCTCTTGGTGAGAGTGTTTAATGTGTAATCCGAGTGTTAACCGTATTCTCTCTCCTCTTAATGAGGATTAAGAGGAGTATTTATAACCTTGGGAAGCGTGCCAATTAGGTTTAGGTTAACCTTGGGCTGACTGGGCTTCTAAACAGGATTGGGCCGTGGTGGCCGGCTTTCCCATTTGGCATGGGTGGACACGTGGCGTGTCTCTATTGGTCCGTAAAGGACTAACCAAGGATTGACACGTGGCAGGCTCCTATTGGCCCACGTGAAGGACACGTGGCGGAACCTGGTTGGTCCACTTGTCAGACGGTGATTGGTGGATAAAAATCCCCTAATCAATGATTATTGAAAGTTATGGACATGTAATTAACTATTAATCAAATTAAAAAAAAAAAAAAGCAATTACAAATTAAACCAAAACCGCCCAGAACCACCATCGCACGCCACCTAGAACCACCACCCACGCCACCTAGAACCCACGAACCACCACCCACGCCACCCACAAATCACCGAAACCACCCACTAACCATCGAAATCCACCTAAGAACCACGAAAATCACCCAAAAACCACCAGAAACCCAAAAACCAAACCCACCCACAAAACAGCCACCCGCGAACCACCAACACCCACGAAATAGCCAGCCATGAACCACCCACGAACCACCAACACCCACGAATTAACCACCAACACCCACAAACCACCAACACCCACGAAATCACCACCCACTAGATCTACCGAACCCACCCACAAACCACCAACAACCACCCACGAACAAAATGAGAGATGAAAAAGATAATCTAAAGTAGAAATGAGGGATTAGAGATGAAGAAGGAGATGAGAGATGAAGAAGGAAGAAGATGATGAAGTGAGAGATGAAAATGGAGGAGAGAGATGGTGGAGAGATGGATGAATCAGATTTTCTTGGGGAAAAGTTTAGATAATTAAGTTAGATTAGAGTTATAATAATTTGTAATTATGTGTAGTATTATGTGTTAATAATTTTTAAATGAGGGTATTTTGGTCATTTTACCAGAAAAAGTTACTATATTAAGAAAGAAATAGTTTTACTGTAAATAATAGTTAGCACCCTTTTTTGGTAAATGTTGCAAATAATTGTTAACGGAAGTATGTATGATTAATCATTCCTCTAAATTATCAATAAACCACAAATTATAGAGTATGATTTTGGATCAATAATTTATACCTTGTAAAGATGGTAAGAGTCAACTGCTTTCCTTCCTTTCTCGGCTTCAATCATGGAGTCCCAAGTGCCTTTTCCTCTTCCTCCTTCATCTCCTCGTCCTTCAGTCTAATACATGTCATGCACGTATAAAAATCATGCATATCAATCAATAACTCATACAAAATATTTGGAAATAAAGCAATAATTTATAAGGTATAATTATAACTGCTTTAATCAAATTTATATTTGGTGGAAATTTTGAATGATCCTTTCTAATGAAAAGTTGAAGCTATAGAACTCCAAATATTAAGATAAAAGAGCACGTTGAAAATGCTAAATCTAGCACACCACAACGGCACAACCCGACTGCAATTTGAAGCAAATAGTTTTGTTAATAATTACACCTAAATAATAGATTGCAAAATAAGATGAAAATGAAAAGGCTAGCTCTCCAATTTCACAAAAACAAAATCCAGCTTCGAGGATATAATGCAAACCGTAAATCCACATATATAACTAAATTATACCATCGCAGTATCAATTACAAATTACTAAAGGCAAATCTAAAAAGACACTTGGCAACATTATAATAAAAATTTTCTTGCAAAAGTATTTGCTTAAAAAAATTTCTTACCATAACTAACAATTATTGTATCCAAATAATGATATTTTCTTTACATAAAATCTAAACTAAACTTTCTATAATATGAAAATGTCCATTATAACTATTATTATATGTGGTTATTTTTTTTTAATATCTATCTATAATTATATACTGACGAATAAAATTTGACACATGTCGGTTAAAAAAATTCCTACCAAAAAATTTCAGTGTTAACTTAAGAAATATGTAATTTACTATTATATTTTCCTTCCTAATTTACTATTATATTAAAGATAAATATCATTTCATATCATTTACATTTAAAAAAAATTTAATGATCCAAAATCAATATAAAATTTTGTAAATACATATAGAAAATTTAGTAGATTATAAAAATTCATAATTTTTAATGAAAATGGACTTTATTATACTTTTTATAAAGAAAAAAGATTTCTAAAAAATTATTGAACTACGTATAAATTATTGTACATCATTATAAAATTTGGTAAAACCGTGCATTACACGGGATTTAAAACTAGTGGAACTACTAATTTCGGTCGGATTTATGATAAAATACAAGTTTATCTCCTTGAAATGGCAAAAATGTAAATAAATTAACAACATTTTTGTCAAATACGGGACCTACAGTTGTTGATTTATTTCTAGACATGTCATGAAGACTTGACAAAATTGTTGATTTATTTACAATTTTGCCTGTTTATCAAGGAGATGAAGAGGGACTTCCTCCAGATTTATGAAAGATAGTGAGAAAACTTGAGCTTAAGCCTTAAAGAAAGAGAGGGAAAAAAAACCTGAAGGGAAGAAGTGGAGGCACCAAAGAGGAAACCATTAGGGAAGTCAGCTCTATCCACTTTAAAAAAAGGTAGTGGCGCCGGAGGTGGAATGTCATCCACAACTAAACTGTACCTTCGATGATCTTCAATAGACCTAATTTCTTTATCACTCATGCAATTCACATCAATGGAGAAGGAATTCACATCAACAGAGAAGGAAGGAATATCCATGGATTTGGTTCGTTGGAAGAAAAATCAAAGGAACTATTGTATCGTATGGAATTCGATCGTGTGATCCCCTATTTGTGCCTCTTTTAGTAATACAATTTCAATGAGGTTATGCCAAATTTAGTCATTAACCTTCCTTATTTAAGAATTATTTAGGTCGATTTATTACTACTAATAAATTGAAGTCAACAGATCTTGCTTCTTTAGCCCATCTTAAAATCCTAACAAATCTTCATTCGTAATTTCTTAATCATTGTACGTGATTGTCATCTCCTTTGCTGGCACTAAGCTAAGGTCAAATAATTATACAAAATATATAATTATTAGAATTTATATATATATATATATATATATATATATATATATAGGAGTTGGATCATGTGAAAACCATCCTT
The DNA here is from genome assembly GCA_034703905.1 of Chenopodium berlandieri. NCBI lineage: Eukaryota > Viridiplantae > Streptophyta > Magnoliopsida > Caryophyllales > Amaranthaceae > Chenopodium > Chenopodium berlandieri. The sequence continues at coordinate 14,193,279 of CM068285.1, forward strand.
AAGTTAAAAACTGAAAACACAAAATCTTGACCGTAGATTCAAACTCATCTTATCCTACGGTAGGGGTTTTTTCCAGCCTTTTGGTTTCTCTCTCCTGCATTTTCATGCATAACATTCTCTCTCCTCTCTTTTCTCTCTCCTGATTTCTACATTCTTCCTCAAACTTCATACTACTTCTCCAAAGCATAGTTGTAATTGATCCGATTCTTCATCAAATTGATTCCTATTATTGTCTACGATCTATCAAGTAAGGAAATCGTTTATAATTTGTCTTTATTTTAGCTTTTAATCAATGTTTTTTGAGTTTTTCGTTTCTTATTTGTGTAATTTTAGAGTTTTTCGTTTCTGATTTTTGTTATTTTCTGATTTTTTAATAGTTTATTGTGTTATTATTTTGCGTTTTTCATAATTTCTTCATATCGTTGTTTTTTGAGTAATTTCTTGAGTTTTTCGTTTCCGATTTGTATAATTTTTTGAGTACTTTGCTTCTGTTTTTTATTAATTTTGTAATTTTTGGCAAATTTTGTAAGTTTCATAGGAGTAATTTAACTTTATTTGAGGTAGTTCATTCTTAATCGAGTTTCATATGAGTTTAATTATGTTATAATTCAACTTAATTTCTACGTTTGGCATTCTGAGCTCATCAATTTCATCATCAAATTTTTCTACGTTAATCGATCATTTCATTGTATATTGATCAATTTCTTAAACTTTTTACCGCTGAATTTTTCATTTTCATTTGTGTTTGATTTTTCGGCTTAATTTTTTGAATTTGATTTCGATTATTTCGGTTTTATTTTTTTTCTCGATTGTGTTCGATTTTTTCATTTTAAGTTTATCAGTTTGTATTCAATTTTTTCATTTTAAGTTTATCAGTTTGTGCTCGATTTTTTCGGCTTAGTTTATCACTTTGTGTTCGATTTTCAATTTCATCATCAAATGTTCTAAACTTTGTGTTTTATTTTATTATTTTGATGATATTTATCTAATGTTACTGCATTTTATTGATGTATTTAGTCTGATTGTCAGAAATGTGATTTCCTTGCTTTTGTATTGCCGTAGAAATTGTTTATATATACAACCTATAATTGGACAGTAAGCTGCTCGTTTGTGAATGGACTGTAAGCTGCTCGTTTGTGTATAGGTGTGTGATTGGGTGAAAGTTCTGCTTGTGATTGTGAGCGTGTTGATTTCACTCCTGTGTGCTGTGATGTGTAGATATGTGATTTTGCCTATTAATGGGTTGTTATATGTTGTGTATAAGAAAGAATGTGATTGGTTAAGTTCTGCTTGTGATTGTGAACGATATTTTGTTTAATTCTGCAGTAGATTTGTACATTTTCATTTAAGATTTTATTCGAACAGTAGTGCAGATCATCCATGACAGTCTAGACATTTGAGTTATTGTTATTATTCCACTCAAAGAGTCAGAGAGTTAAATGTTAGTACCAAGTGGTCAATTGTATTGTTATCCTACTATAGACTTTCTTTTGAAGTAATGGTACCAGAATCTAAGTGCACTCTGATACGGAGCTAGACATGTATTGTTTTGTGAATCATAGCCTCATAGGCTTATATCTGTTAAATGGTAGAAGCGTGTCTTTAGAAATTTATTTCTAGAATTCGAGTCTGCTAGTTTGCGTTATTGCGAGCTCTATCATGCCTGATCTTACCTTGTGAGCTGGAGTTAGTGTAGTAACCTTCTTCAGCCTTTGTGAAGATTTATCTGTGATTGTATGCTTTATGGTGCCTGCCTGTTGAATATCTACATTTAGTTCGGATTCCTCATATACAGGTGGCTTGCTCGTATCATGATATCCTGGTATGCTTTTTTTTGCCTCTGCTTCTGTTCTTGAAACATTGATCTTATCAAGCTTGTTTTGCTTCAGTCTGTATGATGTTGGTCTGTGATGTTGGTATGCTTTTATTAGCTGTTTTGGCATGTTTGAAAGCCTATTAGCTCAATTGGTCGAGCACCATGTTATCACGTGATGTAGGTTCGAATCCTACATAGCTTTTTTAATACTTATTTTTATATTTATTGACCTCTGGGAAATGGTGTCAAATTGATATAATTACCCGAAGTTAATATATAGTTACCTTATTTTCGATATAATGACCTTAGAATTATGGAAATGTTGTAAATTTTGTTTCAGTCACCTTATTTTTATATATAGTGACCTTTATTTTTGTATATAGTGACCTTTATGTAAATGGTGTCAAAAACTCAGTCGATATAGTTACTTTATTTTTGTATATAGTGACCTTAATGTAAATGTCGTAAAAATTGTTATAGTTACCCTATTTTTGTATATAGTGACCTCTATGTAAATATGGTCAAAATTGAAATAGTTACCCTATTTTTGTATATAGTGTCCTTAATGTAAATATTGTAAAAATTGATATAGCTACCCTATTTTTGTATATAGTTACGTTATTTTTATATATAGTGACTCTATGTAAATATCGTCAATTTAGATAAAGTTACCTTATTTTAGCATGTAGTGACCTTTAAAACGTTGCGTTTGTCAAAAAAAAAAAAGCCCTTTAAAACGGCTGAATTGATTATATGTAAGGTTGTAATGATCTTAGGGCTTTAGAACCGTCTGATCTTTTGTGCTAGTAATGAATGGCTAAGATTGCTTGTTTTAAGTTTCCACCATAAGCTCTGTTTTTAGCGGAACATCCCCGTATATATATATATATATATATATATATATATATATATATATATATATATATATATATATATATATAACGGTTAGTTGCTTCTTGATTTAACAAAAACAATCAGCTCATAAAGTCAATATTTTTAATTATACTAGAGCGGCGAATGTCGCAATCCACGCACCATAGCTAGTCATGTCCAACGAGATCTTTTGATTTGGCCTTATACACCACAAATTTAGTTAGCGTCATTAATGAGAGATAATATGTAAACAAATATTTAGGGGTATAAATATCTGTACACAATTCTTAAAAGTTTCAAAAAAGAGGCAATTCTCACTAGTAAGGGCAAATAAGTAAATAATATTATTAGATATAATTTTTCAAATACTATTCATAAAAGTTATCTCAAACTTTTAAAAGGTAGAGATAAGTCAAGAAGGAAAGTTGTGATGTCCTCTTGAAAAGACTTTAGTACCCCACTTGGCCAATACTACAGTTACAAAATATAGGCAAAAAAATAAATATTATATTTAATTGCATTTAGTTTGTTCAATTAAAAAGCAATCACACACATCATCAATAATTATTAATCAAATACGAAATATGTCTTTAATTTATTCAAGCAACTAGGTTTGTGCCATGTATAATAATTTTCAATAACTATTATTTAATTATTACTATATTTATTTATAGAAAAATAAATCTACCTAAGTTATTACTTCGTAAAATGAATTTATTATGAAAGAGTAGTACATAATACTATGTATGTCACAAATTATGTTAAGAATTTGATTTTTTTTTTTTTTTTTTTTTTTTTTTTTTTTTTTTTACTTAAGTGTAAGGTATCAATATTTGATAAATACATAAGATATTGAATCAAATAAAAATTTCCTTCATAAAAACTATGATCGTCAAGTAGATCTTGTACTGCGAAACTGTATGAGCTTAGGTAATTTCGGAATTTCACGAATCATATTTGTTTGCATCTAATCAGGATCTACAAGCATAACAAATAAAGAATCACATAATTAATACATTTGACACGTGATTTCGATGAATGATTAACTACGAATTGAAGGAGGATAAGAGTCCCAAGTGTTGCTTCTCTACTCAGTCCACGGGTTAAGATTGAACCTCCACTACAGCTAGATAGTCGGGCACGAACCTCCTTCAAACCACCTTCTACAAAGAGGGAGAAATCGACCATCACGAACAACCACATGCACACGTCACACGTACGCACATAGGGAAAGAAGAGAGAGATATTAGGGTTTTTGTTTCTTGGTAGCTTGGGATTTGGGATTAATCCACTGATTTTTCTAGGCAACTCGATATATTTATATATATATATATATATATATATATATATATATATATATATATATATATATATATATATATACATATATATATATACATATACATATATATATATATACATATACATATATATATATATACATATATATATATATACGGAAATTTTTTACTTTTTTTGGCCCGAAAATAAAAATTGTCGAAATGATTACCATGGACCCTAATACCTTCCGGGAGTCCAATTGGATGGGTAGAACCATCCAATTTGCCTTTGTGCATCCAATTTACCCCTTTTCGTACACGCCTATTGTATTGGCTATAAGCTTTCACGAGACCTTATGTAGACGAATAATGGTCATATATGGGTCAAAACAATATTATATGACCCTGTGATGCATCATGTAGTATTCCGTTAATTTTTTACACCGGATCCTGACACATTTTAAATTGCTTCGATTTGGTGTATTATAGCCTTCAAATTTGGTTTCCATATATCATTTTTTTTACCCAGCAGGATTATGCATCTAGGTACTTCCATGGGTTCCATCTCATTCATCCTTAATCATCATGTCTTAAGGCAAAGTCGACATACTCTCAAATGACAAAAATATCGGTTTGTATGCCTTGTCCTGGGGTGCACATGTCTTGTGCACATGCCACACGCCCCCTTGCACCATCAAACATCCCAACACTTAGGCTTTGTGACTTGTCTAATTCCCGTACTTAGCATTATTTAGCATATAAGATGCACCGCTAACCTCGTTTTCCAAAATATAGGTGTTTTTAGGGAATAGGATTGGGGGGGGGGGAAGGGACGAATCGAAGCGACAAAGGGATGAATCTCAGTGGATCGTGGCAGCAAGGCCACTCTGCCACTTACAATACCCCGTCGCGTATTTAAGTCGTCTGCATAGGATTCAACCCGTCGCTCGGGAAATTGTACGTACTTTAAGGCGGCTCTCACGGCGCATCCACCGCGTGAGCCATATGCCCTTGAGGGCTGAAGCCCCTACTGTATGACGGTAATTAGGCACAGGGCATGCGTTGCTTCTGGCTCGGATTCTGACTAAGAGGCGTTCAGTCATAATCCAACACACGGTAGCTTCGCGCCACTGACTTTTCAACTAAGCGCGATGACCAATTGTGTGAATCAACGATTGCTCTAGTACTAGGTTGAATTACCGTTGCGACACTGTCATCAGTAGGGTAAAACTAATCTGTCTCATAACAGTCTAAACCCAGCTCACGTTCCCTATTGGTGGGTGAACAATCCAACACTTGGTGTATTCTGCTTCACAATGATAGGAAGAGCCGACATCGAAGGTTCAAAAAGCAACGTCGCTATGAATGCTTGGCTGCCACAAGCCAGTTATTCATGTGGTAACTTTTCTGTCACCTTTAGCTTATATATATATATATATATATATATATATATATATATATATATATATATATATATATGTATATATATATATAGGATCATATGAGACCACCCCCATTATGTGAGAACCCTATTTTATGTGAGGACATATTGCAACCGTTGGATCAACTACATCCAAGGGTCATAATACAACCCGGTAAAACAAATAAAACTAAACAAATTTATTTCAAAATTTATTTCCTACGTTTTTTTCTCTCTCCTCCTTCTTCTTTTTCGCTCATTTTTCTCTCTCCTCCTTCAATTCTACGGTGTTCATACTCTGCTGCTCTCTGATTTTTCATCAAAACTTCTTCAATCTTCATCAATTTTCGTTAATGTAAGTCTATTGTTTATACATTTGCTGTTTTTCGATTAATTTTAGGTTACATTCATTGTTTTATTTTCGTTTTGATGTTCGTTTAATTTTTTTTTATTTTAGCTCATTAATTTAACATGCAATGTGTCGATTATGTTTTATTTTGTTATTTTTTGTCGATTTTAGCTTTATTTTCGTTTTCTTGAGTGATTATCCAGTAAATTTTAGTTTTATTTTGCCTGAATTTTGGTTTTACTAAGTGTTCTTGTTTTGGTTTTGTATTTGCGATATTATGTTGTTTTGTTGCGATTTTTGTTTGATCTTGTTGCGATTTTTGATTGATTTTCATTTTGCTTTTCGTTTCTCATCTCTGATTTTAGGTTAATTTTCGTTTACTTTGTTCTGATTTTTGATTGATTTTGTTGCGATTTTTTGATTGATTTTCGTTTTATGTAATTTCTCAAAAATTTGTAAAATGCTGTTTGTCTAGTATCGGAAACAACAATTTGTGAAATTGATAAATAAATGGTGATAGTACAGTAAGATGCTATCAAAACCAAAAAAATCTATTTATTTTTAATAGAAACATAGCAGCAAAGCGCTAATCCTGAAGGTGTAACTGCATTTTGATGTAGCCCATATTGTTCTGATAATTCTCTAGTATTGTATAAAAGTAATAGCTCCTCTGCTTCTTGTCCAACATTAACTCAAGGCTGGAAATTAGGTAATGTTATCTTTCGATATTCTTTTTGTGATCTACATTGTTAAACTGTCTGGGTTTTGGATGATATTTGAAAAGTTCTGGAGGAAGGCAGCTAAGTCAGCCCCGTAGATGATTCTGTGATCAGCTGTGACATTCACCTGCACAAAACATTTAACAGCTTGAGTCAAATTATTCAAAAAGCCATCCAAATATGATCTTGTCTGCTGGACCCTGGAATGTTAAGTTAGGATTTCATGTATGGGTATGTTAAAACCCAGGCGAGAGTAAAATTTGGAAAATAATTCTAGTCGTCATATGCTTAAACTGTCGAACACTTATTTTCAATAGCACAACCTTAATAGCAACAATACTATTGCAGACAAGATACATTGCTCAAAAATTTTGCTTGTCACTTAAAGAGCATCTATGTTTGATTGCTCATTTGATAAATGAGCATCTATGTTTTTGCTCATTTGACAAATGAGTATCTATGATTTTGCTCATTTGTATAAAATTACCAACTAATTATTTACTTTTTTTTTTAATTGTTTTTGCTCATTTGGGAGTGTTGAATGTGTTATATTATCTAACCAGTAAAGTCGATGGTTCCGAGTCTTTTGTAAGGTCCTCCATGATGTGTAATTGAACCTTTATGTCATGTAGTCTACTTAACTTGCTGAATTTTGTTTAATCTCCTAACCTTACTGAGCTTTTCTAGAGCGCTCTATCACTATTCACTAGTTGTTACACTACCTTTCCATCATATTCCTTTCGGGAAAGGACTTCTGGGGCAATATAGGTCGGTGTTCCTACCGTCGATTTTGGTTGAGAATGTAGCACTGCAGACTATTATAATTAACAAAGATTAGTCATGATTCTGTTAAGGCTGTTGTGTCTGTCTGCGAGGCTGTTTGTGTCTGTTAGTGTGGCAGGTTCTGTGCAGCTCTTGTCCTTGCAGTCTGTTTCGTTTTTCTTCAGATCTGAGGTTCTGGTTCTGTGTCTGCTGGGTGTCCCTCTGCTGTAGTCTGTTGTTTTGCTTCAGTCAGTCTGGTCCTGAAGGCTGTTGTGCTGTTCCTTGGTGTGTTTGGATGCTGGCTTGGTTAGCTGAGTTCAGGTGTTGCAGGCTGTTGTTTGCTCATGCTGGAGTTAGTTGCTGTTTCTGTTTTGTGTCTTGTTCAGGCTGTTTTAGTGCCTGTTTTTCAGCTAGTTTGTGTTGTTTGTTTCTGTTTTTTTGTGTTGGCCTTTGTCCTACTCCTTGCTTGTAGCTCCGTTCAATGAAGATGCCTTCTTGCATGAGGCTAGGTAGGTGTTTTTCCCTCTCGTCGTGTTGGGCACCCTTCCTAGAAGGTGGTCGGGGACGGGTTTGGGAAGTAGGTGGTGGTTGTGTGCCTTCGGGCTGAACTGGTTTCTGACATTTGATGTTCTTGGCTGAAGCAGTTCATTGTATTTGGATTCAGAGGAATAATGTCCTGTTTAAAGGCTCGTGTGAACCTGCTGAGACTATTTTCAGGAGACTGGTGTACAGAGTTGCTTGCAGAAGCACTGAGATTGACAGAAGGAAGCTTATTTGGTCTTAGGGCAGATTGGTTTTCTTTTTAGTTTCATGGTTGTTTTATTGTATTTGCCTTGCTGTGTTGGCTAGTGTGGGTTGTTTGCTTGCTTATCTTGTTCAGGCTTGTTTTCTGAGTTCTGTTAGGCTGTTTGAGCCTGGTCCTTACTTCTGGTACCCTTCCTAGAAGGTGAACAGTAGCTAGGATCCAAGTTTATTCTTGTTTCAGGTTAGCACCCTTCCTAGAAGGTGGTTAACCTTGAGCCTTGAACTGGTTTTTGTGGTTTTTTGGCCTTGTGGTCTTTGTAGTTTGGATGAGCTGTTTGCTCTTTTTTTTTTGTACTGTGTACTTTTGTTCTTGGTAATAAATTTTCTATTTACCAAAAAAAAAGCTTAATTCATTTGAAATTAAGCTTTAATAACAGAACAAAAATCTAATATCAGAGAATAAATATAATGAAATATACTCCATAATTACTCATTCTCTCTTGTTTGTTTTGTCATTTATGGTCTTGCAGTAAATGGAATTTACTCATTTAAGTCTATGTTTTTGCTCATTTGACAAATGAGTATCTATGTTTTTGCTCATTTGTATAAAATTACCAACTAATTATTTACTTTTTTTTTAATTGTTTTGTATGAGCACAGAGTCTATTGAAAAGGAGCCTGCTGCCGATGTTGGTTCATCAGGTGCTAATGCTGATGTTGTTTTAGCAAGGCCTGCTGCTAATGTTGGTTCAGCAGGGCCTGATGTTGGTTCATCAGAGGTATTAGTTAGTACTAAGGTTAAAGGTAAAAAGGTTGAAAAAGGATTAAAAGAAAAACAAAATATTAAACTGGAGGAGACGAAATCCAGCAACGAAGGGGAAGATTTGAAGTCTCATAATTATGGGACATTATATAGTCAGATGTCCCCTTCATCCATAGTTCAAGTTATTGAAAAATGTACAGAAAATCAGTTGAAAGCTATTAGAGCAATAGGATTCGGGTCTATGGAGTTCTTGAAGGTGACCCAACTGCCTTTGCAGCTGGGTTTATGGTTGGTTCATCACTTTGATGCTAACACATGCTCTTTAAACATTCCAGATTCTGAACCTTTTTGTATCACTGAAGAGCATGTGCATCAAGTACTTGGGCTGCCAATGGGTGGCATAGAAATTGACAAAAATAATTTTTCCAGAGATAAGAAAGTGATTCAGCAATGGAAGAAGCAATTCAAAAGCAACTCACTCTCTATCAAAATAGGGGAGCTGAAAGAGTTTCTGAAAGAGCATAACTCAGCTGGTCTTATGTTCAAAAGGAACTTTGTAGTGCTATGCGTTTCTACATTGATGGATGGTAAACTTTTTATTTTTATTTTGCTTATTTTTAGTTATAGTTAGCACTTAGCAGTTGTGTGCTATATATAGCAATTATATTATCTAAGTTGTTGGTCATATATGTATAGAATCAGTTACTTGAATCTATACATCATTAGATAGAGACTATTGACACTTTCAGAATAAGATCTATATATATGTATTTATCTTTTGTTCTATGTATTTATATTTTGATGGATTATTGTTGTTAGTCAATGATGAGATGGGTGAAAAAATTTGGAATAGGATTTGGTACATACTTCATATTAACATACTTGTCAAAAAATTTCAAGTTATATTATAAATTAGTTATATCATCAGGAAAAGGTGGAGAGTCAACATCATGGTTTAAATTTTATAGGAGTTTGCTAATTTTCAATTTTGTTTGCTTATTTATATTATATTTTGTTCATTTAAATTTCCTTTTGCTCATTTTTCTTTTGTTTTGCTCATTTTTTTTTCAGGGAAACAAAATGTGAATATCAATTCTGATATTCTCACATTTCTTTCTGATGTTGATAAAATACTGATGTTGATAAAATAAAGGACTTGAATTGGTGCAAGTATATCCTTGATTCACTTGTGAAGGCCAAACTTTTCTGGGATGAACGTCAAACTCGTTCTTTTCCTGGATCTTTACTGTTTCTTATGGTATTACTTTAATTTTTGTTGTTTTTTTAATGTAGTATTTTTTACTTATTTGTTGATTTTTAATTTACTAATTATTTTTTCTTACTTGTTTGTAGCTATTGTATGTATTAATTTTTATTTGTTTAATTTTAATGTACTAATTTTTTCTATCTTACTTGTTTGTAGCTTTTATACGTTGATCAGTTTGTCATTGAGGAAGTTAGAGCCAACCGAGAAACTCCAGTTCTCAAAGGTTGGACAACCAATATGTTGTCAAGTCGTGAGAAATTGGAAATTTTTAAGGGGAGGCTTGGAGTTTTTTATAAAAATCAGAAGCTTGTTGGTCCTTCTGGCAGCAAACAACCAAAACTGGTATTTCACTTGTAACCAATACTTAGTTTTTCTATGTCTTTGGCATTGCTTGAAGAATTGAATTGGAACAAATCTTGCTTTAAGGAAAATGATGCAATGTGGTGCTTTTATAGCACATTAATGGACCTCCTAAATCAGCAAAAAAATATTTGCTCATTTGTCAAATGAGCTATTATTTTTTGCTCATTTGATACTGTGTGATTTGGATGAAAATTACACAATTATGTAATTTTTTTTTTGTTTTTGCTTGATTTTAGGAACAATCTGATCCAATTCATACAAAAAATGAAGAAATTGAACAAGATCCGAAGAAGGTATTTATATGACTTTTCTGGAAACTTATATTAATTTGCTCATTTTTATATGACTTTGCTCATTTTTTGTTTTTGTTTTTTTTTCCTAATTTTTGTTATTTTTTACTTAATTGTGAATTTGTTTTGTTGTTTTGTGAATTTGGGGATTGCCGTGCGATGAAAGAGTAGGGGGTTAAAAGGTTGGGGGTGTGCGAGTTGTTATTAGCCCAATCCCTATCCTCCCTAAGATACATCTTCTGGTTAGCTTTGAACATAAATCTGATTAGCTTTAAACACCTCAGATGGGAAAACCTCCTCATTAACATGTGTAGGTGTTTGCTCATTTGATAAATGAGTAATCAACTATTTGCTCATTTGGTAAATGAGCAAAAAAATGATTGCTCATTTGACAAATGAGCATCTATGTTTTAATTTACTGCATGAAAGGACTTTTAGCTATTGGGGAAATGGATTTAAGGATCCATGTGTAGTGTTAAATGATCCTCTAATTGTTAGCAAAAGAAAACTCTAACAAGCTGATCATGATTTTGCTCTAAAGTTTGGTACTCCTTTAAGTATTCAAGATGGTCTTGGCTTCTTTCCATTATTATGAATTAATATATTTTTTTTTATAGAAATGCCTTATGGAGCTTGCAACAACATCTACAAATCTAGTCTTGGCATACATGGATTTCAGTGAAAAACATGAAACTGCTGTTAAGTATTTTCCAAACAATGAGAAGATTCAAAAGCTGAAGGAAGATGCAATGTTTGTTTGTGATGAGCAGAAGATGAGCTCTAAAGCTTTGACTGAAGATATTCCTCTCTCATTTAGCCAAGATGAACAGTATTGGCAAGATCCAGCTGTAATTGAAGCTTGGGATAGGTTTTCGAAGATTTCAGGCAATGACAAGCATGCTGAATCTACAATTTATGCTAGGGTTGATCAACTGATTGAATCAGAACCAATTGATATTACTAAGATTGTTGCTGAATGTGTTCACATAGCAAGTGGTATATCTGATGTTGAAGATCCATCTGTTATCATACAGCCTAAGGTTGCTGAACATGTATTTAAAAAACTTGGAGAGTCAAGTACGAGATATAGTTTAAGAAGTTCAGTTGCCAAAGGATGTGGAACTCCTTCATTCAGCTTAGGAATTTCTTCTCAAGAAAATGATTCTCAGGAGAAGTCCCCTGGAATTGCACGTACTGATGAACCTGTAGTTGCTCCTGTCAGTGCACAAGTTGGTGCTTCTAAATCAGTTGATGATGCTGATGCTGATGCTGTGAATGCTCAAGAAGACCCAATTGCGCTTAAGAGAAAAGGAGATGCTGAAAATGAGAGTTGTATTCCAAAGAAGCGTAAAGTGCAACCATTGTTGCAGATAAGCTCTCCTTTTAAGTCTCGGATTATCAACATATATACACCATTAACAGTAGTTCAGAAAGGTGTTATGGATTCATTTTTTCATGAGAAGAAAAATCGTTTGTAAGTATTTATTCAATTTTTTCAGTTCTGAAAATTTTGGCAACTGACTTTATTGTTCTTTCTTATAACAAGTTTAGCTCTATATTCTCACTTTACATATCTACGATTGAAATTATTTTAACTTCCCTAAATCTTATATGTAGTGATGCAGGGTTTTTATGCAAGGGTGAGCCTGATAATGAAGTTATGCTATTTCAACTTGAAATGCTAAAAACTCAGAGCAAAATTCATGGCGATATCATTAATGCATGGTCTACTGTTCTGAATTTTATTAAGCAATATAAAGATGTCAATTCTAGTGGACGTTTCTTTTTCGGTCTTAATGCTGTTGTAAGTTCAACTCGTTCATTTTATTTTGTTTTATTTTGTTCATGTTCACTTTGCTCATTTCATATAATTTTTTTATATTTGAATGTAGATGTTGTTTTGTATTTGCAAAAACTATTATTAGTTCTTTGCTCATTTGTCAAATGAGCAAACTATTCAATGCTCACTTGTCAAATATTCTTGCTCATTTGACAAATGAGCAAAAAATAAATACTGAACTAATTCAAGTCTCTTATTGGATACTAAATAACATAAAATCTTTTGATAAAATATTTGAAATACAGAACTAATAATAATATAAATTCTGACTTCCTTGGTCTGAATCAATGTATAATCAGTGTTTATGAGTTGTATTATGGTCTAATTTTGGTCCTGCACAATTCGGACTCTTATTTATGACCTGTATTATGGTCTGAATCAGTGACGAGTGAGAATTCACAGACATGCTGCATCTATAATTCTATATGGTCTTAAACCAAAGGACTTAATTCTTTATGTTTATGATGCTATATGACAACTAACATTCTGCATGTTCTGTAATTACATAAATAATTTAATGATAGCTGCAATTAATTCTTTGCTCATTTGCCAAATGAGCAGTTAATTTTTTGCTCATTTGTCAAATGAGCAAAACATTCACTTGCTCATTTGTAAAAAAAATTTCAATTTACTCATTTTATATGACTTTTCTCATTTCATATTCACTTTACTCATTTGTTATTTACTCTTTTCATTTGTATTCATCTTATTTATGTATTTTTCTTTATTTATTTTTTTGGGATTGCCTTTTTCAATACGAAAGTGATTGTGCTCAAGAAAGGAATAAAATGTTTTGTGAGGTTGTGGAGTTGGAATTCAGCAAAACAATCATCCCAAAGAAAGATATTGAGCTTTTCTTTTTCCCGGTATTTGAAAAGGATCATTATTATCTGGTATGTTTTAACACCACCACAGAATGTGGTACAATTGAGGTTATTGATTACAATGAAGGTCCTAGAGAAAATAAGAAATTGCTTAAAAATCTGGTATGTCTTCTGCCACTTCTTCTTCATCATTAATATCCACATTGATGCCTGCCATGTTGTTACCAGATTCCTTATTCATGTCTCCCTCATTATATCACTGGTACCCTAACCCTTTCAGAGGATTCTCCTCTGAATTTCTCCTTTCTCCGATAACAAGAAAATACACACACACACACACTCACGCCAGAGACACACACACACACATACACAGGCACACACACACACACACACACACACACACACACACATACACACACACATACACACACGTACACATACACACACAGACACAAGCAAAGTCTTAAATAGCTTCCTGTTAGTCTCTGTCTCTGACCTCACTTTGAATCTATTCATGGTCAGCTTGATTCCTTCGGGATATATAACATGTAAAACTTTTCTAGAGGATACTTGCAAAACTCTGTGATTTATTTTTCTACATAATGTGCATCTCTGCATTTGAAAAATGTGTTTGAGTGTTTCTGATTGTATACAGGCACACACACACACACACACACACACATACACACACACGCATACACACACACATACACACACGCACACATACACACACACACACACACACAAGCACACATACAACCTGTAATAGAATCTGAAATCAGATTCTGAAATTAGTTTTTGGAATCAGAATTGTGTAATGTGTGGGTAGCTTTGTGTGGGTAGGTGGCAGTAATGGCTCAAGATTTTGTTAGATTATTTTAGAAAAATGATTTGAGTTTAGTTGTTTATCTTGATCTTGTTCTGCTTGTTCTAACTATATTTGTTCCACCTGTTTTTGTTTTTATTTTAACTTATTTGTTCATTTTCAGAAAAGTGCATTTTCATATTTCATGAATGGTGAAGGAAGTATACAAAGTGTTGTTTTGTCAAAACAAAACAAGTCTATGGAGTCTGTTGTGGTTGATTTACCTTGGAAGTCTTCAGATGATAATCATTTGCATTGCGATGTTGCAATGATGAGGCATATGGAAACATATATGGGTTTGCAAAAGTGGAATTCAGGTTTAAAGAAAAATAATGTAAGTCTAACCAGAAAAAGTCTAATTGCAATTTTTATAATTTGCTTCTTCTGGAATGAGAAATCTGCACTTTTTAGATTAAAATTTGTGAGCAGCTTGTTGATATACATTCATGAAGCCATTACTTACCCTATACTTACTCTGAATTATTGCTTCATTTTTTCTCTTTGCAGGACATAATCATTGAAAAACTTCGTTTGAAGTATACCCTCTCAATTATATCCAGCAGCAAATGCATATCTTTTATAAAATTCAAGGCCCTCTTCAAGATTATTAAACTTCATCCCTATAGCTGGTTTCAACTCATTGGGCATATTGGAAGCCATTCTTTTGTTCCTCCAGGAGTGATCAAAGGTGCTACTTTAGGAGAAACTACTATTGTAGGAGTAGTTGCCACATTTGTGATGGTACTAGAATGACTGTCAAGTTCTTCATTGTTGCTCATCATTTCTGAAATCAGATTCAGAATTCAGAATTGCAAAAAGAAAGATGGGGGGGGGGGAATAGGTTTGTATAAGTAAGTGTAAGAAGGGAATGTGGTTGGTGTGCAGGAAATAGACCAAGAAGAAGGGGGGTGGGGCTTGTGTGCAGGCAAGAAAACTAAGAAACTCAATGATTTGATAGCAGAAACTAGATGATTTGAAAAGGAGTAAAACTTAATAATGCTACCCTTTAATATGATTTGCAAAACCTAGCATGTATAGCATTCAGTATAGCATATTTGCCAGCAAAAACCATACATTCTTAGACACACACACACACTCTAACACATGCACTCTTACACTCAGTTACACACACACACACACACATACACATAGTAATTTCAGATTATCACAGCACACAAAAGTGCTCAATCTAAGAAGCACAACCACTTGCTCATTTGATAAATGAGCAACTAAATATTTGCTCATTAGCTACAGCTACCTCTTTCACTTTTACTGTTTCTGCAACTCATGTTAATGAGCTGAATCCCATTTCTCACCCTCTTTCTTACACTGTACAATTACCACCACCACCAAACTCTCTCTCCTTCCTCTGCCCCTGTCCCTGTACCTTACCACCACCAATATCACCACCACAACCTGTCGCACTCTCACTCCCTCGCCGCCACCCCTGTCCCCTGCACCCTACCACCACCATAATTACCAACTTATTTTGCTCATTTGCTCCTTTTTATATTTGCTCAATTTAATTATGTTTGCTCATTATATGTTTTTTATATTATTACAAATATTTAGGTTTGCTCATTTTCAATTCATTTGCTCATTTTAAATTTGATTGCAAATTTCCAATTTCTATCAAATTAATCAAACCTAAATTTTTTATTTAATTCAAAATATTTCAAAGAAGTAAATTCATTCAAATCCATAATTGATGCAATTAAACAAGCAATTCAATGAGAACTGAACAAACCTTAAAAATCGAAAATTATCATGCAATTAACATGCAATTCAATAACCTAGTGATTGATGCAATTAAATATGCAAATTAATAAGAACAGAACAAACTAAAAAATCAAAAATTATCATCCAATTAACATGCAATTCACCTAGCGAATTTGATTTGTAGAAGCGATGGAAATGCGATTAGTAATTGATGATTTGTAGCGCAAGGCGAGCAAGGTCGGTGTGAACTTGCTTATGATTAATTTGATGAAGCAATTTGAAGCAATGAGAAACAGCGTTACTGATTAGCCGCCATTGATGAAGCTTCGTGGTGGAGAGAGAAGTTAGTTAGCTAGGTGGAGAAAGATGACAGTTAGGTGGTGTATTTACTGATTTATCCATTACTATGCGCTTTTTCATCCGTCAGATCTATTTAATTCAAGGGCCCAGATTTGGTCTCATATAAGATATGGTCTCATATAGGGGGATGGTCTCACCGGATCCCGACCCTATATATATATATATATATATATATATATATATATATATATACATATATATATATATATATATATACATATATATATATATATATTTAAAACTAGAGGTGTCAGAAACCAAGCCTAAACTCCTCTACTCTTCTCCCAATAGTTATATGGTGCACCCTGGTGCACCTAGTTTAGGTGGACCTTGTCTATATAATGAACATTTAGTTAAAAAAAAATAAATGAGCACGTAGAAGTAATGAACATTTAATTACAAAATAGGAACATGTAACAAAATGAAAATTTAATAACAAAATATGAACACGTAAAAAAATATAAACATTTAAAATATTAGATGTGAACATAATTATTATACAATGAACTTGAACATTAAATTTTATATGCTCATTTGATAATGTCCATTTTTCAAAAATTATAGTTTAAAATTTAATTTATATAAGGAAATTTTGTAAAAAAACACCACAAAATAACACAAATTTTGATTATAACACCACAAAAAAAAAAAAACTTTTATTATAACACCACAAAAAAACTCACAAATTTGATTTCACCACCACTTAACGGATTCTTGGATGGAATCTGTTAGTGGGGCCCATAATTTGACATGTGTCAATAGCCTATAGGTTTAAGAATTGAATTAATGTGCCACCTTGCCTCAGCCGTAGACACCATAACCCAGGCCGTCGTCACCCATCTCCCCCACCAAAACCAGCGAAACCACCCCACGCCGCCGAATTTTGCCTTCCTCCTCCCCAAAAACCAATCACGCCGCCAAACTCCTACTATCAAACCCGAAAACCACCCCACGCCGCCGAACTCCTACATCACGCCACCACCAGCTACCTCAGCTACATCACCACCATCGTCGCCGAAATCCTTTCCCCTACCCACAATTGTCATTGAAACCCCAACCCATAGCAACCTAAAAACCGCTCTCACCCAAACCCTAACCCGTTTCTAGAAACCGAATTGAATCGGGGCTGGTCTGAGGTGGGTACAACGTTTTAGGGTTAGGGTGGTGCGTCGTTCTAGTGGTCGGTCGAGGGTGGTCGGCTGGGGGAACCAACAGCGGTGGTGGGGGCAGGTGGAACCGGTGGTGAGTACGGTGGCTGTGTTTGGATTTTAGGATTTTTATTTTTGTTTTTTTTTAACCCAATATATAATTGACATGTATACTATGTGGGGCCCATTAACGATTTTTCGGATGGCGTTAGTAACTTGTGGTGAAATCCAATTTTTTGGTTTTTTTGTGGTGTTATAATAAAAGTTTTAAATTTTGTGGTGTTATAATAAAATTTTGGATTTTTTTTTTCTAGTGTTATTTTCTAAAATTTCCTTTATATAATGGTTAACGAAAAAAATAAAAATATGATAGATCATTTTATTCAATATAAATTCTTTTATGTTCATTATAATGTACGAAATGTTCATTTAAAATTTACTAAATTTTCATTATTTTATAGGAAATTTTAACAAGAATAATCCAACCTTTCATACCCATTTTCTTTTAGCAACCCTAATATGTCACCCTAAGCATTGAACCGGTTGCTAAGCCACATGTTACTTCCTTATTGGTTAATCTTTTAAATTTTAATATCAAAAACAGCTTTATTTTTATTTTTTAATTCTGATAATTAATTAAAAATTTTGAAAAAAATTTTAACTAACAAAAAAAAAAAAAAAAAAATCACCCATTGTAGACACCTGATTGTGCCTCCCCAAAAACCAAACCCAGTGATGAGTACCTTTCACGTTCTAATTCACGAGTTCGGTAAAGAGTTGAAGGGTCTCGTGAAGTTTCCTTAAGCCTTGACCATATTCTAACCTTACCTAAAATGTTTTAATCCAGAATCATTCATTTCGTGTCTTTAAACCCAAAATCATTCATATCGTGTCCTTAAAAATCATTCATTTCGTGTACAAGTCATAAAAACAACTAAAACTAATTATTATGGTCCATGTTCCAAGTCCAATTATTATTTATATGGATGGGGCTTGAGAAGAGCTTTCCAATAATATGTTATAAGCTTAAATCTGATTTAAAACGAGTAAGTTATGGCCTAAATACTAAAGCGAGCCAAACCAAGCCTGGGTCCACCTTACTTACGACCCAATGATCATATGAGGGTCCAAATATCTTATTCCCAATCTTAAGTCAAATAAGAACTTATAGAATCCTCTAGAAGGTTCTAATCTATCCTTCCTGAAAAGATAAAGATTAAAGAGTTCAAGATCGAATAAAACTTCTCTTTATGATAATCCTCATCCTGTTCGAATTCAAAGAAGTTATGATATATTTCACGATCATAATTCCATTAGAAATTAAATTCCGTACAAATTAGACTATCCTTTAAAACCAGCGCACCGCGATTGTTCCAACGCGGCGCGTTAGAGTCAGTTTTACTTCCATTCAAACTCTGATCGTCAGAATCTCTTTTTTCCTGGCACTTGGGCATCGTTGGGCTATGTGTTTTGCGATTTTTGCTGTTTTAATTATTTTATTATTTTAACAAGGCTAGGCCTCGATTTTGCCGACACTTGCAAAATAATTTGGCAAAATTTGGGTTAACCGGCTTAATTAATTGGATAAATTTACTTGGATGGGGAATTTAGTGGGAGCTTCATTAATTACTTGAGATAATTTAATTGCGTTAACTCATATAATCGGTTAACAACTTTGACTAGTTTTAATTAGGCGCGTTAATTGGATTAACCACCCAAGTTAGTTACTAGTTTTAGCATGTTATGCATTGTCACTCGTTTTACATTGTAAAATGCATGAACCATTCACATATAATGAATGGATGAATGGAATGTATATTCCATCACAGGTTTTGTGAAAATGGCAACTAGTGGGGCCCGATTAGGATAGTAAATACGGGTTGCGATCCGTTATGTGTTTTTATAAATCTAAATACGGTCTGCGTACCGTTGCGTATTTTTGTACCTTAATATTTAGATTAGTCCTAGTCATAATTACTAGTAGTTGCATAATTGATGGAAATGTCTCGAAGACGACATTTCTAAAAAGACAAGCCAAGAGGATGCAACGAAGACCCTTAAAGACTTGAAGATTAAAGGGGTCATGCTAGTTGCCAAATGCATCTTTTATTTATGTTTTCTATATATAATTATGCTTATATATATGAATGATGTGTTAGATGCAGGTTTGGGATTTTGAATGTTGCGATGATTAATTAATTTCACCTAAACAACCAACATAAAAACCTTGGTCCCTATAAAAATTGAGCCAAATTTGCCATTCCAAGAACAACACTTAGCGAACTAATGCGCATAGTGATGGGCTATGCCAAAGCAAGGCATCACTATCTCCCTAGGGACGTAAGGTATACTAGGTATACAAGTTGATCTTGGTTAAGCTCAACGATATCAGTAAGGAGTCCCTAGATGTCGTGGCAATGGAGATGAGACGTCAAGAAAGCATTAGATGCGATGTTCAATCAAACCAAGCTTAGCTTAGAGCTATTAGAAATTGGATTGCTTACCCTAAAATATTAAGTGTTAAGACAAGCTAAAGCATGCTTAATCACTTCTTGATTTTTGGGATCTTGGAATCATTTTATTCTCGTCTAAAAGGGACAAATATTAATGCGTGGATAAAACGCTCAATAAGATTGAAAATTTGCATGTATGCTTTAAATTTCAAACTTATTGGTTTTATGAATGGTTTTTCATTTTAAATTCTTTCAATTGTAGAATCATGTCTGCAAATAACTCAAACAACCAATTTTCGTTACACTCAATTCTCGACAAGGAGAAGGTTGAGTGGGCCAAATATTCTTGATTGGCAAAGGAACTTGCGTATAGTTCTCATGCAAGAGCAAATGGAATACGTCCTTGATGAGGAAATGCCCGACGCTCCCAATGAGGAGGTCACTCAGGCTTCCCTAAACCAATGGAAAACTGCCAATCAGGATTCAAGTGCATCATGTTGGCCACGATGTCTTCGGACCTCCAAAAGACTTTCTTTGAAAGGGAGACGAATTTTGAGATCATTTCTGAACTTCTAAACATGTTCCAAGAGCAGGCCCAAACTGAGAGGATCGAAACCCACAGGTAGATCCTTGAGGGCAAGCTCAAGAAAAGGGAGCCAGTCGGCCCACATGTACTTAAAATGACCGGATTATTTAAGAACATTGAAAAGCTTAACGCTGGGTATTCGATCGAGATGGCAATTGACATTATTCTCCATTCGCTGCACAAAGGCTATGATCAGTTCAAGATGAACTATAACATGCACAACATGGAGAAAACCCTCACCGAGCTTCATGGGATGTCGAAGCAAGCCGAGCAAACGCTGAAGGATGAGGGGATGCATGACATGCTTATGGTAAAAAAGGGCAAGCCATTCAAGCGCTCGGGCAAGAAGAGAGGCTTTAAGGGGAAGAGTAAGAAGAATTTTCCGCCAAAGTCAAGCGCTACCAAGGGTGACAAGGCCAAGAAGGTAGCCTCTTCTAAATCCGATTCTGAATGTTTCTATTGCAAGAAGAAAGGACATTGGAAGCGGGATTACCTCAAATTCAAGGAAGATAAGAAGAACGCTCTGTTGCTTCTGTATTAGGTATTTTTGTTATAGACTTAAACTTCTCTAGCAAAACATCATGGGTATTAGATACCGGATGTGGCTCAAACCTTTGTTCCAATGCTCAGGGACTAAGGATAAATAGAAGGCTAGAGAAGGGAGAGGTCAAACTCCGGATCGACAATGGAGCCAAGATGTCAGCCGTATCCGTTGGAACTCTCAGTTTGTCTTTGCCCTTTGGGCTTGTTCTAGAACTTGACAATTGTTATCATGTTCCAAGAGTTACCAAAAAAATTATTTCAATTTCAGCGTTGGACACCAAGGGATTTGAATTTCGAATAAAAGACAATGGTTGTTCATTTTATTTCGATAATGTTTTATATGGTAAAGCACATTCAAAAAATGGTCTTCATGTGCTTTCTTTAGACAAACAAGTTTATAATGTTAATGATACCGCCAAAAGAGCTAATACCATTGAGTTGAATCAAACCTATTTGTGGCATTGTCGTCTTGGCCACATTAACATCAAACGCATCAAGAAACTTCTTCATGAAGGTATTCTTGATTCATTCGACTTAGAGTCGATTGAAAATCTTGAAGGATGCTTATTAGGCAAGATAAAGTAACCATTCTCCAAGTTAGGAGAAAGGGCTAGTGACTTATTGGGTCTTATACACACGGATGTATGTGGACCAATGAGTACACCCACAAGGAATGGTTATCGCTATTTTATCACTTTCACGGACGACTATAGTAGATATGGATATGTCTACCTTATGTTGCACTAATCTGAAACTTTTGAGAAATTCAAAGAGTTTCAGAGTGAAGTGGAAAATCAGCTAGGCAAGAAAATCAAAGCGCTTCGATCGGATCGAGGCGGCGAGTATTTAAGCAACAAATTCGTCGATCATCTGAAAGAAAATGGTATTCTCTCCGAGTTAACACCTCCCGGAACTCCACATTGGAACGATGAGTCCGAGAGGAGGAATTGAACCTTTTTAGACATGGTCCGATCAATGATGGGTCTTAACGATCTTTCTATCTCTTTCTAGGGACACGCACTTCTAACCGCAGCACTAACTCTGAACCGAGCTCCGTCAAAAGCTGTCGAAAAGACTCTATATGAATTATGGACGAAGAAACCTCCACAGTTGTCTTTTCTTAAGATTTGAGGTTGTGAAGCATATGTCAAGAGATTAGTTTCTGACAAACTTCACCCAAAATCAGACAAATGTTTCTTTGTGGGATACCCAAAAGAAACTAAGGGTTATTACTTCTACAACAAATCCGAGAACAAAGTGTTTGTTGCTAGTGATGGTGTCTTTTTGGAGAAGGAGCACCTTTCCAAAATGACAAGTGGGAGGAAAATCGAACTCGATGAAGTTCGAGAGGACGAGCAACAAAGTCAACCTGACAAAACCGACAATGCAAATGCTCAACCTATTACCCTACGTAGGTCGCAACGACCAAGATCTCAACCAGACATATACCTCGGTGTTGTCTTAACCAGAGATCAAGACATCCTAATTATGGAGGGAGATGAGCCAGCGACGTACAAACAAGCTATGACGAACCCCAACTTTGCAAAATGGCAAGAGGCCATGAAATCCGAGATGGACTCCATGTTTGAAAATCAAGTCTGGGACTTGGTTGATTTGCCAAAAGGTTATACACCCATCGGTTGCAAATGGATTTTCAAGTTGAAAACCGACAAATATGGAAATGTATCTATATACAAAGCTAGATTGGTGGCAAAAGGTTATAGGCAAATTCATGGCGTTGATTATGATGAAACCTTTTCGCCAGTTGCCATGCTTAAGTCCGTAGGATTATCCTAGCAATTGCCGTCTGTTATGATTATGAAATATGACAAAAGTTGGAATCTGCGATTCGGTGAAGCCATTAGTAAGTTTGGTTTTATCAAGAATCTAAATGAATCTTGTGTTTACAAGAAGATCAGTGGGAGTGACATCGCATTCCTCGTCTTTTATGTCGATGACATATTGCTCATTGGAAACAGCATTCCAATGTTAGAGTCCGTAAAGGCCTGGCTTGGAATGTGCTTTTCAATGAAGGACTTGGGAGAAGCACAGTACATATTGGGCATCAAGATCTATCGGGATAGATCAAAAAGGATTATTAGATTTAGCCAAAGTACTTATATTGATAAGGTACTGGCACGATTCAACATGGAAGGGGCCAAGAGAGGGCACCTACCCATGTCACATGGTATAATGAGCGACAGAGGATGAATCAGATTCCATATGCTTCGCTTATTGGATCGATCATGTATGCCATGATATGTACTAGGCTGGATGTATCGTATGCCTTGAGTGTTACGAGCTGATACCAATCAGACCTAGGAGAGGCGCATTGGACTGCGGCAAAGAATATCCTAAAGTACCAGAAAAGGAACAAGGATAAATTCCTGGTCTATGGTGGAAGTAATGATTTGGTTGTTGAAGGTTACACCGACGCAAGCTTCCAGACTGACAGAGACGACTCAAAGTCTCAGTCAGGGGTAACCGAACCAAAACGACGAATTAATCCGAAGGATTAAATGAGTCATTAGAGTATTACGAACAAAGACGTCGGTTGCCGAGCTTAGAGTGTCGAAGCCGTGCGTCGTAAGTCGAGTCGAATTTAGAATTCGACGAGACGAGAAATCAAGCAAACGACAAGTTTAAGCTAAGCCGTAGCTTCGCATTGGCCTAGCCATACGAGTGCTAGGCTAGGCGAGGTCACTAACCTATACGTGTCATGGGTGCCTAGCATTACCTAGCAAACGCACATCGCATGGTCCAAGCATCGCAAGATGCGTGCATGTGTATGGCTGTGCGTGCATGGCTGAGTGTGCTAGCATAGCAGCCCCAGCCATCGCATCATGCTAGCCAAGCACCAAGCCCCTCGCTAGCCAGCAAGCATCGCAAGGCCAGCAGCACGTAAGTGCTTGCTGGGCCTTGCTATCTCAAGCATGGTGCGTGCTAACATGGTTTGAGGAGTTTGCTTGATCTAACATGGTATCACAACGTATTAGGTTTTCGATCCAACCCTAGCTACCACAATTTTTTTCCCCTTTTTTATTGTTTTATTTATTTATTTATTTATTTGTGGTAGCTATTGTTCCGGATGCAACCCGACAACCCGTATCCAAGATCCGTGAAGACACTATCATCCAGCTAAGCACCAACATTTGAATTAATGAGGATTAGCTAAGCCCGGGGTGAGTTCGGGGATAACCACTCCGATGATGAAGTTAGAAAGCGTTTTTAAGACGAAGAAGAGAAGAAAATATATTGGGAGAATAGGAGAGAGAGAGAGAAAGAGAGAGCGAGAGAACATTTATTGTTACCTTTAATTAAAGAGTTAAATTACTTATTTATAGTAGACTTTCCTGCCAGGTGGTTGCATGCCATGCAAATAATATTCATGCCAAGTAATGGTCATCCCATGCCACGTGGTGTATGCAGCGTGACCATGGTTCTGACCGTTATGACTAAACGCCGACAGGAGCTTTCTCATCTATTGTTGTAACGCGAGTTATTCCCTAAAGGTTTGATATCGTCTCCGTTATCTCCTTTATCGGTATCCTCCCATATAACTAGCCCCCTAAGTAAGGACGTCTATAATATTAATGTATAATTAATATTACAACTTGCTCTTAACTGAACCCTTTGGGTCACACCTAATCGTGTAACCAAACCATGGCAACGAATTAATCCGGAGGATTAAATGAGTTGATAGAGATTTTACGAACTAAGACGTTAGATTCCGAGCTTCGACCGTCGAAGCCGAACCTGGAACGTCGAGGCAATTTATGCATAGCCGTAGCCTCGGAATGGCCTAGCAATTCGAGGGCTAGGGCAATGTGGCTAGCAAGGACTGCTAGCATGCAAGGAAATGGCTGCAAGCCCAGCAGCAGCATGCGCATGCTAGCTGGGCAGTCGCACCATGCCAAGCTAGCTAGCAACGCTAGCAAGGCCAGCAGCGCTAGCAAGGCCAGCAGCGCTAGCAAGGCCAGTAGCTAGCAAGCTCGCTGGGCCTCGTTAGCTGCTACTAGCGCAAGCACGCACAGCAGCCCGTAAGCACGTAAAGCTTGCTGGGCTTGGGAGCAGCGGCTGGGCCTCGCTGGCTGGGCCATCCGAGCACAAGGGCTGCTAGCGTGGCGCGCCTTGTTGCTCAAGGATTGGCGATTAGCTGGCCGTAGCCCATTGGATTAGGTTTTGTGAGAGTCTTGGTTGGGGAGCAAGGAGACCTTGTGGTCCTCACCTTCTCCCTTGGTCTCCTTGTGACACTTGTTGTTTGATGATTGTTTTGCCTTTTTAATTTAGAATTAAATTAATTCATTTCTTTTTGGCATTTCACCAACTATCCCACATTGAAAGATGATGAGAAATCTTGGGAACAATTCCCTGTAAATACCAATCATTGAGTTGGTGAACTCTAAGGGATCTCCCAAAGTGTGAGAAAACCTTAATTCGTAAACTCTAAGTAATCTTGGTGTAGCCCTGTCTAAGCTACGGGGTAGGGGCCGGTTCGGTAATTAAGGGTGTGAGACGTCGGAGGTCTTGCATTTGCGAGGCTTGAAGTTTTCCAAGTCCGAGCACGATTAGTGAGCGAATCACGCGTCTAGGGTGAGCTTCCTTTTCTCTCTTCTTCCTTATGTGTTTGTGTTTTATTTATTTGCATGCTTTTGTTTATGTTGTAATTATTATGCATGCGATCCGATTTTCGGGTTTTGTTTCTACGCGGTGTCGGACATCGCAAAACCCAACAGCGGTATAAGAGCCTCTTGCTTTTAATTTTTAACACTAAAATTTATTTAAGGTGTTTAAATGGATTTAAATTTCTGGTTTAGTATCCTAATTAGATTAGGACCTCGTTTTTAATCAGATTTAAATCGTATTTATGCTATTTTTGGCCTACGAACCTCGATTTTGATTCAAAAATAGTGAATTTCTGGTTTATTAAGCATGTTATTGAAGTCATATTGGTTGCTTAATTTGGTGAGCTCTTAATTTTACATAAACTTGAAATTTCACAGTCTTGTAAATAAATTGCTTATAGTGTGAAAGTTTGTGGTGAAGATGATTTTTGAAGCCTCTAAAATGTTAAAGATTCAATCTTTAATGGTTTAAATGGTTGAATCTTAACTTGCTAAAATCTATGATGTACTAATTTTTGGTTTTAATCATTTTGGAAGTTGATTAAAATCTTAAATGTTCATACTTGTGCTTGAAATAATATTGTTCTTTATATTGGAAGGTTAGAATATTAAAATGTGCATAAGTGTTTGATAAATTATTTCACCAGATGATTGATTATTTATTCAACTATTTTTGTCAAATCTCATTATTAATTTATGTTGGTTAAATTAATTGTGAGAATAGCCCTCAATTTTTGTTGCAAACCAAAAATAATTTAAAGAATGGTTCTTGAATTAATTTTGGTTTGTGTACTAAAATTGAAATTATTTATGTTGGATTTGTTTTATTTTCAATATTGCCAAATATTAGTTCTAAAAGTAGTTTAGAATTAATTTTAAAGTCACACACAAAATCGGAATGAAATTCCGAAGCATGAGCACGCAAATCGAAGCCTCGAGCTTCAAAGCACCCAACTCGGCTAGCAGAGCTGCTTTTGCAGCCCGCATGTTGCTGCCAGCTTGTGGGAGTATGCATGCAAGTGTGTGCAGATGATGCGAACAGGTGCGCGTAGGGTGCGACAACTAGCCCGCAAGCGCTACTAGGCAGAGCACTAGCAAGCACATCTATGCACTGCCAGTGCTAGCAGCATGCGTGCGTGCGAAGCATGCCACGAGGCTGCTGGTGCCAGCAGTCGTGCCATGCGCTGCTAGCTGTGCGTGCCAGCACCCACACGCGGCTATATGCTAGGGTGCGTAGCAAGCTAAGCCTCTTGGTTTGGATACTAGGCACTCTGCCATTGTGGGGTTGCTATTTTGCTAAGTTTTTCGGGTTTTTTTTTTAATTAAAACGAGGCTAGGCCTCGGTTTTTCTCAGCACTTGCAAAATTATTTGACAAAATTTTGGGTTAACCGGCTTAATTAATTCTAATTGGATTAATGTTAATTAAGTTTGTTATGGAATTTAGTGGGAGCTTGATTAATCGTTTGAGCTTAAATTAGCCTTGTTTATGCTATTATTATTGCGTAAATTCACATAATCGGATAATTACTTTGACTAGTTTTAATTAGGCGCGTTAATCGGGTTAACCACCTAAGTTAGTAACTAGTTTTGCTCTCGTTTTGAATTGTTGCCTGAATTATTTGTAAAATGCATGGGCCATTCACTTTAGAAGTGAATGGATGAATGGAATGGATGTTCTAATGCAGGTTTTAGAAAATGGCAACTAGTGGGGCCTGACTAGGATAGTAAATACGGACTGCGCCCCATTTTGTATTTTTGTAAATCTAAATATAGACTGCGTGCCGTTAAGTATTTTTATACTTAAATTATTTAGATTAGTCCTAGATTTTCTAGCATTTGCATAATTGGTGGTGATGTCTCGAAGACGACGTTTCTAAGAAGACGAAGCCAAGAAGATGCAAAAAAGGCCCATGAAAATTTGAAAACTCAAGTTTCAAGGGGTCATGTTAGTTGCCAAAATGCATCTTTATTTATGTGTTATATATTTTAATTATATATATAATTGCGATATTAGATGCATGTTTAGGATTTCGAATGTTGAATTATTAATTTAGTTTACTTAAATCAACCAACATAGAAACCCTAAGTCCCAAAGAATATTGAGTTAAATCTGCCATTCCAAAATGACACTTACGGAAATAATGAGAATAGTAATGGGCTATGCCAAAGCAACGCATTACTACTTTCTTAGGGACGTAAGGTATACTAGGTATACGCTTTAGTTTTGGTTAAACTCAACGATATCAGTCAGGAGTCCTTAGATGTCGTGGAAATGGAGATAAACATCAAGAAAGCATTAGATGCGACGTTTTATCGAACTAAGAATAGCTTAGAGCTATTAGCAATTGGATTGATAACCTTAAAATATTAAGTGTTAAGACAAGCCAAAGCATGCTAAATCACCTTTTGATTTTTGGGGACTTGGAATCGTTTTATTCTCGCCTTAAAGGGATAATTTTAAATATGTGTATAAAATGCTTAAGAAGATTGAAAGTTTCATATATGCTTTAAATTTCTTTCTTATTGGTTTTATGAATGGTTTTTCATTGCAAATTCTTTCATTTGTAGTAAAATGTCTGCAATTAACAACAACATGTGCCCGGAACTCCCTGACAAGTTGGCTTTTAGCCTAAACTTTGTCAACTTCAAGGAATGGGAAGAGGAACTCTAGAAAACTCTACGGAATTGTTCCATGGAGTATATTTTAGATACTCCCATTCCGAGCTTCTACTTGAAGGAATCGTGAGTGAGAAACTCATGATGCATGGTCTTCCGATTGCAAGAAGGTCTCACGACTAAGGGCTAATTCCATCCCGAAAGAATGGAAGGAAAAGTTCTCCTCCTATTTTTCGGACATGTTCCTCCAAGCACTTGAGAACGTTGTGAATGTGAGAGTCACTAAGAGTTTCAATGGAAACTGTGATGGACTTGTGTTTGACGTGACTAGGTCACTCCCAAACATGAAGATAAAGCCACCGGAAAAGGGTTGCCTTGCCAAAAAAAGGTACCGAGTTTGGTCTAGGGTCTACAATACCATATTGAGATCCGGTACGCCCCTCCAATCTCTTGTACTTAGAATGACTAGGCTCTTCAAGCATATGGAGCTTCTTGGAATCCCATTAAAGGATGAGATGGCGGGTCATATCTTGCTTGGCTCACTCCACGCGGGCTGTGATGCACTTATGATGCATATAGCTGCCGAGAAGGAGTCACACTCATTGAAAGAGGTGGTACAAGTGCTTCACAAGGCCAACTCCTATGGAGAAACCAAGATGCCCTTGAGAGTAGAGAAGAAGGAGTTCAAGAACAAAGTGAAGATGCGATGCTTCTATTGTGGTGGGCAAGGCCACTACAAGAGGGAATGCATGATCTTCCGAGAAGATGAGGAAAAGAGGAATGTTCCATCCACCTCAGGTATCTTCATTAAGACTTGTGTATAAGCAATTCATAGGTATTGGATACCATGTATGACTCACATTATGCTCCTATTTCAGGGACAATTGAGAGGCTTCACAAGTGAATGTGCGACTACAATCGGATGGTGAAGATGGTCCTTTTGCTGTGTTTGTAGGCACAATATTTATCTTTTGAGATGTAATAGAACTTATTATGCTTTATCGTTGAACATATTATGATCTTTGGCGTTGGACGCCGAGTAGTTTTGATCACAAGACAATGAAAATGGTTGTTTTACATGTCTTGAATATATGTTTTATGGTATTTCACATTCATACATGTGCTTTCAATAGACAAAACAGGTTTATATTGTTAATTATACCATCAAAAGGATTAAGACCAGCGAGTCAAATCAAACCTACTTGTGGCACTGTCGTCTAGGCCATATAAACATCAAAAGAATCAAGAAACTCCGCCAAGAAGGAATTCTTGATTCATTCAACTTAGAGTCGTTTAAAAACTCTGAAGGATGTCTACTTGGCAAGATGATAAAATAACCATTATCCAAGTTAGGAGAAAGGGCTAGTGACTTATTGATCTCATACACACGGATGTATGCGGACCAATGAGAACAACCGCAAGAAACGATTATCGCTATTTTATCACATTCACGGACGACTGTAGTAGATATGGCTATGTCTACCTAATGTCGCACAAATCTGAATCCTTTGAGAAGTTCAAAGAATTTCAGAGTGGAGTGGAAAATCTTCTTGGCAAGAAAATCAAAGCCCTTCGATTGGATCGAGGTGGCGAGTATTTTAGCTTGAATTCGATGACCATCTGAAAGAACAAGATATTCTCTCAAAATTGACACCTCCAGGAACTCTACAATGGAATGGAGTGTTCGAGAGGAGAAATCGAACTCTGTTAGACATGGTTCGATCCATGATGGGTCTTACCGATCTTCCTATCTCTTTTCGGGGACATGCACTTCAAATCGCGGCACTAAACCTAAACCGCGCTCCGTCAAAAGCTATCAAAAAGACTCCATATGAATTATGGACGAAGAAACCTCTATGGTTGTGTTTTTGTAAGATTTGGGGTTGCGAAACATATGTCAAAATGACTCATGTTCGACAAGCTTGCACCAAAATCGGACAAATGTTTCTTTCTGGGGTATCCAAAAGAAACAAAAGGTTATTACTTCTACAACCAATCTGAGAACAAAGTATTTGTTGCTTGAAATGATGTCTTTTTGGAAAAGGAGCATCTTTCCAAAATAACAAGTGGGAGGAAAATCAAACTTAATGAAGTTCGAGAAGATGAGCAATAAAGTTAAACTGACAAAACTGACAATCAAAGTGCTTTGGAAGCAGCTGTTGATAAAAGTCAGAGGTAAACTGACAATGTAAATGGTCAATCTACTACCCTGCGTCGGTCGCAAAGGCCAAGGTCTCAATCGGATAGATACCTCGGTATCGTCTTAACCGAGAATCAAGACATCCTAGTTATGGATGAAGATGAGCCAGCAACATATAAACAAGCTATGACGAGTCCTGACTCTGCAAAATGGCAAGAAGCCAATGAATATGAGATGGACTCCATTGTTTGAAAATCAAGTCTGGGACTTGGTTGATTTGCTCGAAGGTTATACACCTATCGGTTGCTAATGGATTTTTAAATTGAAAATCGACAAAGATGGAGTTGTATATGTATACAAAGCTAGACTTGTGGAAAAAGGTTACAGGCAAATTCACGGGGTTAATTATGATGAAACCTTTTCTCCAGTCGCCAAGATTATATCCGTCCAGATTATCCTAGCAATTGCTGCAAATTATGATTATGAGATATGCCAAATGGACGTCAAAACCGCCTTCCTTAATGGGATTTTGGAAGAAACTGTGTACACGACAGAGCCCAAAGGTTTTGTAGATCCAAACAATGCTGGGAAGGTATACAAGCTTAAGAAGTCCATTTTTGAATTAAAGCAGGCAAGAAGAAGTTCGAATCCGCGATTCGACGAAGCTATTAGCAAGTTCAGTTTTATCAAGAATCCAGATGAGTCCTGTGTCTATAAGAAGGTCAGTGGGAGTGACATCGCGTTCCTTGTCTTATATATTGATGAAATATTACTCATTGGAAACATTATTCCGATGCTGGAGTCTGTAAAGACTTGGCATGGAAAGCGTTTTTCAATGAAGGACTCGGGAGAGGCACAGTACATATTGGGCATCAAGATCTACAGGGAAAGATCTAAGAAGATGATTGGATTGAGCCAAAGTACTTATATTGATAAGGTACTAGCACGATTCAATATGGTGAAAGCCAAGAGAGGCCACCTACCCATGTCTCATGGCATAACTCTCAGTAAGAAAGAGTTTCCAAAGACACCTGATGAGCAAGAGAGAATGAGTCAGATTCCATATGCTTCGCTTATTGGATCGATCATGTACGCCATGATATGTACAAGGCTGATGTATCGTATGCCTTAAGTGCTATGAGCCGATACCAACCAGATCCAAGAGAGGCGCATTAGACTGCAGCCAAGAATATCCTAAAGTACCTGAAAAGGAACAAGGATAAATTTCATGTCTATGGTGGGAGTAAGGATTTGGTTGTTGAAGGTTATATCGACGCAAGCTTCTAGACTAACAAAGACAACTTCAAGTCGTAATCAGGATACGTGTTCTATCTTAATAGAGGAGCGTTCAGTAGGAAGTGTGCTAAGCAAAGCACGACTACAAATTCTATAACTGAAGTCGAATACTTGGCAACTTCTGAAGCAGCTAAGGAGGCAGTTTGGACTCGTAAGTTTGTTGGTGAACTTGGTGTTGTCCCCTCAATAAAAGGACCAATAGACCTCTATTGTGATAATAGTGGGGCTATTGCTCAGGCCAGAGAGCCAAGGGAGAATCAGAAAGTCAAACATGTCATGAGGCGATTTCACATGGTAAGGGAATGGAAGTCCAAGGGTAAAATTAGAATTTGCAAGATCGGAATAGATGACAATGTAGCCGATCCACTCACTAAACCTTTGCCTCAAGTGAAACACTGAAGCACAACAATCACGTTGAGTCAATGGGAATCAGGCATATTGGAGATTGGCTTTGATTTCTCGATTTGTGTGTTATAATCAACTTGTGGAGATCTTAATGTAAAACACTAAGTTGAACCATTCTTTTATGGAGTAATCTTAATTTCTCACAAATTATTATTCCAATTCTATTTAATTTTGGTTTATAATTAAATAATGAGTCATAATGAGTCCATTTGATTTGAGAATATTCAAAATAGGGTATCAACACAATGTCTTGGATAAATAAACACCTATTAAGTGAACGTTGAATATCATATCAAAACTATCCCTAATCGAGGTCATTTGAAAGTTGGACGACTAATGAACATGTGAGATTAGTGTGTAGTACGATTTATAGCACCGTTTCTTGTGCTATAAAGACAAAATTGTCATAAATCATTTTCAGAAGTATTACTTACGAACTATACCGGATCGACCTATGAGAATACTTTAAGAGATTTAACTATCGTCATAAGTATATTACTCATTATTGCTATCGAAACCTTTTTCCTGGACCATGAGTATTGTTAGTTCTCTTGTTTGAGTACTAGTCCATTTTGATGTTATCAAACGCCTGCCATACAAGGGGATTATAAAGGCAATACTCACGCAGCTAGGGCCTCTTAGTAAGGGAAGCTAACAATGCAAGACTGGAAATTTCCCCCTATTAACAGTAGGGAGAATGTCTTTGTTGTTTACAAGGCCTCTCGAAGAGCGCGACTGTGAAAATGCATGGCTGTGCTCAGATGGATTTTAGAAATCATCTGTTTATTGACATTCGAACTCGGAAATCGAGAAAAACTTCTGGACATAATAAGGATGACAAAAAATCTTACCTTATAGTTCATGAAGAGGCATTGAGTGACATAGGAAACAGGTTATACACAAACAGCACACTTGTCCGGAAGGACAAGTGGGAGATTGAAAGGAATGGTGTCCTTCGAACAAGTGTATTATTCCGATAAAGAGTTCGAAATAAATTAGGAAAGCTAATTATTTAGTGAGGTCAAGTGATCGAAATGCCTAGCTAGAGATCGTTTTCGATCGGTAATATTAATGTATAATTAATATTACAGCTTGCTCTTAACTGAACACTTCGAGTCACACCAGATCCTGTAACCGAACCATGGCGACGAATTAATCTGGATGATTAAATGAGTCGATTGAGATTTTAAAAACTAAGAAGTCGTATTTCGAGCATAAAGCTTCGAAGCTGAGCGTCGAACGTCGAGTCAATTTATGCAATCGACGAGACGAGAAAATTAGTCAAACAACAAGTCATAACGCATAGCCTTAGCCTCGGAATGGCCTAGCCATTCGAGAGCTAGGGTAATGTGGCTAGCAAGGACGGTTACCACGTAAGGCAATGGTCGTAAGCCCAGCAGCAGCATGCACGTGCTAGCTGGGTTGTCGCGCCATACCGAGCTAGCTAGCAGCGCTAGCTCGCTAGCACATCATGCTAGCAGCACTAATGTGCCAGCAAGCTAGCAGCTAGCAAGCTCGCTAGGCCTCGCTAACTACTAATAGCGCCAGCACGCACAACAGCCCGCAAGCACGCAAAGCTTGTTGGGCATGGGAGCAGCGTTCGGGCCTCGCTGGTTTGGCCATCCGAGCACAAGGGCATAGCCCCTTAGATCCGGTTTTAGGAGAGTCTTTCTTGGGGAGCAAGGAGACCTTGTGGTCCTCACCTACTTCCTTGCTCTCCTTATGACACTTTTTGTTTGTGTTGGGTTTTGTAGCGTCCAACACTACGCGGAAGAGAAACCTGCCCAAGACTTGCCCACTAGTTAAAGTAACTATGCATGCAATCACATAATTAAACAACATAAGAAAGAGAAAGGGAAATGACATTCTTACCTTTAACACGTGCTTCATTCCTATAGAGCTCGGACTTCAAAGCCTTAGCTCTGCAAGCGCGAGAGAATTCGACGGAGTCCACCCTCGCGTCCCGACCCAAACGGCCTCTACCCCGAAGGTTAGTCGGGGCTAGAACAAGAAAAGACTAGAGTTTAACGAACTTAAAGCTTTTCTCACTTATAGGGAGATACCTAGTTGAGTTCAACTCAAGTGATTTTTCCCAAACCCAAAACTTGGGTATTTATAGGAATGGAGACTTGATCTCCCTTCTCCCATCAATGTGGGAGATTTGTATTTTTCCTCAATTTTATTTTAATAAAAAACAAAATAAAAATGCAAGGCAATCAACAAGCTCCAAGTGTCACATGGAGGGCAAGAGTAAGTGAGAACCATTTAGGGGGGGGAGGGGGCCAAACCCTTGTTCACCAAGCAACCCCCTTAATTTCGGTCCCCACACAAAATCGCGTACACCTCGCCACTTGGCTGGCTGGCAGCCGCTTGGCGCCTAGCACTAAGGCTCGGAAGCCCAGCTAGGAAGCACGCAGCACATGCGCAGCCAGCCAGCGCACACACATGTGATGCTACCACTGCTGCTCAGTGCTGCTCGCTAGCAAGCATGCACAACCCATAGCACAAGCAAGCATAGCAAGTTGCTGTGCGAGTGCTATGCGTTGCATGTTTGTAGTAGCAAGGCCCAGCAAGCACTTGCGTGCTGCTGGCCTTGCGATGCTTGCGGCAGTGCTGCTATGTGCGAGGCACTAGCATGCTAGCACACCTAGCGCACCAGCGATGCTGGCCATGCCACACCAGCTAGCTAGCCAGCGCTGCTAGCATGCGATGCTAGCATGCATGTACTGCTAGCAAGCTCGGCATGGTGCGTGGCCTAGGCTAGCCTGGCACTCGCATGGCTAGGCCAATGCGAGGCTACGTCTTAGCTCGAACTTGTCGATTGTTAGATTTTTCGTCTCGTCGAATTCTAAATTCAACTCGACTTATGACGCTCGGTTTTGACGCTCCAAGCTCGACATCCGTCATCTTTGTTCATAATACTCTAACGATTGATTCGTCGCCTCGGATTGGTTACTCGATTGGGTGTGACCCGAAGGGTTCAGTCAAGATTAAGCTGTAATATTAATTATACATTAATATTACTGATCGAAAGCGGCCTCCACTTGGGCATTCCGATCACTAGACCTCAGTGAAGAATTAGCTTTCTAATAATTCTGAACCCTCTATCGGAATAATACATTTGTTGGAAGGACACCATTCCTTTTAGTTTGATGATTGTTTTTCCTTTTTAATTTAATTTAACCCCTTAGATCCGGTTTTAGGAGAGTCTTTCTTGGCGAGCAAGGAGACCTTGTGGTCCTCACCTACTTCCTTGCTCTCCTTATGACACTTTTTGTTTGTGTTGGGTTTCGTAGCGTCCAACACTACGCGGAAGAGAAACCTGCCCAAGACTTGCCCACTAGTTAAAGTAACTATGCATGCAATCACATAATTAAACAACATAAGAAAGAGAAAGGGAAATGACATTCTTACCTTTAACACGTGCTTCATTCCTATAGAGCTCGGACTTCAAAGCCTTAGCTCCGCAAGCGCGAGAGAATTCGACGGAGTCCACCCTCGCGTCCCGACCCAAACGGCCTCTACCCCGAAGGTTAGTCGGGGCTAGAACAAGAAAAGACTAGAGTTTAACGAACTTAAAGCTTTTCTCACTTATAGGGAGATGCCTAGTTGAGTTCAACTCAAGTGATTTTTCCCAAACCCAAAACTTGGGTATTTATAGGAATGGAGACTTGATCTCCCTTCTCCCATAAATGTGGGAGATTTGTATTTTTCCTCAATTTTATTTTAATAAAAAACAAAATAAAAATGCAAGGCAATCAACAAGCTCCAAGTGTCACATGGAGAGCAAGAGTAAGTGAGAACCATTTAGGGGGGGGAGGGGGCCAAACCCTTGTTCACCAAGCAACCCCCTTAATTTCGGTCCCCACACAAAATCGCGTACACCTCGCCACTTGGCTGGCTGGCAGCCGCCTGGCGCCTAGCACCAAGGCTCGGAAGCCCAGCTAGGAAGCACGCAGCACATGCGCAGCCAGCCAGCGCACACACATGTGATGCTACCACTGCTGCTCAGTGCTGCTCGCTAGCAAGCATGCAAAACCCATAGCACAAGCAAGCATAGCAAGTTGCTGTGCGAGTGCTATGCGTTGCATGTTTGTAGTAGCAAGGCCCAGCAAGCACTTGCGTGCTGCTGGCCTTGCGATGCTTGCGGCAGTGCTGCTATGTGCGAGGCACTAGCATGCTAGCACACCTAGCGCACCAGCGATGCTGGCCATGCCACACCAGCTAGCTAGCCAGCGCTGCTAGCATGCGATGCTAGCATGCATGTACTGCTAGCAAGCTCGGCATGGTGCGTGGCCTAGGCTAGCCTGGCACTCGCATGGCTAGGCCAATGCGAGGCTACGTCTTAGCTCGAACTTGTCGATTGT
Source organism: Chenopodium berlandieri (assembly GCA_034703905.1). NCBI lineage: Eukaryota > Viridiplantae > Streptophyta > Magnoliopsida > Caryophyllales > Amaranthaceae > Chenopodium > Chenopodium berlandieri. The sequence continues at coordinate 14,229,713 of CM068285.1, forward strand.
TTGATTTTTCGTCTCGTCGAATTCTAAATTCAACTCGACTTATGACGCTCGGTTTTGACGCTCCAAGCTCGACATCCGTCATCTTTGTTCATAATACTCTAACGATTGATTCGTCGCCTCGGATTGGTTACTCGATTGGGTGTGACCCGAAGGGTTCAGTCAAGATTAAGCTGTAATATTAATTATACATTAATATTACTGATCGAAAGCGACCTCCACTTGGGCATTCCGATCACTAGACCTCAGTGAAGAATTAGCTTTCTAATAATTCTGATCCCTCTATCGGAATAATACATTTGTTGGAAGGACACCATTCCTTTTAGTTTGATGATTGTTTTTCCTTTTTAATTTAATTTAACCCCTTAGATCCGGTTTTAGGAGAGTCTTTCTTGGCGAGCAAGGAGACCTTGTGGTCCACACCTACTTCCTTGCTCTCCTTATGACACTTTTTGTTTGTGTTGGGTTTCGTAGCGTCCAACACTACGCGGAAGAGAAACCTGCCCAAGACTTGCCCACTAGTTAAAGTAACTATGCATGCAATCACATAATTAAACAACATAAGAAAGAGAAAGGGAAATGACATTCTTACCTTTAACACGTGCTTCATTCCTATAGAGCTCGGACTTCAAAGCCTTAGCTCCGCAAGCGCGAGAGAATTCGACGGAGTCCACCCTCGCGTCCCGACCCAAACGGCCTCTACCCCGAAGGTTAGTCGGGGCTAGAACAAGAAAAGACTAGAGTTTAACGAACTTAAAGCTTTTCTCACTTATAGGGAGATGCCTAGTTGAGTTCAACTCAAGTGATTTTTCCCAAACCCAAAACTTGGGTATTTATAGGAATGGAGACTTGATCTCCCTTCTCCCATCAATGTGGGAGATTTGTATTTTTCCTCAATTTTATTTTAATAAAAAACAAAATAAAAATGCAAGGCAATCAACAAGCTCCAAGTGTCACATGGAGGGCAAGAGTAAGTGAGAACCATTTAGGGGGGGAGGGGGCCAAACCCTTGTTCACCAAGCAACCCCCTTAATTTCGGTCCCCACACAAAATCGCGTACACCTCGCCAATTGGCTGGCTGGCAGCCGCCTGGCGCCTAGCACCAAGGCTCGGAAGCCCAGCTAGGAAGCACGCAGCACATGCACAGCCAGCCAGCGCACACACATGTGATGCTACCACTGCTGCTCAATGCTGCTCGCTAGCAAGCATGCACAACCCATAGCACAAGCAAGCATAGCAAGTTGCTGTGCGAGTGCTATGCGTTGCATGTTTGTAGTAGCAAGGCCCAGCAAGCACTTGCGTGCTGCTGGCCTTGCGATGCTTGCGGCAGTGCTGCTATGTGCGAGGCACTAGCATGCTAGCACACCTAGCGCACCAGCGATGCTGGCCATGCCACACCAACTAGCTAGCCAGCGCTGCTAGCATGCGATGCTAGCATGCATGTACTGCTAGCAAGCTCGGCATGGTGCGTGGCCTAGGCTAGCCTGGCACTCGCATGGCTAGGCCAATGCGAGGCTACGTCTTAGCTCGAACTTGTCGATTGTTTGATTTTTCGTCTCGTCGAATTCTAAATTCAACTCGACTTATGACGCTCGGTTTTGACGCTCCAAGCTCGACATCCGTCATCTTTGTTCATAATACTCTAACGATTGATTCGTCGCCTCGGAATGGTTACTCGATTGGGTGTGACCCGAAGGGTTCAGTCAAGATTAAGCTGTAATATTAATTATACATTAATATTACTGATCGGAAGCGGCCTCCACTTGGGCATTCCGATCACTAGACCTCAGTGAAGATTTAGCTTTCTAATAATTCTGAACCCTCTATCGGAATAATACATTTGTTGGAAGGACACCATTCCTTTTAGTTTGATGATTGTTTTTCCTTTTTAATTTAATTTAGAATTAAATTAATTCATTTCTTTTCGGCATTTCACCAACTGTCCCACATTGAAAGAGGATTGGAATTCTTGGGAATAATTCCCTATAAATTCCAATCTTTGGGTATTGAGAATTTCACTTGAGTTGATGAACGATAGATGTCCCAAAATGTGAGAAAACCTTAGTTCATAAGCTCTAAGTAATCTTGGTCTAGCCCCGTCTAAGCTACGGGGTAGGGGCCGGTTCTATAATCGAGGGTGTAAGGCGACGGAGGTCTTGCATTTGCGGGGCTTGAAGTTTTACAAGTTCGAGCTCAATTAGTGAGCGAAACACGCGTCTAGGGTGAGATTCTTTCTCTCTTTGCTCTTTATGTGTTTGTGTTTTATTTTTTTCATGCTTTTGTCTATGTTGTAATTATTATGCATGCAATCCAGTTTTCGGGTTTTGTTTCCGCGCGGTGTCGAAATCCGTAAAAGCCAACAACTTCAACCTTAGGAGATTGAGTTCTCATTTATATTTAGGTTGAGAGCAAAAAGTTTCCGATGGTAGCAGATAAGCTCTACTTTATATTTAGGCTGGGAGAAAAAAAATCTCCAATTTACCCCCCAATTGAGCTTGTCTGCTGGTAGCAGATAAGCTCTACTCTATTTTTAGGTTGGGAGCAAAAAATCTCCGATTAGCCCCCCAAGTGAGCTTGACTAATGGTAGCTAATAAGCTCAACTATATATATAGGCCGGGAGCTCCCCAACTGAGCTTGTCTGCTGGTTGCAGATAACCTCTACTTTATATTTAGGCTTGGAGAAAAATTCTCCGATTTGCCCCCCAAGTGAGCTTGTCTACTGGTAGCAGATAAGCTCTACTTTATATTTAGTGCACCGGTATGGAATTAGGCGGGAAATTTGACCAGTCAACGGCCACGTGTCTTAAATCTAAATTGCTAAATTTGAAACGGTGTTGCTTCTAGGCCGTTGGATTTCTGACCAAAGCGTCTAATAAACCGTCACTTCGTGTGGCTATTTATTACTTTAATTGCCACTGTTCATATTAACTTTGTTCTCTTTCTTTTTTAGAAATCATAAAAAAGAAAACTTTTAACTTTGCGATATCTCGGTCGTTTCTTTCGGCCAGGTTGTTGTCCGTTAACTGCTAATTTCCTAAGGGATTAAGTTCGCCCTATCATCTTCAATTCTTTCTTACGTGCCGTCGTATTCGTCAGTTGGATTTTTGAAGGTATTTCGAACCCTAACTTTAAATTTTGCATGCTTTTAAATTATGCGATTTTAGCGTAGTTAGCAGTTGTAAATGTTTGATAGTAGTTTGGAGGAGGAACAACCCACCCTTAATACAGTTAGGCGTCGCCTTATTAGGCAGTCTTTGGGTAAAGATATCGGTAGAGCCTAAGGTACAGCCTTGTCTCTTTCTGATAACATTGACGATCCATTTCAGCCGTTAACCGGAGAAGAACAAAGGCAAGATTTTTACCGTCATAAGATCCTTGCTGATTGTGAGAGGTCTTTGTGGCTTGATAACCTTGATTTGCCTACCGACATTGAAGTGCTTGACGTTGAACCAGTTAGTATCCGGTATCACTTGCGTAGTTTCGAAGACAATCCAAACCTCGATCAGTACGGTTCCAACGTTGGTCGTATTTGGATCAGAACTGCAACAATGCCAAGGGTTAAACAGACCAGTTATCAGCCACATGTTGCCCCTAATTCTTCTCCCAATAAAGCTGGAACTAGCAGAAGGCCCGATAAAGCGCAAGTGGAAAATCTGATGAGTCAGAATACGAGGATCTTGAGGTAAGTCAAAATTTCGAAAAGGGGTCTCTCGTTCATGAATCATCCGTCAACTCCGTTCTTGGCGATGAGGAAGACGGTGGTGAGGAAGTAAATCAAGATGAATGTGGGAATTTTGGGGAGGAAGAAGATTTAGTAGACTTGATGGCGCATGTTACTAAAGAAGAAAGCCTAGAAGAAGGCTATAAATTCGAGGAGGACGACGCAAAATACCGGCTACCTCTTGTGTTACTAGCCGATGGCAAAGTGGCTAAGGCAAAAATTAACAAAGCTTGGCGTAAGTTGGCCCTGGAAAAGGATTACTGCTAGCATGCGAAGCGTTTTTATCGGAGGGGTATGAGCTGACCTTTCCTCCTCTTTAGTCTTCTGTGTTGGATTGTCCAACCGGGCATATTGCAATTTATGCCGAGCATTTGTATTTCGGCCTCCGTTTTCTCCTTCACCCATTTATAGCAAAAATTTTGAAGGCTTGGAATGTTTTCCTTGTACAACTCACTCCTCCCACCATTCGGGCGGTAGTAGCCTTGGTTTAGGTTTTGTTATATAAAATTTTTTCTTTAACCCTAAATCTATTCAGGAAGCTGCACTAGATAAAACGGGACAGTCAGTCTGAGGGATGGTGGTCGATCTACACAACTTCTCATAAATATACTGTACATCCCAAACTGTCTAGCTGCAAGGGCTGGCAAGATAAGTTTTTCTTTATGCGTGTCCCTGACGATTTTTCGATTAGGAGGAAATTTTATCGTTCTCATTCTCGATTTGATACTTGTATGGGATATCTCCTGCTGAGCTATCAACAGGCTCCCACCTTCGCTCACGGGGTGCGCACTCACCGCTAGAAGAACACTCAAAGGGGCTCACCAGCCCGATAGAGCCAGCCCGCAGGCTGACCAAGTATGACTCCACCCAAAGGAGATCGTACACCTATAAATAAGGAACCAAGTACAACGGAAAAGAGGTTGAACACACAAGTTGTTATATACTCTTTATCTCTCTAAGTACACTTGCTCTCTCTAAACACATTCTAACTTAAGCATCGGAGGTGGGTTCCTCGAGCCACCCCCAAAGGCAGTCACGTGTGTTTCCTTGCGCAGGTTACTAGCTGGACCCAGCTGGACCCAGCCTGTCCAAGTCTGAACCCCTAGATCAATACCCGGAACAATTGGCGCTAGAAGGACGGGGAAGGATCATCTAAACCTTAGGTTCACCAACTGAGCAGTGTAATACCCCGTATTTTTATACGTAATTTAACTTAGATAAATATTTCTTAAAGTATTTAAATAATTCGAAATGAATTATCCATGGTGTTTCGTTAATTTAAAAGAATTATTTTAATTAAAAGTTTATTTTTAATTATTTAACAATCTTGAAAAAAATTTATTTCTTGATTTGGAAACTTAGGGGCATATTATTTTATAAAAGGACATTTTAAAGTCAATGAGTTTTTAAAGAAAGTCAAAATACTAGTTTGACTAGGAAAGAGATCATTAAGGGTAAAAAGAGAATTTAAGTTTATGAGGGTTTTAGAAAAGGGAGTATAAATACCTATCACATGGGCAAATTAAACTTTGCTCAAGGTGGAGAATACCTAAAGGTAACTCTCTTTCTCTCTCCTCTTATTATCTCTCTTTTTCTCTTAATTTTTCCCCTTCCCTTTTATTTAAGTTTTAATTTTTTTTTCACACACCATCACCACACACCTCATGGTGGCTGACTGCCACCACCACCACAGCCGGTCCCCGCCGCCAGCACAAGGCCGGCAGCAGCAGCAGCCGTGGGAGGTGGCGCCAGCCACCCTCCCTTTCTTCCCCCTTATGCGTGCATGTGTTCGTAAAAAAATAAATGAATCAATAAATAAATAAAAATTGTTCTTTTTAATTTTAATTAAATCTACCCTTAGTCTAATTATTGTTTTTGGGTTTTGTGATGTTTTTATGATGTTTAATAATAAGTATTTTGTATATAAATTTTCAGATTTGGTTTTGAATTAAAAAGCCCAAAATTATAAACCCTAGGTTTCTAAGTTTATGTATATTGATGGAAATTGTTTATGGGTGATTTAAATTAGTTAAATAATTGTTTTAAAACACATTTACAGCAATTTTAGATGATTTAATAAAGTTGAAATTTTTATATATAAGCTATAATTATGTCTCTTGAAAGGATTTTTAATTACCTTTTAATTGGGAATAAAAGTAAGGGTTTTAATATAAATTTTAGATTGTTTTAGAGGGTTTATGAGTGATTTAAAGAGTGTATATATTGCTGGAAATTTGTGTGGAATAGGTATTAATGCCACATTGTAATTTAGGCTTGTTGGAGGTTTCCAAGTGAGTGATTTTGTTTAGTCGTGGCAATTTTGAGATCATATTCAAGGTACGTTCGCGTACTTAGTAATTATTTGAATATGTAAAAGCATGCTAGGCTTTGTTTAATTAATTCCAAGTAGTATCATGATAGATGTTGCTTGGAATTTGTTGATTGGAGTGATGTTGGTAAATGATTTGTGATGAATGAATTATTTATGATGAATTGGTGATTGGAATTAATTATGTTGACATGTTGATTATGAACCACACTTTTATTGTTGGCATGAAAGAGAGTATGTTTAATTAAACTAAATGTTTAATTTTGTTTGGAATATGAAATGGAAATTTTATTATGATTTATATAATTTTTATTGATGCTTTAAGCATGGGAATTGAGCTATCAAGTGTCTTAGTACACAGGAATAAATTATATTGCGGTGCCTATGTGCACTTAAGGTGTTTTTAACACCGAGAGATAAGATTTGTGGCGCATTATGCGTTTAAGGTGTCTTTGACACCGAGGTAGATTAAAAAGGGTTCAGCAATTAAATTTATGTGGTCACTAATTATTCAAGAATTAAATCGGTATGTTTGATTGCTTGAATGAAGTATAATGTTTGATTGTGTTATGGTTTGAGAGTCAACACCAAGTATAATAATATGGAAACAACGTAAAGTGAATGAGATTACGCACCAAAACTCTTGGAACGTATATACCTCGAGTATGGACATATGGGGGGAGTTATGGAGGGAGTTATGGAGTTTTATATTTAACCATGAATTCTACTGGGAGTACCGAATGCTATATTTTCCTTTTTATTTATCTTATGCGCAGGACGTCCAGTCACTTTCATGTGACATTTGCCTACCCGGTTAGCTCCCGGTGTAGTTTACCTCAATTTATTTAAGGTAGGGATTTGGTGGGAAACCCGTTCGATGCGTAATCAAATTAAATAAGAAATTCATTTATTTATTGGTTGGTCATTTCGTATGTTGTATGCTTGTAAACAGGTGCAACAAGGTAAGTTGTGTGTTGATAGGATGAAAGCATGATAGTGTGTTTTTATTACGTTTATGTACTCAGCATTGCTGATTGTGTGTTGTATGTTTGTTTGGCCTTGTATTTACCTTGGCCCTACGACGATCCATTTCTAATGGCAAGTAGTGGGGACAAGTAGAGAGAAGTTTTTCAGGTGATGAAGCATTTTCTTGATGGGCTTGAGTGAAGAGCGATTCATGCTTAGTTTCCATAGGAATATGATGTGTTTTATTTGCTTTGAATATTATTTATTTTACTATGCTCCTAAGACTAACGTAAAGGTTTTTAGTATTGTTTGGTTTTAAGGGCCTATGATGGTTCCAAGTTGTAAGATGACTTTGTTTGACTTTGGTTTGACTTTTGAGATGACTTGTTTTAAATTGTTTTAAAGACAGTCTTCCGCTGTGTCTTTGATATTTACCTTAGCCGTTTTAATGGTGGTGGTAATGTTTTAGATTTACCTATTTCGTATGTTAAAAGGGCAAAACAGGTATTTTAAAAGAAAGGAATTTCTAGGGTGTTACAGCAGGGACCGGCTGGTTAACCGCCATGGCCAGAGAAGAAGCAACGCAAACACCAGTCTTTAAAGCCACCGAGACTAATCAAACACCACAAAAAGCAGCATCACTAACTATAGATCCTAAAGGATCAATCGAAAAACCCAAATTAAATGTATCCCAAAAAACCAATCCCGTCGGATCAACACCTGGTATGACGAAAGCGGTGGTAAAACTAGTAGATCAGATGGGATCCAACTCTTCATTTATGTTCGGAATGCTAGTGACAGGTCTGAATAATGAACTCATCATCCAAACACTTATAACCTAGAAATCCCAGCCTGTCAATATGTCGGCCATTCTCCAAAACCTTTCTAAGTATAGCAAAGAGCAACTGGCAGCAATGACGACAGTACTTACTAACTTCGGCAAAGGAACGAGCTCAGCATCAGGAGCTACTGCTTCAGAGCTAGTGGCCATGAAGCCTGCATCTCCAAACCTCATCCCGGAGCAGAAGGAATTGATCTAGTTGAGGAAGAAAGTGCTAGAGATGGAAGCTTGTAATCTGAAATAGGAGTGGGGAGAAGATGCAGTAGCAGACAAGGCAGCTCGGAGGCACAAGTCACTCGCAGCAGATCTCCAATCTCAGAGCGAGGGCCAAGCTAGGACAAGGGAAAGCGTGCGTGGCTCCAGGTGATTCCGGATGATTCCCTATTTTGCAGGGAGATTCTGGAAGAGCCGATGGAGAAGATCAAGATGTCCAGCTGTAAGTACAATGGTACAACAACACCTAACAATCACGTCTCAGCATTTGCAAACCACATGGTGTTATACACTATTAATGACTCGGTTTGGTGTAAGGCCTTTCCCCCAACCTTAGAAGGACTAGTTGCCGAGTGGTGTGGATCCATCCCGAAGGGATCTGTCTACTCCTACACCCAGTTGAAAAGGATGTTCATGGAACACTTTGTTACACTGGTAGATCAAACCCAAATGATTACCGAGCTGATGTCATTAGTCTAGGGGAAAGAGGAGCCCCTAAGGGATTTCATTACTAGGTTCAACAAGGAGGCAACAACAATCCCAGATATGAGCTAGGAGGTAGCCCTGCTGACTGTGCAGAGCGGTCTCCTACCCAGCTCACCATTCAGTGCATACATGGGATGAAAGAGTCTCAAGACACTGGCTGAAGCGCTAGGAAAAGCTCACGAGTTCATAAAGGTAGATGAGACTGATAGAGCCATGTTAAGCAGGAGAGCACTAAACGACCTAGTCAAGCGGGCTGAAGTCACCCGGGGCTGAGAATTCGGCCAGGGTTGATCAACCAAGCAAGACTGAGCAAGGTCGAAGGGATGCAGATAGGTCAGTAGGAGTCAGGAGAACTGACCACATACGAGGAGCACGAGCTGGCAAGTTCGAGCAGTACACTCCGCTTACTTATTCAAGTTCCCACATCGTCAGCGTGAATAAAGCTGATGACAAGTGGAAAAGACCACTGAGAATGATGAATAGAAACCGTGACCCTAGCAAGTAGTGCGACTTCCACAAAGATCGTTGTCATACCATTGATGAATGTACACACCTGAAGGATAACATAGAGGATTCAATCCGACGTAGATACATGAACCAATTGAAGTAGCACTCTAACTGCAGCTGACAGAGAGAGGAGGATAAGTCAGGCTATGACCGCAAAAGGGGTCAAAAGGATCAGGGTGAAGGTAGAGATCGAGACAACAAGCGAGAAGGAAGGGTATACGTGATCAGCGGTGGACCAGTGCATGGGGGAACGGTGAATAGAGGAAGAGCTAACCTGCGAGCAATGATTCATCAAATAAACCACAATGAAAGACGTAGATGGCCGCCCCTAGCACCGCAGGCACAAGTAGTGTTCGATGAGTATTACTAGAAAGGCATAATCTATCCTCATGATGACCCCCTGGTAGTCATAGTGAGAATTGCAAACTAGGAGGTGGACAGAGTATTGATAACTGGTGGCAGCTCGGCCAACTTAATCTTCATCAGCGCGTTCAAGGATTTAAAACTTGACAAAAAGGACCTGAAAAGGGTGAGCTATGAAGTCACCGAGTTCAATGGATCAGGCCTTATACCAGAGGGTATAATAGAGTTGTCAGTCCGAGTAGGCGAGGGATCCAAGCGACGTGACGTCCGGGCTAAGTTCTTAATAATAGACTCACCCTCATCCTACAATGTGATTATGGGAAGGCCGCTCATTCACAAGATTGGAGGGGTAGTCTCTACCTATCATCTAGCTATGGCCTACACTGCCAATGATGGAAGATCCGCCAAGCTCAAAGGAAGTCAAAAGACAGCATAACAATGCTACATCACAGCCTTAAAGCAGCTAGCTAAGGAAAAACTACAGCCTAGTTCGAAGAGGAAGCAAGAGGGTCAGAGTGATAGAAAATCTCGGAAGAGAAAATGAGTAGAATACCACTAAGAAAAGCACAAACAAAAATTGGCCATGGAAAACTTTGAGCCTACAAAAGAAGAGGCAGCCAGACCATTACCTAGCGGTGAGCATGAAGTAACTGAGTTCACAGAGGGAGACAACTCTAGGACAATGAAAATTGGAAAAGACATTGAACTTGAAGTAAGGGTGAATCTCGTAAAGTTACTAAGGAGAAATAAAAGCATCTTTGTATTTTTAGCAGATGAAATGCCTAGAATTAACTTAGAGGTCATGGTCCACGAGTTGAATGTGAAGGAAGAGGTCAGGCTAGTCAAGCAGAAAAACCGAAGCTTCTCTATAGAAAAGAACCAGGCCATACAGGATGAAGTGGATAAGTTACTAGAGGTTGAATTTATAGAACCATGTGATTACCCAGAGTGGCTAGCCAATATAGTCATGGTGAAGAAGGCAAACGGCCAGTGGAGGATGTGCGTTAATTTTACAGATCTCAACAAAGCATGCCCAAAAGATTGTTATCCACTGCCCACTACTAGAAATAGGCCGTTTTCCGACGGAATCGTTCCGACGGACTTAATTTCCGTCGAAAATTCGAATTTTCTGACGGAATTTGGGTCTGTCAGAACAGTCCGTCGGAAAAGATAGGCTTGCGACGGAAAATCCCTCAAAAATATTTCGACGGATTTTTTTTCCCTCGGAATTTACTGCTTCCGACGGAATATTCCCTCGGAAAATTCCTTCCGACGGAAATTTCCGTCGGAAGCTTTAAATTCCGAGGGAAATTAAATCCGTCGGAACATATTAATTTCCTACGGATTTTAAATCCGTCGGAAAGTTCCGACGGATTTTAATTCCGTTGGAAATTTCCTAAGGAATTTAACCCTTTCCCGACGGAATTTTGTTGTTTTTTTTAAAAAAAAAAAAAAAAAAAAAACAAAACCCTAAACTCCTAAATATACGGACCCTTCCCCCATCCCTATTCATTTCTCTTTCCTCACCTCTTCTCTCTCCCCGCCTCTCTTCTTCTCTTTCTCTCTCCTCTCTTCTGGTTCTCCTCTCATTCTCCTTCTCTATCATTTCGATCTCCTCCTTCTCTCCTCTTCTTCATTACAATCCTAGATTCTCTTTCTCTTTCTTCTCAAACTGCTCATTCGTCCTTCCCTTTCTCAGTTTCTCGTTCCTCCTTTTGATGCGGCGTTTCGCGGCTTCTCGCTGGTTGTGTGGTGGTGTGAGGTGTCCGCCTCTGCTAGTGGTGTGAGGCTTCGCGGCTTGACTCGGTTTCATCAACAACAACCTAAACATCAATTGTAGATCATGTAATTTAGGTTTGTGTTTAGATCTAGTTTTTTTTTTTTTTTGAATAAATGTTTAGATCTAGTTAATTGTATATGTAATTGTAATGTTAATTTATAAAATTTATTAGACAATTATATATTTATACATTTCTATTAATTTTACTTGTTTAATTTTGGTTTTTTGAATTTTTTGGGGTTTTTTCCGGTTTTTAGAGTTAATGGTGGTGGTGTGGTGGTGTCGGTGGTGGTGGGGTGGGCTGTTCTAGTGGTGTCGGTGGTTATGGGGTGGGGTTGTGCTGGTGTGGGTGGCGTGAGGGAGGTTTGGTAGGTTATTTGGTGGTTCTGGGTTGGGTTTGGTGGGGTGGGGTGTCTAGGTCTGGGTGGGGTGGGGTGGGGTGTCTGGTCTGGGTGGGGTGGAGTGTCTGGGTCTGGGTGGGGTGGGTGTCTGGGTCTAGGTGGGGTGGGTGTCTAGGTCTGGGTGGGTTGGGGTGTCTAGGTGGGGTGGGGTCTGGGTGGGGTGTCTGGGTCTGGGTGGGGTAGGGTGTCTGTGTAGGGTGGGGTCCGGGTTGGGGACGTGGTTGGTGGTGTGGGCTGGTGGCGGGGATGGATCTGGGTGGGGACTGTGGTGCTGTTTTTTTTTATTTACTTTTCCGACGGAATTTTCCGTCAGAATATACCTTTTCCGACGGAATATTTTCCGTCGGAACGTCTCCCCCACCGACGGAAATTTCCGGCGGAACATATCTTACTTCGACAGAAATTTTTGTCGGAACCTTGCGACGGATTTTCACTTAAAGTCAACAAAAGCGCCAACAGAACATAATCCGTCGGAATAGACTTTTCCGACGGAATTTTCGACGAAATATCGCGAAATTCCTACAAAGTGTATTCCGACGGAATTCCGTCGGAAAAGGGCATTTCCGACGGATTTTTTCCGTCGTTGATTGACTGTTTTCTAGTAGTTGCTGCGAATTGATCAGTTAGCAGATGCAACAAGTGGGCACGCATTGCTAAGCTTCATGGATGCTTTTCACGGTACCACCAAATCAGCCTGCATATAGACAGGCAGAAAACTGCATTCATCATCGAAGGGGGGGGGTGTACAATTACATCGCTAGCCCTTCAGGCTGAAGAATGCAGGGGCCACGTTTCAGAAAACAGTGGACATAGTGTTCATCCACCAGAAAGGGCGAAATGTAGAAGTGTATGTAGACGACTCGATTGTCAAAAGCATCACACAAGCAAGACATTTTTTAGACTTGGAAGAAACATTTGCCACGCTGAACAAGTATCACATCAAGTTGAACACGAAGAAATACGTTTTCGGGATGAGCTTAGGAAAAATTCCTTGGCTTCATGGTAAGCGAAACAGGAATTGATTCCTACCCTGAGAAAGTAGAAGCAGTTCTTAGCCTAAAGCTTAAATGCACCAAAGACATTATGCGCTTGACAGGGAGGATGGCAGCGCAGATCCGCTTCATCAGTAAGTCAGCGGATAAAGCTTTACCGTTTTATCAACTGTTGAAAGGAAATAGAGAATTCAAGTGGGATGAGGCTGAAAAGAAAGCTTTCGCAGGGATCAAGGAGCATTTAACCAAGCTCCCCACCATGATCAGTTCAGAGCAAGGTGAAAAGCTCCCACTAGTAGAAAAAACTAATTTAGAAGCGGTTCAAACCCCCTAATTGGAAGCGGTTTTGAACCGCTTCGGTTTGGGGGGCTTGCCATTGTCAGTTAGAATTGGAAGCGGTTCAAACCGCTTCCAATTCCCATTTTTAAAAAACAAAAAATTCAACAATTGGAAGCGGTTTTGGCGCCAAATCGCTTCTAATGTAGAATATATATTTTTTTTATAATTTATTACTAATAATGTTAATATAATAATATTATTAGTGACCTTTCACAATAATTTCAGTATTATTAATTAATAATAAAATAATATTATTAATCGATATAAATTTATTATTATTAATTAATAATAAAATTAATATTATTAATTAATAATAATATTAATATTAGTTACAAAATAATACAATAATATATATAACACGAAATAATTATAAAATATAAAAAGTAACATCATTAATATATTTAATGAACAACAATATTTAATTACACCAAAATATATTAAGATTACAATTAGAAATACTACGTACATACTAATACGTACTTAATTAAAATAATAGTGACAATAATAAGTAATTAATAAAGTCAAGCTAACAAACCAATATAACCATTACGGCAATTCTACATGCCATCAAATGTGACAAAAAAAGCCCACATGTCGCGAACTTTATTGATTTCATTCCTTGTTAACGGGCCTTCCCTTTGAACCATGCAAAACTTTAGAGGGAAAAAAAAAACCAAACATTGTCATGAATATCACAACACCGAAATGCACCAATATCACAGAAATTCACCGAAATTCACCGAAAATCAACAAAATGGCCGAAATGCACAAAAATGACATGCATCACGTGCATGTACAGGCTGCTGGGCAGCTGCCTGGCTGGGCTGCTGTAGTGGCCTGGCCTGCCTGCCAGGGCTGCTGTAGTGGCCTGGCCTGCCTGCCTGGGCTGCTGTAGTGGCCTGGCCTGCTTGCCTAGGCTGTTGCAGTGGTCTGGCCTGCCTGCCTTGGCTGCTGCAGCTGCCTGGCCTGCATGCCTTGGCTGCTGTAGTGGCCTGGCCTGCCTGTCTTGGCTGCTGTAGTGGCCTGGTCTGCCTGCCTTGGCTGTTGCAGTGGCCTGGGCAACGTGCCTTTACATATTGCATGTTATGCTTGTGTTTTGTTCGGTGCAAGTTATGCTTGTGTTTTGTTCAGTGCAATAATGAAAACAATTATTAGGTTGAAGATAGTAAATGCATACCTCATCTAGTTGTTGTGCGTCCTTGCAACTACTGACTATGTCAAGCATAAACCTCATAACGTATAGGGCACAGTCAAGCCCGTTGTCTTGTTGCGCACACTGACATGCCACTAGGATATCAAATTATGCATAGCCATAACCGAAGCCAAGTATATTAAGCAAATCACTAACTCAAGGCAATACCTTTCCATATTCCCACGTAGGACCCGCAACAGAACGACAATGTAGCTTCTTCATAACACTTTAGGAAAGTAAGTTCAAAGTTAGAAACATATATACTCAATGGTTTAGGTGAGGTCAATCAACAATAGGAAGCAATATGTACCTATTTAATATATTATTCACTAGCAACCTACGTGGTGGATTCTGACGAAGTGAATCAAAGTGGTAGATTGTGTATTTGGAAACACAAATCACCAAAAGGGTCCAATGAGCACTGCATATATTGAAAAAACGTCAACAAATATACGCCACAGTTAACTGCATTTTCAAAATATTTTTTAAAAAATAACAACTGAATTTATGACATTTGTAGACGTACTCCTCAAAACATGGGGCTAATATGAACTTATCTCCCGCACGCGTTGATTCCTTGATACTCCGTTCTAGGTAATCTTCCACATCACGAGGGTTGCACAAGCATCTGGTAAGCGAGGTCTGCTCGGGGCAAAACCACCCAACTGTAGCCTTGGAATCGCCTAAGCATCTAAGGTGCTCCTGTAGTGCCCTTCATGACAATATTGTGGGGAATAATTATTAAAAGCATTCTTTACAGTCGAAAATGCAACAAAATGATTAGGAATAGTGGCATTGCATTACCTCATGAAAGCTTGACTGATGGAAATGTTAAGCATGCCACCGGATAGAAATTCCTTCACATCCTCTTTTGCAATTGGTGCGATCCCATCCTTATCATAGTGGAACAATGCCTTAGGTAAAATCACTTCAATAGATCTACCCCTAGGCAACTCACTCACACGGTTATGAAGAAAAGTACAAACTCTAGAGAGCGAATTCAAGATGTCGGCTTCTACTAGTGGAGTACAACTCGTGGCAGAACCTCTCGAGCTCTTCTTCAACCCTTGTCCTTGTTCCATGTTGTTTGTAGGTTGGACATTCTTAGATTTTGGCTTCTCCACCTTCTTCCTTTATGACTGATTTTCATTTGTAACATAAAAGCACATGGTTATATTACAAGCTATTTGGGACATGTTTTAAAAACAAGGTAATTAGTGTACACTTACCCCTCCTATCAACCTCACCCGATCACGTGGCCATTGCACAAAGCTACCTTTCGCATCAAGCAGCGTGATGAAGTCATATTCCTCTCTAGGCACTGGCAGTGGCAAGTCTTCAAACCTTGGTACTATGGAATTGATCCCGACTGAGATATAGTGGGTACTAGTATTAGACTTAAAATGGACCTTGTCAAACGGTTGTGCGCTACCATACCCCACCAACTCTCCATCCATGTTTTTGCCGGGGTGAAGAAGTTCACAAGGCGTCTCTTCCTACACAGTTGATTAGGACAAGTTATGAACTAATTAACCAGCGTAAGCCTAATACGTTTACATTTCATTAAGACTTGAAATTTATTTGAACATTTGGAAAAGGATCAGGTGTCTGGTTTGCAACCCCCCTTGAGTCTGCATACGTAGGAGTAGGAATCTGCAATAGTAAAATAATTATGCTACATAAGGCCTCGTTTGATGATATGAAGTTCATGTTCTCAACTGTAATTCAATTACCTCGCTCTCAACATGTAGATCGTCCTCGGCATCTTCTGGGTGACTACATGAGTCCATTGGGGTTATCGGGGGCAAAGACAAGGTTGGCAAAATCATGTGCTTCAAAATGGCATTGAATTGATTTTGCAATTGTCCATGCACCTCTTTGCGTATCTCCGCCTTAATTGATTCCTTTTCCTTGGCATTCATATGGTGGGGCGAATTAACACTTGATCTAGTTTTTCCTGATCTAGTGTATTCTGAACCCATAACCTTTTCCCACCCTAGTTATTTCCCTCCCGCACCAATGACTCGCCCAGGGTGGTATGGTTTTCCCAAAGCCAAGGTAAAAGGATCGTTCTCTATGCTTGGAGTGAGCTTGCCTTCAACCACTTCCGACGTATGCTCGAGCTGCAACAACATAAACAGTTTCCAGTTCTAAGTTAGATGTAGTTTTATGGAAATATTTTATAATAACTTTGGAATATTACCATAAATGTCAAAGGGTGCTTACAAGTGCATCTGCTACTGGCCTTTTTTCCGGGTGCATGGTGTACTTCCCGGTGTTCTTGTCGATCCCATGCATAGCACACCACCAATAATTTGCACGACTTACCAAACTTGTGACCGTGGAGGGAAGCGGTTTATCAGATGATGGTATTTTGGATGCGGGGTTTAGACCCTCTTTGATCCACTTTGGTCTACTTTCCGCAAATGTCTTACAACCCATATGATGGCTATACATTTTCTTCTCAGCATTGCTCGTAGCTTGTTGACTTTTTTCGTACACATTACCAAATGTTTGCATCATAATATGTAGTGAGAAAAATTGAGGAAATAACTCTAATTTATATTAAAATACATACAAGTGCAGTAGTAGTAGTTGATTTCGCCACAAACTTCTCCCAGTCCTTCACCGTTATTTGTGGATATACATCCCACAGTTTCTTCTCAGGTTCCTCCTCTCCTACATTACCCATCACAGTTTTCTTTGGTTTATGCCTTTGTTTCTTATGGATCCATCTTGTTCTCAACGAACTTTTGAAGTTTTTGAATCTCTCTTGTCCAAAACCTTCAAACGATCTTCTCTTGTCTGGCTCATCAGGAATATTAAACACACTCTGTAAGAATCGCAAACGTACATGTTAGTCTAGGGCAAAATAAAGTTAAAAAAAAAAAAAGATCCTGCACAGCCACCCTAGGCAGGCTGCACAACCACCCTTGGCAGCTGCACAGCCAGCCTAGGCAAGCTGCACAGCAGCCCTGGCAGGCTGCACAACCAGCTTAGGTAGCTGCACAGTCAAGTAGGCAGGCTGCACACACCCCTGGCCTGCTGCACAGTCAAGTAGGCAGGCTGCACAACCAATGTTACGAAGCTTGGTTTGATTTCGGTGAATGCACATTAATTTTGGTACGAAGTTTTTTGAGAAAAACTGAAATGCAAAACACTTACCATTGTATCATCCCAAAACATTTGAAGCAACCCTTTAGGTATCTCTGCCCAGTCAAGTGTGATCGGTATTTGATAAGTCAATATCCCAATGTGTGTGGAATATTTGCTGCGCCATTGCCCAGTAGGTTGACCCAACTCGTCAAACTCAAGAATCATGGGTTCCTCGGGTTTCTCAAAAACTTTTGTTGCACCCCTTACCTTTCTCTTCCCCGATGTCTTTCCACCACCACTGGTTTTCACTTGACGTTGCATTTGTCCTTGTGAATCTCGTACAAACTCGGAGACAATATCATCCCTAATAGGGGGGGCACATTCAGCTTGTATCTCATAAGCATCAAACCTACGCTGCAAGTCATCATGAGCTTGGTCTTCTGGTTCACCCAAATCTTTCTCCTTGTTGACATCATACAACTCATCACCAGATTGAGAACTACCAATATCTTCATCATCCATATCCTCTTCGTGGTGAAGATATTCATCACCACCCATTTTATGTAGACACCTACCACCACAAGACACGCAAATGGTTAGTCATTAGTAACATGTTTACAAGTTGAAAATGCTTACAAGTCATTGATTTCATGCTAATTCAAGGTTATAGGAGCGAAATAAGTTCAAAATGGCAAAAATGAGCTACTAACTTTCCCAACTTCTTTATTTTCATTCCTAGTTCGCATCTAATCCTTCTAACAACTCATATTTGGTATACAAAACATGTTTACAAAAAATTACGATGCTTAAAAAATTGTACCTCATTTGAGTATTCCCTCATTGTGGTCTGCTCGAATATAATTTGCATCCTTGTCTACATCATTTGCTACATCAAGTGTAGGGGCGGTGAAAGGGGGCGAATCATCAAACGCATCATATTCGTCCTCGTCTTCAACATCTCCAACCCCTAAAATTCTTCTTTTGCTAGCAAGGACGATGGACCATTTTGGATCGGCTGGGTCGGTTACATAGAACACTTGCTTGGCTTGAGATGCAAGGATGAATGGTTCCAAACTATCCCGCAAGGGGCCAAGGTCTACAAGAGTGAAGTCATCATGTCTGACGTTGCGCCTAATATTATCGACCCATTTACACTTAAATAGACCTACCTTGAACTCACGGTAATCTAGTTCCCATATTTCCTGAATTCGTCCGTAGTAGGATAATTGTGCGTCAACCGGTGTTGTATCCTTTGCACTTGCAAACTCTCTTGATGAAGCCACAAGAGTGACACCACTGTTTTGAGTCGATGAGGATTTCTGATCACGATGCTCAGTCCAGAATGTATACCTCTTTATGTCATATCCATCTAAAGAATAAACATCTTCCTTTGGACCATAAGCTAGCCACTTTATAGTATCAGAGACACTCTCATCCAATTGACGCATAACTCGATCATGGAACCACGTCACAAACATCTTATTATGCAACTGCATTAGTTCCCTTTCCCCTTTTGATGGAAATTCCGCACGCAAACTATCCATGTGCTCTTCTAAATATGGGTGAACCTCCGCAACATGATGAAGCACAAATAGGTGAACTTGCAAGAACTGATCATGAGTAGGTGAGATCCGTTTCGACCCGAGGGTTCCATGACCATCAAGTCTCCCTTCATGTCGGGAAGTAGGAAGCCCAAATGGTTCAGCAACGGCAACATACTCCGCCACGAAATTACCAATCTCCTCCACCACAATCCCTTGAATCATACTACCTTCTGGATGGGCTGGATCCCTGACTTTATGTTGCAATGTGCCCATGTGTCTTTCAAAAGGATAGCACCACCTCATAAAGACTGGACCGCACATCTTAATCTCACGAACCAAATGAAGAACCAAATGCACCATTATGTCAAAAAATGACGGTGGGAAATACATCTCAAATTTGCACAAAGTTACGACTACATTCGCCTGGAGAGCATCAAGTGTAAAAGGATCAAGCACTTTTCTGCATATGGTATTGAAAAACGAACAAAGGCTTGTAATAGCTTCTCTCATGTGCTTCGGTAAAATACCACAAATTGCAATCGGTAGGAATACTTGCATCATCATGTGACAATCATGTGATTTCATACTAGTCAACTTCATTTCCCCATTTAAGGAAACGAATCTTTTCATGTTTGACGAGAAACCAGATGGAACTTTAATGTCATACAAACAAGCATAAAACTTTCGTTTTTCTTCCTTTGACAATGTGTAGCAAGCTGGAGGTAAATAAACCTTTTCATTCTTGCCTTTTCCATCATCTTTCTTCTTTGATACACTGGTACCCTTTCCTTTGCGCTCCCCCTTACGTCTTTTGCCACCATCTTCGCTTACATTTTCCATTACCTTGGCCTTCCCTATCTTTGGCTGGACCCACAATTCTGGACGAACCCCCACGCTTTCAAATCTAATCGGGAGCTCTTTCTATCCTTTGTTTTACCATGAATACCCATAATTGTCCCAACAACTGCATCACAAACATTCTTCTCTATATGCATCACATCGAGACAATGTCTAACATCATGTTCTTTCCAGTACTCAAGCTTCCAAAAGATCGATTCCTTTTTAAAGAGAGCATGTGGGTCTAAAGGTTTTGATGTTTTACCAAAAATAGATGTTATACCCTTCACTCGACTATACACCTCATGTCCACTCAATCGCCTAGGCGCAGCCCCCTCTTCCACTTTCCCATTGAAGGCCTTTTTCTGCCTACGATATGGGTGATCACACCTAAGCAATCTTCAGGTCCTCACGTACACATCTTTGCCGTAGTGTTCAAGGTACAGGTTTGGTGTGTCATCGATACAAATAGGATATGCTTTATGCCCTTTGTTCTTGTACCCGGACAGGTTGCCATATGCGGAAAAATCATTAATGGTCCACATAAGGGCTGCACACAAGAGGAACATCTCGTTCTTATGGGCATCAAAAACAGAAACTCCTTCGTCCCACATCTTTCTCAAATCATCAACAAGGGGCTCAAGGTAAACATCTATGTCGTTTCCAGGTTGCCTTGGACCCGTTACAAATAGTGACAGCATTACATATTTTCGTTTCATGCACAACCACGGAGGCAAGTTGTAGATCACTAAAAGTACCGGCCATGTGCTATGTTGGGTACCAAGAGTGCCAAATGGATTCATACCGTCGGTGCACAACCCAAGCCTTAAATTTCTTACTTCATCACCAAATGCCCTGAACTTCATATCGATGTTCTTCCAATCCGGAGAGTCAGCCGGATGCTTCAGCAAACCGTTTTTCTTTCTTCCCTCTGCATGACATCTCAAGTTCTTAGCATCTTTTGGTATTGAAAATAGACTCTTGAACCTTGGAATGATGAGAAGATACCATAACACCTTGGCTGGAGGTCCCTTCATACCAGCATTGCCGCTCTTTCACTTGTAACGCGACTTACCAAAACGTGGACACTCCTCCAACTCTTTATATTCATTTCGATAAAGAACACAATTATTAGGACATGCATGTATCTTCTTATACTCCAAACCAAATGGACACATGAGTTTCTTTGCATAATAGTAGGACTTAGGAAGTTCATTCCCATCAGGCAACATGTCACATAACACAGTCAACAAAGAAGTAAAACTAGTGTCACTTCAGTTATACTTTGACTTAATGTTAAAAAGTGTTAGCACGGCTGAGAGTTTGGTGTATTTTTTGGACCCAGGATACAATGGATTTTTGGTAGCCTCTGATAATGACTCAAATACATCACATCGGTCACCAAATTCACCTTCAACATTATGCATCATCTCATCCAAGTGATCACCACAACCGTCCTAGATCTCATCCCCCTCTCCACCATCATCATCCCCATCTCCACCATCATCAATACCATATTCATCTTCCGCACGAATCTCGGCACTGTTATCGTGCGTATCATTCCCAACAACATTCTCCCTATACGATCCCTTTTCACCGTGCCAAACCCACATATGATATTGAGGCCTAAACCCATGACATACCACATGATCCCTTATTGTATCAACACTGTCGACCATTGTCACATTATTACAATTGACACAAGGACAATAAAGGTCATTCACACCCGTTCTGATCTGATATTGTGAAGCACTCTCGCAAAACTCTTGGACCCCATTAAAGAATTCCAATGCATCACGTCTACCATACATCCAACCGCGATCCATCAACGTTTTAAATTGCCTTTATACATACCAACACATTATAAATAATGTATAAATGCAACATATAATCAAAGTACATAGTATGTATTTATATCGTTCATGCATATAGTGTACAAAATGAATGCTCCCAAAAGGTCCTCATCACTCCAACCTAACCCATCCTTGAACGTCTAATCTCACTAGTGAATGTAATCCAACTTTCCAATTTTAAGGAAAATCCGGCAGCATTTCACCCCAGTTCTCCAAGTACACAACGTAGATAATTACTTACCTACATATGCACCCAGAGAACATGGTGACAAAATGTAAAGCCGAGATATTCCTTAAAATCGAAAAAGAGACATACATTCACTACCTAAGTGAGATTACACGTCCAAAAACAGTCCCAACTGGAGACTATTCAAGACTTCTTCCTAATGACAAAGACTCGAACGGGTATCTAGGAAAATGATGATGCAAGCATTCAATAATTTGCATTTGTTTGACATTTAACAAAACACAAGTTCATTCCTTCATATAATGCTAATTGGACTACCTACAAGCAAACTAAACTTACTTACAATCCATTCATTAATTCATCACTTTTTAGCTACTCAAATTCAAACAACTTATAACATTATACAATTAAGGTAACAATTAACATTTTGTATACAAATAATTAACATAAAATTTGATTAACTAAAATTGAAACCCTAAATTTTGGGAAATTGTTAACAATATATAGATAATGAAGTAAAATTAAGCATGAACTCACCCTAAAAGAAGGAATGTGGGGTGAGAGGGAGAGGTGTGGTGGCCTGGTGGTGCGTGTGAAGGTGAGAGGGGCAGCACGCAGAGGGACGCAGCAACACGACGGAGGGCAACTGTGGTGGAGGCGGCGACGATGCTGCAGCAGCACCCTATGGTGGTTGTAGTGGTCAGAGCAGGAGCAACAATCCCTATTCCTTACAACACAAAACCGTGAAGCACAATAATTGTGCAAGCACTCAATGAACGAATTGAAGGTTGTTGTTGTGGTGGGTATTAGAAGCACGATAATGGTGGTTGTGGGCTGCTGTGTGACGGTGTGTGAAAGTGAAAGAGGAAGCGAATTGAAGGAGGGAATGAAAGCAGTAGGAACGAATTGATGAAGGAGGGAATGAACGAAATGACGAGGGAAGGAAGAAAGTTTAAAAGCCGGTTTTTTTTTAAAAAAAAAAAGGAAGCGGTTTGAACCGCTTCTAATTACTTTTTAGAAGCAGTTCAACCCAAACCACTTCCAATTCTCCTCTTGTTATTTTTTTTTATTTCCCGGGTTTTTGTATGGAATTGGAAGCGGATTCCAATAACCGCTTCCAAATAGTGGCTTCCCATTACCTATTTTCTACTAGTGTCCAGTTGTATATCTCAGCTTCGACGCAGACAATAGGAGCAATCCTCTTGGTTGAGAGGAACAAACAGCAGAAACCAGTTTACTTTGTAAGCCATGTGCTGACTAAAGCTGAACAAAGGTACTCGCTGGTGGAAACGTAAGCTCTGGCAGTGGTTACAACAGCAAGAAAGCTGAAACCCTACTTTGATGCAAATGTAATCTGGATCCTTACAAATCACCCGCTGGAAAAAGTCCTGCTGAGAATGAATGCCTCAGGACGGCAGCTGAAGTGGGCAATTGAATTGTCTGAATATGAATTCGAAGTCAAGCCTAGAGCAGCCATAAAGGCCCAAGCTCTAGCTGATTTCATAGTGGAAGTCTCGTACGAGGAAAGGGAAGATGAGGTAGGAACCTGGAAAGTAGAGGTGGACGGATCATCTGCTCAAACAGGCAACGGCGTTGGAATAATCTTGACTTAACCTGAGCGCAATGTGTTTGAGTATGCCATCATGTTTAAATTCAAGGCATCAAACAATGAGGCTGAATACGAAGCAACCTTCGCGGGATTCAGAATGAGCATTATAGGCGGAGCAAAGAAAGTACACTTGTAGGCTGACTCCTAGTTGGTAGCCAGTCAGCTGAAGGGGGAGCATAAGGCCAGAAAGCCTGCGATGCTAAAGAACATAACCAGAGTGAAAGAATTAGCAGCTTAGCTGATGCCATTTCAAGTAGACATGGTCCCTAGAGTAGAAAACTCCCAGGCTGACGCACTATCAAAGTTAGCCATCTCCACTCTTTAGAGTCTCACAAGAACAGTCATGGTAGAAGTCCTAGAGGAGAGTAGCATCGCTGAAAGTAAACAGGTGAACTGTGCCACGTAGCAATAAGCATGGTTCTCAGACATATTACCATATAAGATGCACGGCGTACTACTAGATGACACAGTAAAGGCTAAGAAGGTCAAGAGGGATGCCAATTGGTAAGTTGTGATGAATGAAGAGTTAAACAAGAAAGGTTTCTCCAAATCGCTCTTGAGGTGCATTCCAAAATGGGAACAAGAAGGAATCATGGAGTAAGCACACTTAGGAATTTGCGCAAATCACATTGGCAGAAAAGCTCTAGGAGTTGAAATACTTCGAAGAGGAGCGTGCTGGCCAACATTGACACAGGATACTTTAGCATATGTCAAAAAGTGTGAGAAGTGAAAAGAATGGTTTCCTTCAAACAAGTGTATTAATTCCGATAGAGGGTTCGGAATTAATTAGAAAGCTAATTATTCAGTGAGGTCAAGTGATCGAAATGCCTAGCTGGAGGCAACTTTCGATCAGTAATATTAATGAATAATTAATGTTACAGCTTAATCTAGACTGAACCTTTCGAGTCACACCCAATCGTGTAACCGAACCGAAGCGACAAATTAATCTAAAGGATTGAATAAGTCGATAGAGATTTTACGAACAAAGACGTCGAATTCCAAACTTAGAGCGTCGAAATTGAGTGTCATACGTCGAGACGAGAAAAATAATCAAATGACGTATCGTGATAAAATTACAAGGATAGCACGAGCACTAGCCACTCCTCGGATCGAAGGCAAGTGGCTAGGGGCACAAGCACCAAAGCACCAAGCCACCGCAGCCATCGCAAGGCCCAGCTAGGCAGGCCGTTGCGTGCGGGCTGGCTGGGCAGCCTGGTGCGTCTACACTGCAAAGAAAGCAAGCAAGCCGAACTTGCGAGGCTGCTGCTGAGCCTGTGCATACTGCTGCGTGCTTGCGGTAAGCGCATGACCTGTGCGTGCTGCTGCATGCTTGCAGTAGGCACACGGCCTGGCTGCTGCTAGGCGTGGGCTTGCGGCATCATAGCAGGCCTAGTCAAGGGCAAGGCCGCCAGCTAAGCGAGCCTTGAGGCCCAAGGCATGTGGCCGGTCTTCCTTATGTTGAACAAATATGTGAGTTGGTGGGTTTATGCTTGCTATCCAAGGATGGGTATGTGGTCCTTACCTACTCCCTCCCTCATGTTGACACTTGTCATTTGATTATTATTTCATGGGTTTTTAATTTAATTTAGAATTAAATTAAATCTTATATTTGCTTTTTACCAACTATCCCACATTGAAAGATGATGGGAATTCTTGGGGAGATTTCCCTATAAATACCCATCATGGGGTATTGGGATTTTCACTTGAGTTACTGAACTCTAAGGGATCTCTAAAAGCGAGAAAACCTTTGTTCGTAAATCTAAGTTGTTTTTGGTCTAACCCCAACAAAGCTTTGGGGTATGGACCGGTTACGGTTCGATAGCGAGGGTGTGAGCCGTTGGAGGTTCTCGCACTTGTGGAACTTGAAGCTTTCAAGTTCGAGCTCAACGGTTGAGCGAAACACGCTACAAGGGTGAGCATTCTTTCTCTCTCTTCTCTTATGTTTATGTTTATGTTTATTTTACATGCTTTTGTTTATGTTGTAATTATTATGCATGCGATCCGGATATCGGGTTTTATTTTAGCGCGGTGTCGGAAACCGCAAAACCCAACAAGAAGTGCCAGAAGTATTCCCAAGTCATCAATCAGCCAGCTAATGATTTGACCCCGATTCTCAGCCCAGTCCCGTTTACTCAGTGGGGAATGGACATATTAGGACCTTTCACCAGTGGGTCAGCGGGCAGAAAGTACCTCATAGTGGTAGTAGACTATTTCACCAAGTGGATTGAGGCCAAGCCCACAAAATACATAAAGGCATCTCAATTCAGAACATTCATTTGGAAGAATATCATCACAAGATTTGGGGTGCCACAGTGCATAGTTTTTTACCACAATTGTCAGTTCGACTGTGATACTATCAAGGACTGCTTGGAAGAACTTAACATCAAGTACGCAAGTACTTCAGTCTGCCACCCATAGAGCAATGGCTAGGCAGAAGCAGGAGACTAGCTGATATTGATAGCCTTGCAAAGAAAGCTAGAAGAGCACAAGGGTCTTTGGGCTGACTTGGTGCCAGAGGTGTTATGGGTGAATCGTACAATAGAAAAGGAAGCCACAACAAGAGCCCATTTGCCTTAGCTTATGGAGCAGATGCTGTTGTCCTAGTAGAATGCAAATCCCCAGCCTGCGAATTCAACACTACGAGCAAAAAGGGAATGAGAAATGCCTGCTGGAAGAACTAAACTTCCTTCCAGAGATGCGATTGAAGGCAGCTCTCAGACTGGCTGCCTAGAAGAACAGAATCTCGAAGGCTTTCAACAAGAGAGTCAAGAATCGAAAGCTGCTGCCTAGAGATTTGGTTCTTAGAAGAACTGCAGCAGTGGGAAGAGGGAATCAGCACGGAAAGCTGTCAGCCAACTAGGAGGGCCCTTTTCTCATCCATGAGCAAGTAGGACCCAGATGCTTTCCTCCTCTCTAACCAAGAAAGTAACGTATTAAGGAACAGTTTTAATGAGGATGTGTTTAAGAAATTTTTATTTAAAGTCATAGAGAAACTTTGTTTCAATTATGCAATATCAAGGCAGTTTAAGCCATTTAAATTCAACGAAATACGAGCCTCTGCGTGAGAAGTATCCTACATGAACTTGTCTAAACATGTTTATATATTACATTATGCTTTAGCATCATACGCTAACATGCAGGGAAGTTAGAATAAATTTAAAGTCACCATGTCTATGCTATAAATACCAAAGGAGGATGTGGCAAGAAACACCATCATAAAGGGTTGATCTCAAAAATCGCCCAGAGTCACCTTGGATACCCAAAAGCAAACGTCATCACTGCCTAGTTCAACCTTCTAACTCAAAGTAAAATAGGGCACCACCTCGGGGAAGCTTGAGGGGGCTGCCTGACACGTTCAACTTGAGATAGCAAGAGCGAATGAAAGACGAAAAGGAACTGAGTGAGCAACACCAAGGCTCTCTTGGTCTCACCCAACTCGTTTTTTCGTGGGGAGTAGAGGGGATAGCACATTGGTAAGCTCTCACATAAAATAAGTGAGAAGCTCAAGCAAAAAAGCCATCGCGAAACAGGCTGAACGACATACCCATAGGTCCTTAGATAACCAAGTAAGTGACATAAACGCAAGCTCTCGTCAAGAAAGATGAGCAGCATAAATCTAAGTCCTCACCCAGTTAAGTGAGAGACATGACCCTAAAGTCCTCATCAAATGAGAGACAAAGTGCTAACAACGAAACCCTACATAGCCAAGTGAGGGGTAGACAGGCTGAAAGCAACAGAACCCATGCTAAGAGGAATATACAAGCGCAAAAATGAGTGGCATAAAGACAAGCCCTCACTCAGCAGGTGCAAAATAAACACACTTATAGTCTATAAAGTTAAAACATGCTCATCCATAGCAAGGAGAGCAACAAAAGGCAAATTTCTCAGCATAAAGCGGGAGATCATCAAAATTCCTCACCGAGTTCAGCTCATAATTTTCAGCATTCAGCGGGGAGTCATAAAAATTCCTCGCTCAAGCTCAGCTCGTAATTTTTCACCATTCAGCGGGGAGTAATAGAAACTCAAAAGCAAGAAAAAAGCAAAAACATGTAAACAGCAAAACTAAGTGGGCAAGCGTAAAAAAACATGGCAGGAAACACTAGAGAAAGGCACACGTTTCCCAACCAGCGTGGAGACCCAACCTAAGTGGTTTCACCTGGAAGGGGAAGGAGATGTTGAGTTAAGGTTTAGGCACCATAACTCAGCAAGATCCCAGAGAAAAAATAAGCAGGAGGAAACAAACAATAGACACAGTAACAACAGAAGTTATCAAAGTACATACATATGTCTAAGCTGAACCTCCACCTACCAGGGTGAAGAAACATTCAACCAAAAGTCAGAAATATTTACAGACTGGACCCTCACCCACCAAGGTAAGGAAACATTCAGACAGAAGTTGAAGAAACAGAGAAACCAAGTTGAGCTGGACAAACTCAAGAAGGAGAAATAAAAAGTATTAAGTACAAACACACAGATAACATAATCGTTGGCGGCTATACACCCCAAAGATAGAAACAAACACTACCTAGTGACTATAGATCTAGGTGGGGGGAACTCTGAGGAACCGCTGGATGATGGGGGAGACAGCTGCCTAAACATTTATTGCTCATTAGCCAAATTCTCCACCCCAATGGCAGCAGCAATGTCAGGGCAGAAGGGCACCTCTAAATTCAGCACAACATGGTTGGGAACCTTGTAGCCGACAATGTGAGGATGGTCAGCAGGAAAGTTGTGGCGCTCAAAGTTCCCAGCAATGTCAACCCTAGCCCAAAAGGCCTTAAAACGATCCTGTTGTTCATCACTTTCCCCATATAGGTTGCTCACACAACGGGCTACAGCTTCCCAGCCCCCATCATGGGATTAGTATGCAGCCTGGCAAAGATTAGAGAAAGCACAAAGGACTTAAGTGTTTCCTTCTTAGCTGCTGCAAGCTCACCCTCTCGCCCAGCCTATACCCGAGCCATTTTAGCTTCCAAAGACTGCACCCTGACCGGAGAGAACTACATCTCCCTCTCGTAGTCTGCCAGCTTAGTCTTGAGGGGCTAGAGTTCCTCCAGCTAAATCTAAATGGCGCCCGCCCTCTCTTTCAGGGGGGTGACCTCACTCGCTTACACATCCCTCTCCGCACCAACTCGCTAAATCTCTATATCCTTCCCAACAAGAGCAACATTCTAATTCTGATATTTTCTCATCACTGAAAGCAAAGCATTAGCCAAGTCCCCAACAGACTTGGTAATCTACAAAATGGTAAAAGGAAGAAGGCAACAAGTTAGAGAAAAAAGACAAAGAAAGCGAAAAAAGGAATAACAAAAGACAAAAGCAGAAAAAATAACAAAAAATAGAGTAAACTGACCTTCTGAAGATCATGACACGTAGTGGTAGCAGAAAGGCTGACTGAGCCACTAGTAGAGTCTGCAGGGAGGCGAATACCTTGAGTAAGGCACAGTACCCTAGAGTGCCACCCTACTGAAGGTTATCCACAAAATTAGATTCATCAGCTCGGACATTCATAAGATGCCGGAAGGAAGCATTCTTAGCCCCAGCTGGGCACAGAACAGGAAGAAGAGAAGCATTAATAGGAACCTCCCCAAACTCTAAAGGCCCAGTAGGGCGAAAAGTGTCACTAGCGGACATAGAAGTCGCTGAGAATGGATTCTTAGAAGCATCACTCAAGAAGTGGTGAGAAAAGCGGTTGAGCTCGCTAGAGTTATGGGTGACAGCTTCCTTCGCAGCGTTCTCACCAAGAAGTCCAATGTTGGCAGAGTGAGAAGCAAGGGGATCTCTTGGTGGCAGGCTGCTCTTCGCCAGTAGAAGGTGAGTGTAGGGAATATTTCAAACCCAACCTTGAGCCCCACTATGATCATCCATTTAAGCATGGTGGCGTCCAAAGTGAAGGAAGCTAGAAATAAAAGAGTCGCCAACAAGTTTTAGGAACTTGTAAACTGTTCACGAGTGTGAAGGTTACACCCCATTCACGATCACGGAGATCGCTAACTCCATAGTGGTCCGGAACCATGATTGGATATTCGGGGATGATGGTACGAATCCAACCTAAAATAGATTGAACCCGCCCTAAATCAGCCTCTACTTAATTCTTATTATATTCATGTGCGCTTTTCGATCAACATACATATAAAAAGTTAATCCTAAACCTGTTTAATCTATGTTAGTTGATTATTAATGCACAAATAAATCTATTATTGGCGATCACTTGAATTAAAATAATATTAAGCCTAAATCAAATTATTAATTATCTTATTAGGCGTGATTTCAAGTACAAATTCCCTTTAAACCTGCGAGAAAGGGTGTGATCAAGCAATAACAATCAATCATGAATAATCAAGCAACATATAATTATTGACACAACAATCATCCTCATAATAACATCATCAAAACATCATTAAAACATGATCAATAGCAAAATCCTAAGCATAATACTAAACGGATTAATAACAAACCCTAGCATGTGACTAAATAATAAAGATCAAAGCTTTAACCTAAACATGATACTAGAAACATGATATAGTAGGAATATTAGTTAACACCCTAAACATGATATTAGGAATGAAGATCAACATCCTAACATGATAATAGAAATCACAAAAGCATCCTAACATGATACTAGGAATTAAAATAATATTCTAAGCATGATTTTTATATCAAAAATGAGGAATAAGGATAGTAGATCTGC
This sequence comes from Chenopodium berlandieri, assembly GCA_034703905.1. NCBI lineage: Eukaryota > Viridiplantae > Streptophyta > Magnoliopsida > Caryophyllales > Amaranthaceae > Chenopodium > Chenopodium berlandieri. The sequence continues at coordinate 14,259,658 of CM068285.1, forward strand.
CTCGTACCTCTTTCATTCAAAACATTACACATGTTACTAACTTTAAGAAAGATTAATTTAACAAAGCAAATAAATCAATTAAGAATTAAACCCTCAGAACTATCAACCTTTCACGTCGAGGTCGAAGGCAACTTCGACATTGGCTTGGATTATTCAAGGCTCGTGAAGGAGGTATGGTGTATGATACCAAGAAGGTGTTGCGATGTGTTTAAGCTAAGCTAAGAAAGAAAGAGAGAGAATAAGCTTATAGCTTAGAGAGGGAAAGAGATCATGATTGTTGGAGAATGAAAACAGAGGAAAACGACCTCTATTTTTAGGGAAAAACGAGGGTCGAAGATCAGAAAAGAGTCAGGATCCGGCTCGGAGTAAAACTGTTTTCTACCGCGACGCGATAGGAATATCGTTGAGCGATAGCGTTATCGCGATGCGATATGTCTATCGCTGCGCGATATTTCTATCACTCAGGGATACTTTTTAGAAGATAGGATTTGTACGGAATCCGACTTCCAATCAAATTGGGTTAATTGAATATCCGTACGTACCCTAATTTTATCATAATTAAAATCATTGAAAAACATGTGTTTTATCCGAAGTAAAATTCTTAAATCTTTATCCTTTCAAAAATAGGATAAATTAGAACCTTCTAGAGGATCCCATAAGCTAATAATAAATTCTAAGGGATTTCGGAATGATGTTTAAGTTTAATGGACCCTCCGCATGGTCATTGGGTCGTAGGTAAGGCTCGGTTTAGGCTAGTTTAGTATTTTGGCAATAACTTCTTCGTTATAAGTCGGATTTGGGCTTATAACATATTGTTGGAAAGCTCTTTTCAAGACCTACCCAGCTATACAATAATTTGACCAGGATTATAGATAAAAATATACTGGTTTGGACGTTTTTATAAATTGGACACAAAATGAACGATTTTCAAAGATACGAAATGAATGATTTTGGCTTTAAAGGCACAAAATATATGATTTTGGGTTAAAACATTTAAAAAAGGTTAGAATTGGTTAAGGCGAATGGGAAATTCACGAGACTCTTCAACTCTTCACCTAACTCGATAATCAAAGACGTGAAAGGTACTCATCACTAGGTTTGGTTTTTAGGGAGACACAACCAGGTGTCTACAGAAGCCCCCACTTTGACTGAATTTTGAGAAACTTATGTTTCGAAAACAAATGTCAAAGTAGATCGATAAGGAAGGAGAATGATTCAGAATGTTCTGCGATCTTAAATCATTCTTTTTAACGTCAATACCTGCAGAAAAATGGTAATTCTACAAATAAGGGAGTTAAGGGGAAAGAAACGCGTATCTGGGTTTGCCGAGAACACGTCTCTGGGTGATATCTTGTCGAATCAATTTTTTTTTACAACCTCCACAATGCTTAGTGAACGTTGTTGAAGGTAGCAGTGCTTCGCTATCTTCATTTGTAGTGACAATATTCCACACCCTAGGGAATATCGCCGAAGGTGACAGTGCTTCGCCATGGAAGTGCTTCACCATTTGACAATCTTTACAATTCTTAGGGACACCGTCAAAGACCGCAGTATTTCGCCATCTCCTAAATCTCGCCAATGCTTAGACTGCACTTGTAATCAATCAAATCAATATCTTTGGTAAACAGCTCATCATGAGGCCTAAAGAAGAATCATTTGCATATCACAAGGGCTTCAGGAAAAATCAATTGTTCATCATGAGGCCCTAAGTGGATAATTATCGTCTAGCAAATCGATATGTAGGAGCTCAAGTCCGACGTGCCACGCCAGGTTTCATTGCGTGACGACAGTGCTGTCATGCCACATCAGTGTGTATCGTGCTACGTTTTTTTCTGCCGTGCTGCGCTAGACTCATTCTACACATTCGGTTTTGCTACTGTCACTTGTGCCTTTTGCTTACTTGTACTCAATTAAATCGCCTCAAAACTAAAGGTTGCTAGTCCGCCCGGGACTTAGTGTACCTGCATCTATATTTTGGACTATAGGACTTTACTCATGTTTATAGTTATCCTGAGGTTGACCCAAGACTTGGTGTTACTCGACTCATTCTGCGACTGAATGTGTTCAACTTGACTCGATGTGATGATGTGGTGAAATAACATGACTCAATGTGCATGACTCGTGTGTGTAAACTCAACTCAATGTGGTGACATGACATGACTCGATGTGCATGACTCGAAAAAGCGAAAAATTTCCATCATTTTTTGTGGAGGGTACCGACTTCCTCCCGAAAAGAAAAACGTGAAAAGAGGTTGAAGTGTAGAGTGTTGGTGAAAAATAAGGTTTTTGAACTTCCTCAAGATGAAAAAAATGAATCAAGTGATGATGCATGTTGAATGAGCTTATTCAAGTGTATGTGTTGATATTATATCTCATGCTGCAAAGTTTGATGATTCGATAATGAAAGTATTTGGGTAACTTAAGCGTGGAGGCTAAGTACTTCATACTTTGTAATCCAACGATGATTATGATAATGAGTTATTCTAAAATGACAAGGCATGCTTCAAAGTTGTATCAAGATTTCATGACAAAGGGTTCCTAAGGGAAGGATTATTTGGCTATGTATGTGTGATGTGTGTGAAAATGACACTAAGGTTAAGCAGCAAAGGCTGATGGTGTGGAAAAATATTTTGAGAAGAGTCAAATGATGGTGAACCTCAATCTGGGTAGGCTATGAAAGGAATGGTGTCCTTCCAACAAGTGTATTATTCCGATAGAGGGTTCAGAATTATCGGAAAGCTAATTTTTCAGTAAGGTCAAGTGATCGGAATGTCTAGGTGGAGGCCGCTTCCGATCAGTAATATTAATGTACAATTAATATTACAGCTTATTCTTGACTGAACCCTTCAGGTCGAACCCAATCGAACAACCGATCCGAGACGATGAATCAATCCGAAGGATTTTGATGAGTCGTCGGAGTTTTACGAACAAAGACGTTTGATATCGAGCTTAGAGCGTTGAGATCGAGCGTCGCAAGTCGAGTCGAATTTAGAATTTGACGAGACGCAAAATCAATCGAGTTACAAGTACAAGCCAAGCCGTAGCCTCGCATTGGCCTAGCCATGTGAGTGCTAGGCTAGGCAAGACCCATCGCAAGCCTAGCATGCTAGGCGTGCTAGGCTTATGCATGCTTCGCGCTGGTGTAAGGCGTGGGCTGGCACCACTAGCCTAGCCATCGCAGCCACGCACCATCGCATAGCAGCATGCTATGCTATGCATGGTGCTGGGCGCTGGAAGCCTTGCTAGCACGCTTGGCAATAGCAGCACCAAGCCATCGCAGCCACGCATTGAGCATCACATAGCAGCGTGCTTAGGATGCAAGGCTATGCGTGTTGCTAGGCACTGGCAGCCTTGCATGATGCTAGGCAATGGCGCGCGACCAGCAGCCAGCCTCTCGCAAGCATACAGCATCGCAGGGCTGGGGCCTTGCTAAATGCGTGCTGTGCATGCGAGTGCTGGGCTAGGCATATTGCGAGGATAGAATTGGCGTGGACTAGCAGCCTTGCTAGGCAGCACCCAGCACAAGGCATGGCACAGCAGCAGCTCGCATGATGTGCGTAGCTTGCTGGCTGTGCGCATGTGAGTATTGGTTGGCTTGCTAGCATGCCTAGGCCCCAGGCGCCAGCAAGGCTGCCTTGGCAGCCAAGGCTTGCTGGCCGCCAGCTGTTCCTAGCAGCCACATGGAAGAACCGGTTTGAGCAAAGTGGGGACAAAGAGTTGTGAGCATTGCCTTGGGCACCAAGGCCATGGTCCCCCCTTCTTGGAATGGTCCTCACCTACCCTCTCCTCTCCATGTGCCACTTGTAACTCATTGATTGCATTGTTTATTAATTTGTTTTTGATTGAAATAAATTAGTAGGAAAATGCAATTGTCCCACATTGATCATGAATGGGATGACAAGTTGATTTTCTCTATAAATACCCAATGGTTGGGCATTTGGGAATTCACTTGAGTAGAACTCAATGAGGCATCTCCCATTAGGTGAGAAAACCTCTAAGTTCGTAAAACTCCAAGTTTTATTTGTCAGGTCCCGACTAACCTTTGGGACTTGGACTGTTCGGGTCGGGTTCGTGGGTACGAGCCATTGGAGGCGTTCACACTTGTGACGCTCGAGCTTTCGATGTAAGAGCTCGATTTACGAGCGAAGCACGCATCATAGGTATAATATTTTATCCTTTCTTATGCTTTAAATTATGTTTTGCTTGTTAATTGCATTTATTATGGGTGCAAGTCTTGGCGGGTTTCATTCCGCGTAGTGTGGGTCACTACGAAACCCAACAGGCTAATGATGTAGAGATCAAGCCCCTAAGTCTAGCTCTAAATGGATAGGGATGAGCATTGGAGATCCCTTGATATGATCATGTATGAATGTGAATGAACGAATGGTATTTTATTACGACCGCACCCCAATGTGAGGTTGCATACGTATCCGTTAGGAATCAGGCCGAACGTAGCTCTAGCCGAACCTCGCAAAAGTGTGTGTATACCTCAAGGAGGTCTTTTAAGGGTTGTAATGGGCTTAGGCTAAAGGTTGAAGAAGAAGGGATAAAGGTTCAAGACCCATGATAAGCCCCCAAGGTGTGCAACCTCGCATTCGAAACTTGGTATTTGTAAGCTTAAGATTTCTCATTCTAAAATTTGTTTTTTTTTTTTTTTTTTTTTTTTACATTTGAAATTTGTTTCTAATTTTTCTTTTATATAAGTGTGGGCAATCCCGATCATGCGGTCTATCACTCACTTGGCATTCATGTTTCTCAGGCACGGTGCCGAGCACTCAATAAAAGATGTAATCCGAGACGTGTTCATATCAAAGACATTGGAACACTTGCCCTTTTCCACACTTTTATTACTTTTTGAACCCTTTTTTTTTAACTTTCAAAATTTTGGTAAATGTCACTCAAGCTTTTGTATTTGGCTTTGAAAATTTCATAAGTTACACACCATCCCATCCCAAAGTTAGGTAGATGTGGGTTAAACAAAAGAATGGTCAATCGTTAAACGAGGCTCAAAGTGGTTTATCAAGAAAGGATTGTATATTCGAAAGGGGTAAAGTTGATATGATGTGGGTAGAAGGAGTGCCTCAAATCACTGGTATACCTTGTGTTTAGCTTTACGTGGATTTTTTTTTTTTAATAATAAGTAAAATGCAATGCAATGATCATATGCAAGGAATTAAATGCTCATTATATTGAAATGGAAAGGGTGAAAAAATTAAACTCATGAAATAAATCTAAGGAAGATAAAGGGTCCTAGACTTATTGGGGAAAGGTTTGAAAAAATAAGAAGAAAGCATGAAATCTTGGTGAGAAGCTTGCATCGTGCCTTGTGTTTATCTTTGTCAATCACATGACCCGAACTTGATTCAACAGACATAGATGGGAAAAGATCATAGTGTACGAGGGGAATGATATGTATGGGGATTGCAAGTAAGATGAGAGAATGTGGAAAGTATTATAAGAAGGAAAGCGTGAGGTGTGTAATGTATAGAAAGTGATGTGAAGGAAAAGGGTGTATTTGTGGAAAGATATGGAAAAATCCGGGAATAGAATGAACCCTCAACACAAACGACGTAAAGGACGACTCATACATGGACCTAAGACATGGTCAGGGTGTGAAAAAAGATGTACAAGGTGTGTGCTAAGACTTGTGAGTGAAAGTGATATGTTCAAGACTCGTGTAATGACCATGGACTAAATATGTGATTAGACTCAAACAAGGACTAGGTTAGGACCTCGGTTTTTTAATTAATTAATCCATAAAGTTTAAACTCGACATGAAGACTTGGAAAGAAAAAGCCGAACCATCGCGAAGCGATGGAAATATCACATAGTGTTGGCTCTATCGCGACGCGATATGAATATCGCGTCACGATAAAACTGGCGTTCTGCGGTACAAACCAAACTTCCACGCCAAAACTGGAACGTTGGTTTAATTTGTTTTCGGTAATTCCTTCGAAAGGGTAAGCCTATGGTCTTACTAAGTCAAGTATGTTTAGACTTTATTAATTCAAATTAAATTAATTAACCAATTAATTAAGCAAAGCCCTTTTAGTCAATGATTAGTTTGTTAAAACTTTATTTGCAAAAACAAGCACAAGAGGTTAGTTTATCACAAGTAAAGTATGCACAAGTAAGGAATGTACAAGTAGTTAAATAGTCACAACATGATGCAATGAGTTTGCAACCTAACCATGGCTCTAGTTCTCTAAAGGTTTGGGATTATGGTAGTCATAAAGGGCCCATGGTTATGAGTCTAGATGCATTGCGTGGATGCCTTACCTTTGGAAGGCTTGGCGCGCATGGATGGGACCCCGCAAGTTAGACTTGCTTCTATGGTTTAGTGAATTCACAAACTCGGATGTACCCGTTATTGTACGGAGCGTTCGATTGGTAGATGGAGCATTAATTCCCAGGGGCTAAAGCCATATGTAGAACACATATGGGTTCAGAAAAGAAGGAAAAACTCAATCAGGAAATAGAATCGGTGAAACAGTACTAGAACGGTCAGAACAAGAAGGCAGATTCCTAGCTCAATGTCGAAAGAACTCACCGCGAGAAAACAGGGTCTATCGCGTAACGATAACCCTATCGCGTCACGATGGAGCTATTGCATGGTGATAAACACTGTCGTCTCACGACAGTTCCTGCGCTTCGTGGCAGTTCTCTTTTCGATTCTAGTTATGAAAGATATTTCCGACTTTTCCTATGTGTAAAAGTCTTATTTTTTGACGCATTTCGGATGGTCTTTCCAATGCGGACCTTTTATGCTTATACCACAATGTTAATCAAAATTACGCACATGAATATTTAGAATCTTTCAAGTCTCATCCACTCATTCTAAAGTCAATTGCTAAAATAAATTTTAGGAATTAAAATTAGAAATCCTCCCCAGTGGAGTCGCCAAAAAACTGTAGGGAATATTTCAAACCCAACCTTGAGCCCCACTGTGATCATGCATTTAAGCATGGTAGCTTCCAAAGGGAAGAAAGCTAGAGATAAAAGAGTCGCCAACAAGTTTTAGGAACTGGTAAACCGTTCACGACTGCGAAGGTTACACCCCATTCTTGATCACGGAGATCGCTAACTCCATAGTGGTCAAGAACCATGACTGGATATTCGGGGATGATGGTACGAATCTAACCTAAAAGCGATTGAACCCGCCCTAAATCGGCCTCTACTTAATTCTTATAATATTCATGTGTGCTTTCCAATAGACATACATACAACAAGTTAAATCCTAAAGTGAAATAAACGATTTTTGCTTTAAAGGCACGAAATAAATGATTTTAGCTTTAAAGGCACGAAATAAATGATTTTGGATTAAAACATTTTAGAAATGGTTAAGGCTAAAGGGAAATTCACGTGACTCTTCAACTCTTCACCTAACTCATAATCAAATACATGAAAGGTACTCATCACTGGGTTTTGTTTTTTGGGGAGACACAACCAGATGTCTACAGTGATACTATAGGATTGTCCTTCAAATCAATAAATTGAGAAGCCCGCTGTTGTGCCCCCGCAGACTGAGAGTGACCACCCCTAGTGGCACTTCGAAAACGGACTGGAAGTCCAAGAGAGCAAGGAGTGATTTTTGGAAGCTCCTTGATAGCATCATCAGGCAGCTCAAATTCGGAGGTTTCAGCAGTAGGAACAACAGGTTCCTTAGTAGCGATAGAGGTACCAATACTGGTAGTAGATAGTAGAACAAGCTCACCAGAAGTTGTGGGTTTCTCACCCACCACAGCGTCAGTCTCAACCTCCATCTTAGAAGAAAAGTTGAGAACACTATCAGCAAAATCATCGACATTATCATTCTTTGGACCATTAGAAGCTTGTTCCTCTGGTTGGTTTACTTGGAAGGACTGAGGTGCCACCTGGCCGGAAGCCGGTGCAGGGTCCTTCACAGAGGATGAAGTTATCTGCGCCACTAACGCCTCAAGTCCCGAAGTAACTTCCCTCGGCCTGTTCCGAGGTTCTCACTGGCTCCCCGCAGTAGAAGAAGAAGGTTCAGATTAAGCCCCGCTGGGCCAAGCAAGTTCTGTAGAGATCACAATACCAAAGACAGATCTCAGCTCAGCGGGGGCCAACCAAATTTCACCCTTTAAGGCGCCAGCGTCAACCTCCAGAGTGTAAAAAAGCTCAGGATGGTTGTCAGGGGTGGCAGTGATAGGATCCTTCCAATTGTCCTAGAGACTAAGAATCTATCTGTCTAACTTGTCGTAACCTAAAATCAAAAAAAAAAAAAAAAAAAAAAAGAGCAACAACAGAGAAGAGTATAAGACAAGGACAGATAGAAGTAAAAGAAAAAGAAAAAAAAGAACATACCAGGCTCATAAGTCGCACATGGCGGAAAGCTGCGCGTTGCCTACAATGTAAAGAGAGTTGGGCAGCCAGATCTTGGGATACTTAGAATCACCTGTACCAGCTCCCTGCAGCGCATCAAAAGCCTGCGTCTCTCGAGCAGTCTCAGAAGGAACGACAGTAACCCTAGCCATGTTAGTGCGAATGAACCTAAAGTTGTTTGGTACTGCAAAGGACGAGGGAACAGAAACCCAAAAGAAATTGCCAGTCCAGTCCTTGAATCGACCAAGCTTGGGATAAGACAACCAAGCTTGCCAGTCCAGTCCTTTTCGCACTTTTAAGCCATATAATACCAACCAGACTCAGAAGAGTTGGAGGATGTTCTCTTCAGGCTGATTAGGGACTTGAACAAGTTCAGCATTTCGGGGTAACGCCGAAAACGCAAAAACTATAGCAGGCAGATCAGGGTGTGCAGCGAAGTAGGGTGCAGCAGGGCGATGCAAAGATTAAAAGTGCGAAAAACCTTGTCTAAAGTTTTGTCCAAGAGAAAGCGCAATCTTAAGTCCAACTGAGAGGCGAAAACAACAATGTGCCCAACAGGAGGAGCAGACAGCTTTGAGCCCTAAGCAGGAAGAACCAGCCTATAACCTGGCCCAAACCCATAAAACCTTTGGCCCACTGCCGCAAGGTCCAACCTCTCAGCGTACTTACGCCAGTTGGAATCTAATGTGCAGTTCTTGGGACCATGGCACCTTTCGTCCAGATACAAATCGGATTTCCCTTCCTCCACAGGCTCAACAACATAGCAGGGCTAACAAGTAACACATCAGGAGGATTAGCCTTAACCTCATCGGCTAATTGTTTATGGCGCATTGCGCGCTTTCTCAAGCACATGACATGTAAGAGGGAAACTCCATTATAAGTGAGTTCCCGTTCGCAATAAGGATCAAAGAAATCAGGGCGGGTCTTAGAACGAAAAGGGCGAAAAGCGCTGCCGGTAGCGGAATGATTACCACTCCACCCATATTCAACTAGAGGGGTCATAGCAGTACTTGAAAGGAATGGTGTCCTTCAAGCAAGTGTATTATTCCGGTAGAGGGTTCAAAATTATTAGAAAGCTAATTCTTCAGTAAGGTTAAGTGATCGGAATGCCTAGGTGGAGGCCGCTTCCGATCAGTAATATTAATATACAATTAATATTATAGCTTAATATTGACTGAACCCTTCGGGTCGAACCCAATAGAAAAACCGATCCGAGACGACGAATCAATCCGAAGGATTTTGATGAGTTGTCAGAGTTTTACGAACAAAGACGTCAGATATCGAGATTAGAGCGTCGAAACCGAGCGTCGGAAGTCGAGTGAAATTTAGAATTCGACGAGACTTGAAATCAATCAAGTAACAAGTTCGAGCCTAGCCGTAGCCTCACATTGGCCTAGCCATGTGAGGTCTAGGCTAGGCAAGGTCCCAAGCAATGCATGCCTAGCAACCCCTAGCACACGCACATCGCATGGCACAAGCAACGCAAGATGCGTGCATGGGTGTGGTGTGGCTGTGCATGCGTGGCTAGGCATGGGTTAGCACTACCCGCAAGCATCACAAGCATGGTGCGTGCTTGCTAGCATGCTAGGCCAAGAACCCAGCCATCGCTAGCCGCAAGCATCGCACATCGCACAGCACCACGCACCAGCCAGCAGTTCGGGACTAGGACCTTTCGGGTCGGGTTCGTGAGTACGAGCCGTTGGATACCTTCGCATTTGCGGGGTTCAAGTTTTGAAGTAAGAGCTCGGAATCGAGCGAAGCACGCGCCAAGGGTATGAATGTCTTTTCTTACTCTCTCTTAATAGTTGTTTAATTTGTGATTGCATGCTTAGTTGCCTTAATTAGTGGGCGGGTTTCTCTTCCGCGTAGAGTCGGACTCTACGAAACCCAACGCAATATCAGAGCCGCGCTCACTTTAATTTTTGTAACTAATAATTAATTAAGGTGATTTACAATGGATTTAAATTTCTAGTTGTGCTTTCTAATTGGATTAGAAGCTCGTTTTAATTAGTTTTAATCTCGTATTTTTTCTAATTCTGGCTGACGAACCCAGATTTCGACTCAAAAATAGTGATTTTTGGGTGGAATCGATGTTTTAAATCGTTTTTTATCTTTAGGGTTGTCCAAAAGCCAAAATCCACCTAGAAACATGTTTTTCGAGGGGTTTTTCGTTTTTGACGAAAAAATTTTAAATCGTTTAACCTTGATTAATTATTGCATTTTGAAGGTAGATTAAATGTATGGTTGCATCCCTAATCTACTGCAATTGTAAACCTCATTAAGCATGTTTATGAATTCATAATTGGTTCTTAATTTGGTGTCTTCATTTTTCACATAAACTTGAATTTTCACATTGTTGCAAATAAATTGCTTCAAGTGTGAATGTTTATGGTGAACTTGTAATTTATGAAGTCCCTAATATTTTAAAGATCCAATCTTTAATTGTTTATTTGGTTGGAATTTTGATTGCTTAATTCCATGTTGAACTAATTTTTGGATTTAATCATTTTTGTGTTGATTAAAGTCCTAAAAGTTCAAAACTTGTTATTGAAATTAAATTAATCTTCATGTTAGAAGATGTAATTTTTCAATTTTACACAAGTTATTTTTGGAAATTTTTCATTGGATGAAAAGGTTTAATTTTCCAACCCCTTTAATTTTGTCAAATCTCATTAATAATTTACATTTGATTAAATTAATTATGACAGTACCCCTTCAATTTTGTAGCATCAAGATAGACCTAAATTGATTTAAAGAATGGTTCTTCAATAATTTAGGCTTGTGCACTATTTAAATTGAATTTAATTAAGTTGGACTTATTTTAATTTTCATTTTTTCTAAATTTATTCTAAAATAAATTTAGAATTAATTTTATGTCACACATATATCGGGATTAAAATCTCGAAATAATAGTACGCAAATCGAGGTAAAATCATCCAAACGCCACCAAGGCTAGTCGGGCACATGCGGCTACCTTGGTGCGCATGGTGGTGCTCCCACCTCAAAGCGATGCGACTGTGTGGCAGGGATAGGAGTGCACAAAGGGCGTGCTTGATGCTTGTGGTGCGTGACTGCTGGAGATGCTCGCAATGCTGCTAGGCAGCAAGGCAGCGAGCCCCAAGCAAGCCCAGCCGCACCTGCCAGCATGCATGCTAGCATGCGCAGCTTGCTGCGATGCATGCTGGTGCTAGCAGGCGCAGCGATGCCTTGCTAGGCAGGCTGCCTGCGCCCAAGCACACCCCAGTCGTAGCTTTGGTGCCTAGCAAGCCTAGCCCCATGGCTAGGATGATAGGCACTCGGTTTAGAGTAGGCTGATTTTTCGATGCGTGGGCTATGTGTTTTGCAAAAAATTTCCGTTTTAATTTTATTTAATTATTTTAACGAGGCTAGGCCTCGGTTTTTCGGCTCTTGCAAAATTATTTAATTATGACAAAATTTTGGGTTAACCGGCTTAAATAATTGGATTAATTAAGTTGGATGCGGAATTTAGTGGGAGCTTCGTTAATTGCATGAACTAATTGCGTCTTAATTGCATAAAATGTTAATTAACTTTAACTAGTTTTAATTAGGCGTGTTAATTGGAATAACCACCTAAGTTAGTTACTAGTTCGCGCGCGTTATGAATTGTTACTTGTTTTTCGTTGTAAAATGCATGGGCCATTCACATATAGTGAATGGATGAATGGAATATATATTGTTTCATAGGTTTCGTGAAAATGGCAACTAGTGGGGCTTGATTAGGATAGTAAATACGGACTGCGATCCAATATGTATTTTTGTAAATCTAAAATACGGTCTGCGTACCGTTGCGTATTTTTGTACCTTAATATTTAGATTAATACTAGTCGTAGTAGCTAGTAATTTCATTTTGGCGGGGATGTCCCAAGACGGCGTTTCTATGAAGACGAGCCAAGATAGTGCATCGAAGACTTGAAGATTTGAAGATTTCAAGGGGTCATGCTAGTTGCCAAATGCATCTTATTTTATGTTTTCTATATATAATTGTACTTATATATGTGAATGATATGTTCGATACATGTTTAGGATTTCAAATGTTGCGATGATTAATTAAGTTCACTTAAATAAACCAACATAGAAACCCTAGGTCCCTATAAAATTGAGCCAAATTTTCCATTCCAAGAATGACACTTACCAAACTAATGCGCGTGGTGATGGGCTACGCCAAAGCGAGGCATCACAGCTTCCCTAGGAACGTAAGGTATACTAGGTATACAAGTCGTCTTGGTTAAGCTCAACGATATCGGTAAGGAGTCCTTAGATGTCGTGGCAATGGAGATAAAAAGTCAAGTAAGCATTAGATGCAATGTTTTATCGAACCAAGAGTAGCTTGGAGCTATTAGAAATTGGATTGCGTACCCTAAAATATTAAGTGTTAAGACAAGCCAAAGCATGCTTAATCACTTTTTGAGTTTTGGGATCTTGGAATCATTTTATTCTCGCCTAAAAGGGACTAATGTTAATGCGTGGATAAAATGCTCAATAAGATTGAAAATTTGCATGAACGCTTTAAATTTCAAACTTATTGGTTTATGAATGGTTTTTTCATTTCAAATTATTTCAATTGTAGAAACATGTCTGCAAGTAGCTCAAACAACAATTCTATGTGCCCGAAACTCCCCGACAAGTTGGCTTTTAGCCTTAACTTGGTCAACTTCAAGGAATGGGAGGATGAACTCAGGAAAACTCTTCGGAATTGTTCCTTAGAGTACACTCTTAATACTCCCATTCCAAGCTTCTTCTCTAAGGGAATCATGAGCGATGAGGCTCATGATAAATGGTCTTCCGATTGCAAGAAAGTCACACATCTAATGGTTAATTCCATCCCGGGATATTGGAAGGAAAAGTTCTCCTTCTATTTTCCGGATATTTTCCTCAAAGCACTTGAGGATGTTGTCCATGTAAGAGTCACCAAGAGTGACAATGGCAACTATGATGGACTCGTGTTTGATTTGACTAGGTCACTTTCAAACATGAAGATAAAGCCACCGGATGTGGGTTGTCTTGCTAAGGAAAGGCTCCGGCTTTGGTCAAGGGTCTACAATACCAAATTGAGACCCGGCATGCCCCTCCGACCTCATGTGCTTGGAATGACTAGGCTCATCAAACACATGCAGCTTCTCGGAATCTCATTGGAGGATGAGATGGCAGGAAATATCTTGCTTGCTTCACTCCACTCGGGCTGTGATGCACTTAGAGTGCATATAGATGCGGGAAAGGAGACACGCTCTTTAAAAGAGGTGGTGCAATTGCTTAACCGAGCCACCTTCTATGAAGCGACCGAGAGGCCCTTGAGAGCAAGGAAGAAGGAGTTCAAGAACAAGGCAAGGATGCGATGCTTCTATTGTGGTGGGCAAGGCCACTACAAGAGGGAATGCAAGCTCTTCCAAAAGGATGAGGAGGAGAGGAATGTGGCATCTGCCTCAGGTATCTTCATTAACACTTGTGTATAAAGCTATTCATAGGTTTTGGATACCATGTGTAACTCACTTTATGTTTCCTTTTCAGAAACCAAGTGAGAGGGTATTGGATACCAAGTACATCGACAAGAGGACGACAAAGATGGTCTTTTGATCGTGCTTGTAGGCACATTTATTTTGTCTATGACTTGTTATTAAACAATGGTTGTTTCTCATACTTTTGAACATACTCTTGATCTATGGTGTTGGACACCAAGTTATTTTGATCACAAGACTTAATCAATAGTTGGTTTTTGAAATGTCTTGTTTATATGTTCTATAGAATTACATATGTTTAGACAAATTGATGATACTGCCAAAAGGGCTAAGACCATCGAGTCGAATCAAACCTACTTGTGGCATTGTCATCTTGGCCACATTAACATCAAACGCATCAAGAAACTTCTTCAAGAAGGTGTTCTTGACTCATTCGACTTGGAGTCGTTTGAAAATTGCGAAGGATGTCTATTAGGCAAGATGGTAAATAAGCCATTCTCCAAGTTGGGAGAAAGGGAAACTAACTTATTGGGTCTAATACATTCGGATGTATGTGGACCAATGAGCACCCGCATGGCAAGGTTATCGATAGTTCATTACCTTCACCGACGACTATAGTAGATATGGTTATGTCTACCTTATGTCGAACAAATCTGAATCTTTTGAGAAATTCAAAGAGTTTCAGAGTGAAGTTGAAAATCAACTTGGCAAGAAAAAAAAGCACTTCGATCGGATCGAGGAGGCGAGTATTTGAGCCATGAATTCGATGATCACTTTAAAGAAAATGGTATTCTTTCAGAGTTGACACCTCCCGGAACTCCATAATGGAACGGAGTATCCGAACGGAGAAATCGAACCTTGTTAGACATGGTTCGATCAATGATGGGTCTTAGTGAACTTTCTATCTCTTTCTGGGGACACGCACTTCTAACTGCGGCACTAACACTAAACTGCGCTCCGTTAAAAGCTGTCCAAAAGACTCCATATGAATTATGGACGAAGAAACCTCCGAGGTTGTCTTTTCTTAAGATTTGGGGTTGGGAAGCATATGTCAAGAGATTAATTTCTAACAAACTTCACCCAAAATCAGACAAGTGTTTCTTTGTGGGTTACCCAAAAGAAACCAAGGGGTATTACTTCTACAATAAATCCGAGAACAAAGTGTTTGTTGCTCGTGATTGTGTGTTTTTTGAGAAGGAACACCTTTCCAAAATGACAAGTGGGAGGAAAATCGAACTCGACGAAGTTCGAGAGGTAGAGCAACAAAGTCAACATGACAAAACTGACAATCAAAGTGCTTTAGAAGCAGCTGTTGCCATTGGTCAGAGTCAAACCGACAATGCAAATGCTCAACCTATTACCCTGCATAGGTCGCAACGGCCAAGATCTCAACCAGACAGATACCTTGGTATTGTCTTAACCGAAGATCAAGACATCCTAGTTATGGATGGGGATGAGCCAGTGACATACAAACAAGCTATGACGAGCCCTGATTCTGCAAAATGGCAAGAGGCCATGAAATTCGAGATGGACTTTATGTCTGAAAATCAAGTCTGGGACTTGGTTAATTTGCCCGAAAGTTATACACCTATCGGTTGCAAATGGATTTTCAAGTTGAAAACAGACAAAGATGGAAATGTATCTATATACAAAGCTAGACTGGTGGCAAAAGGTTATAGGAAAATTCACAGAGTTGATTATGATGAAACCTTTTCGCCAGTTGCAATGCTTAAGTCCGTCCGGATCATCCTAGCGATTGCTGCATATTACGATTATGAAATATGGCAAATGGATGTCAAAACCGCCTTCCTTAATGGGATTTTAGAAGAAACTGTGTATATGACACAGCCGGAAGGTTTTGTTGATCCAAGCAATGTCGGGAAGGTAT
This sequence comes from Chenopodium berlandieri, assembly GCA_034703905.1. Lineage (NCBI taxonomy): Eukaryota > Viridiplantae > Streptophyta > Magnoliopsida > Caryophyllales > Amaranthaceae > Chenopodium > Chenopodium berlandieri. The sequence continues at coordinate 14,275,363 of CM068285.1, forward strand.
GCAAGCTCAAGAAGTCTATTTATAGACTAAAGCAGGTAAGCAGAAGTTGGAATCTGCGATTCGATGAAGCCATTTGTAAGTTTTGTTTTATCAAGAATCCAGATGAGTCTTGTGTCTACAAGAAGGTCAGTGGGAGTGACATCACATTCCTAGTCTTATATATCAATGACATATTACTCATTGGAAACAGCACTAAACTGTTAGAGTCCATAAAGGGTTGGCTAGGAAAGTGCTTTTCAATGAAGTACTTGGGAGAGGCACAGTATATATTGGGCATCAAGATCTATAGGGATAGATCTAAGAGGATGATTGGATTGAGCCAAAGTACTAATATAGATAAGGTACTGGCACGATTCAACATGGAAGGGGCCAAGAGAGGGCACCTACCCATGTCCCATGGAATAACTCTCAGCAAGAAACAGTGTCCACAGACACCAGATGAGCGAGAGCAAATGAGTCAGATTCCATATGCTTCGCTCATTGGATCGATCATGTATGCCATGATATGTACTAGGCCAGATGTATCGTATGCCTTGAGTGCTATGAGCCGATACCAATCAGACCTAGGAGAGGTGCATTGGACTGCGGCCAAGAATATCCTAAAGTACCTGAAAAAGGAACAAGGATAAATTCCTTGACTATGGTGGCTGTAATGGTTTGGTTGTTGAAGGTTATACTAACGCGAGCTTCTAGACTGACAGAGACGACTCCAAGTCGCAGTCAAGGTACATATTCTGCCTTAATGGAGGAGCTTTTAGTTGGAAGAGTGTTAAGTAGAGCACCACTGCAGATTCTACAACTGAAGCCGAATACTTGGCAGCTTCGGAAGAAGCTAAGGAGGCAGTTTGGATTCATAAGTTCATTGGTGAACTTGGTGTTGTACCCTCGATTAAGGGTCCAATAGACCTCTATTATGATAACAATGGAGCTATTGCTCAGGCCAGGGAGCCAAGGGAATATCAGAAAGTCAAACATGTCAAGCGGCGATTTCACATGATAAGGGAATGGAAATCCGAGGGTGAAATCAGAATTTGTAAGATTGGAACGGACGACAATGTAGCCGATCCTCTGACTAAACCTTTGTCTCAAGTAAAGCACAACATGCACGTTGAGGCAATGGGAATCAAGCATATTGGAGATTGGCTTTGATTTCCCTGTATAGGTGTTTTAATTAAACTCGATGTCTTAATGTAAAACACTATATTAAACCATTCAATTTTGGAGCAATTAAATTTTCTGCAAATTTATGATTACTCCATATCTATATAATTGTGGTTTAAAATTAAATAATGAGCCCATTCGATTTCTGAGAATATTCAAAACAGGGTATCAAGACCATGTCTTGGACAAAGAAACACCTGTTAAGTGAACATTGAATATTTTAATCGAAAATTATCCCTAATCGAGGTCATTAAAACGATGGACGGTTAATGATCCCTTGAGATTAGTGTGTAGTATGATTTATAGCACCGTTTCTTGTGCTACAAGGATATGATAGTCATAAATCATTTGCACAGGTACTAGTTTGGAACTGTACCGAATAGACCTATGAGAATACTTTAAGAGATATCAAATCGTCATAAGTATATTTCTCATTGTAGCTATCGGAACCTTTTTCCACGACCATGAGTATTGCAAGTTCTCTTGTTTGAGTACTAGTCGTTTTGATGTTGTCAAACGTCTGCCATAAATGGGGATTATAACGGCAACACTCAGGCGACTAGGTCCTCTTAGTAAGGGAAGCTTACAGTACAAGACTAGGAATGTCCCCCTATTAACAATAGAGAATATGTCTTTGTTGTTTACAAGGCCTCTCGAAGAGCGAGACTGTGAATATGCATGGCCGTGCTCAGATGGATTTTAGAAATCATCTGTTTATTGATAGTCAAACTCGGGAATTGAGAAACACTTCTGGACGTAATAAGGATGATGAAGAATCTTAACTTATAGTTCATGAAGAGACATTAAGCGACAAAGGAAAAGGGTTATACACTAATTGCACACTTGTCCTGAAGGACAAGTGGGAATTGAAAGGAATGGTGTCCTTACAACAAGTATATTATTCCGGTAGAGGGTTTAGAATTATTAGAAAGCTAATTCTTCAGTAAGGTCAAGTGATCGGAATGCCTAGGTGGAGGCCGCTTCCGATCAGTAATATTAATATACAATTAATATTACAGCTTAATCTTGACTGAACCCTTCGGGTCGAACCCAATCGAACAACCGATCCAAGATGATGAATCAATCCGAAGGATTTGATGAGTCGTCAGAGTTTTACGAACAAAGACGTCGGATATCGAGCTTAGAGCGTCGAAACCGAGCGTCGCAAGTTGAGTCGAATTTAGAATTCGACGAGACGTGAAATCAATCAAGTAACAAGTTCGAGCCTAGCCGTAGCCTCGCATTGGCCTAGCCATGTGAGTGCTAGGCTAGGCAAGGTCCCAAGAAATGCGTGCCTAGCAACCCCTACCACACGCACATCGCATGGCACAAGCATTGCAAGATGCGTGCATGCGTGTGGTGTGGTTGTGCATGCGTGGCTAGGCGTGCTAGCATAGCAGCGCTAGCCATCGCATCGCGCTAGGCATGGGTTAGCACTGCCCGCAAGCATCACAAGCATGGTGCGTGCTTGCTAGCATGCTAGGCCAAGCACCCAGCCATCGCTAGCCGCAAGCATCGCAGCATGCTAGTAGCGTGCTGGGCTGTGGGTGCTTGCTAGCATGCTATGGCCTGACGCATTGCTAGCAGCAGCCTCGCACATCGCACAGCATCACGCACCAGCTAGTAGCGTGTTGGGCTTGCTGGGCTGTGCGTGCGTGCCAGCAAGCAGCAACACGCTATGCGTGCTAGGCCTCGCATAGCAGCGCCCAGCACAACGCACCAAGCATCAGCGAGGCATGCGTGCTGGCTGGCCTTGTGCTGGCTGGTTGCGCATGCATTGCGGCTGGCTGTGCATGTGTGCTAGCTGGTTGGCTAGGCTGCCTAGCCTTGGTGCTAGGCGCCAGCTGGGATCCTTGGCAGCCAACCGGTTTTGTGAGTGGGGCCCAATGGTTGGTCTTTGCCTTGGGGAGCAAGGTGGGTTGGTCCCCTCCCTTGGTAGTCCTCACCTTCTCCCTCTCCTCCCATTGCCACTTGTAACTTGTTGATTGAATTGCAATTTTTTTTTTTATTAAAATAAAATAGGGAAAATTGCAAATCTCCCACATTGATTGAGAATGGGAAATCAAGGTTCATTTCCCTATAAATACCCAAGTTTTGGGATTTGGGAAGAACACTTGAGTGGAACTAAAAAGGCATCTCCTTAGAAAAGTGAGAAAACCTTAAGTTCGTAAAACTCTAGTTTTTATTGGTCAAAGTCCCGACAAACCTTCCAGACTAGGACCGTTCGGGTCGGGTTCGTGGGTACGAGCTGTTAGAGACCTTCGCATTTGCGGGGTCCAAGTTTTTAAGTAAGAGCTCGGGATCGAGCGCAGCACGAGCCAAGGGTATGAATGTCTTTTCTTTCTCTCTCTTAATTGTTGTTTAATTTATGATTGCATGCTTAGTTTCCTTAATTAGTAGGCAAATCTTGGGCAGGTTTCTCTTCCGCGTAGAGTCGGACTCTACGAAACCCAACAGCACTCACCCTGCTCCCAACAGAAAGTGTGTCACCCATCATAACTACTTGCAAGGGAAAGTAGCGTTAGACATCTTAAGATCTACAAACAACAAAAGGACCCCCAAAAGACGAAGAAAATTGGGGAGTTAAAGCAAAATCAGTTGCGCCCCAAAAGCAAATTTAGAAGAGATAAAGCAAGAAAAGAGAAAAAACTTCCAGAGAAGAAGCAAAAAAGCGCAGAAACAACAACGGGAAAAATGAACAGGAACATTCAACTTCGAGGAAAAAGACTTTATCTTGCAAAGAAAAAAGAAAAGAAACGCAATTGAGTACACGGAATAAAAAGAAAGCCACAAAGGAAGCACCTTTTTGAAGAAAAACCACAAGAGTAAGGGCGCACACTAACAATGGCGGCACCAAAAGTTGAAAATGGGAACTAGGACTTTGAACTACAACCAAAGGCAAAAATAGTCCCAATTTAGGACAAAAAATTGAAGAAAATAAGCAAATACAGAAGAAAAATAAAACAAAACGAAGACAAATGAGGAAAAATGGAAGAACTTACAACAACAACAACAACAAGAGGTGACGATCATTTGCAGAAAGGGTAATGGCGAGAGGGGAAAGGAGAGTGAAAAATTTGAAAGAGGAAGATGAAAAGTGAGAAATGAAAAGGGGGAAGTAAAAAGGGGATAGTGAAATTAATGCAAGTGTTAATAGGCGGTTTAGTAAATCAATAAAACCAAACTGCTATGTCACTTCAGTAAAAATAAACTGACCCTCGGATGACTGACACGTGTCCCACGCATGCAAACACTGTACCTGCAAAAAAAAATAAAAAACATTTCTCAGACTTCAGCGGGAGTAATCGAAATTCCTCCCCGCAAGCTCGTCATTTCTCAGATTTCAACGGGAGTAATCGAAATTCCTCCCTGCAAGCTCGTCATTTCTCAAACTTCAGCGGGAGTAATCAAAATTCCTCGCTACAAAGTCATTATCCCTCCAGTGTTAGCAGAAGTGATCAACATCCTTTGACACAAAGATAATAATTCCCTCACACATGGAAACGACCATCATCAACAAAGTGACAAAAAACTCTATCTTCAACACTTCGTAGCATATCCTCCCAAGTCTCGGAGCGTTTAAACAATCCTGAGACTTGAGGGGCTAGAAGTATGCAAGATATCTCAGCCGGACGACCTTTTGGGCAATTACCAATAAGGTTACACACTCAAAATAGCTGGCATGAGTAACCTCATACCACCTCTTGAGGGGCTAGTTGTATGGGATAGCTCCTGCTGAGCTATTCCCTCCCAGCTGAGCCCATTCAGAGGGACCACACTGTTCAGACAAGAGCCAGCATGAGTGACCTCATACCACCTCTTGAGGGGCTAGTTGTATGAGATAGCTCCTGCTATCACCAGGCTCCCAGCTTCGCTCACGGGGTGCGCACTCACCGCTGGAAGAACACTTAGAAGGGCTCACAAGCCCAATAGAGCCAGCCCGCAAGCTGACCAAGTATGACTCTGCCCAAAGGAATCGTACACCTATAAATAAGGAACCAAGTACAACGGAAAAGAGGTTAGACACACAAGTTGTTACATACTCTTTATTTCTCTAAGTACACTTGCTCTCTCGAAACACATTCTAACTTAAGCATCGGAGGGGGGTTCCTCGAGCCACCCCCGAGGGCAGTCACGTGTGTTTCCTTGCGCAGGTTACCAGCTGGACCCAGCCTGCCCCAATCTGAACCCCTAGATACGTATCCGGAACAATACTATTGTCGATAGACGCCTTGGCGTGCAAGAGCGCAAGGCCTTTTATTATTTGATATTGAGGAATTTGACTTGGGTGATGACCGCGTTCAGATAGTTCCTAGGGTGTGGGTGCCGAACGTGACGTACATTCTCGGCAACGCCCCTTTGTCTCATGTCGGTTTTTCCTTGTGTCTTGGTGTTATTCTTCTCGTAATTATGATTCGTGCATTTGCAAACGTTATCCTTTATTTTCCTTTGATTTAACTTTTCTAACCGTTATTGTATGCCTTTTTCAAGGGTTGAAAAGGTGGATAAGAAAATTCTAGGTCTATCTGCTGACGGAAAAAAGGTGCTGAAGCGTTGCTCGAAATCTCCCAAACCTAGCTACGATACCCTTAGCACTAATTGAAGTCAATCCTCTATACAAAATCCTAAGAGGAAAGCTGAAGAAATGGCCGATGACACTGCGAGAAAAGCACTAGACGCCTTGTTTCTCTAGCCAACAGGCAGGGCAGAAAGGGTGGTGCTACCGACTCGAGTAAAGAAGACAAGCAGGCCGCTAAGAGGTCGAAAGGGAATGAGGAGCAGCAGAAACAGCAAGCCCCACATCATAAAGACTCAGTTCCCCAACAACAAACTCATTCTCAGCTACAACAACAGAAACCACCTGATCCTACCAAAGAGCCATCCTAGAAGACTATGTCGACATGGATTACGCTGGAAAATATAAAAGATTCTCCACCTCTCATTCAGCCTACAACAACAGTTCACTCTATGCCACAAGCTAAGACTCATACAGGTTTTGATGTGAGTGCACCCAGTATTGTTTACCGGGAAAAACAATGGATAAAGCGGCCTTCCAGCAGGATTCCTTACGAGGTTGTAAAGAGATTCGTCATTCCTAACGGAAGTTCTCGTGACCGATGGCAGCCACAGATGAACGTATATCAGAATGAATCCATCTTTACCGACGATCCGCTTCAGGGCGGTAACTCAGGATATCGGCTGCTCCATAATCTAGCAACTCTTGTTGATAGGCCTACTTGCCTTGTCGGCCCAGTTGCTGCGCAACATATGCATGATTTGATGAAGGTATCATATCAAACTAATATGGTCACATTTCCAGTCAATCTATATGGCATGTCCTTTAATTGAATTTCTTTCCAACGCAATTGATTATTGTGTTGATCACGTAGTCTAAGCTTGTTGAGATGTACCGGTAATATCAAGAGCAACACCACCAGGCTGCACTAAACCAGCAAACCACGGAAGCAGCTCTGAAAAATGCACAAAAGGCTCTTGACGGCATTATTGCGGCGAAAAAGAAGGATGATGAAGAGGTGAAAACTCTAAGGAAGAAAGCCGACAAAGTCAAAGCCACTAAAGAGGAGATTAAAGCCCTCCATCATCAATTGGAGGAGAAGTCAAGGGTTGCTGACCGATTGCCAGTGGTACAGAATGAGCTCGATGATGCTAAGAGTGGTGCCGACCTTTTAAAGGAGAAAATCCAGAAAATGGAAGCTGACAAGATTGGAATCTGGCAGAGGGTTGTTAGTCGGTACTTAAAGTCTGATGATTTCATAAAGAGGCTTCAAAACCAATATGACGGTGGATGGACCGGGTTGGGCTGGAGTTGATGCGTCCTTCAACAGCAAAGCTCATGAGCATGCAAACGGTTTTTAGCAAAAGAAATTTGTTGATGAAGATCTGTTCAACGATGACCCAGTCGAAGATGATGTCTTGATGGATCACAGCCTCCAGAATTCTCCAGCTCCTGAGGAAATACAGGAACCTCAAGCTTGAAGGGGCGGGCAGTCATCACCGATTTCATTTTGTGGCTCATATGTGCTTGGGCCTTATCAGCTTTGATGCTTTGTTTTTGAATTTTTTGTTTTTGAATTTTTTTTTCCTTTTTTTTTTTATCCTACGCTGTTTATCGGCATGTACCCTTTTTTGTGGTAATGCCTGTCGAATGTATATTTCTACTTTGATTAGTACTTTGCAACTTTGATTATGCTTACCATTATCATTGCTTATGTCCTAAAAATGATGATGTATAACAACTTATGTCATAAAAATGATGCTTTATAACAAGAGCGTTTTGCATTTGACCATGTGTACAATCTGCTCCCCCTTAGTGAGTGTACTTGCATAGCTGGTGCATTCACTAGAGATTTAACACGTTGATAGTTACAATTCCATTTTCGTTTTCAGCTTTTGAAATAGCCTTTTTATTCGAATATTTTATGGTGATTTTTTTTTTGTAATATGTTTTGGCGAGTGTGGATTACTATATCTGTCGTTTAAATGGTGGGTACATTACCTTGATAGATTATTATATAACCCATTTGCAGGCCTTTACCGGCTAACTGTTCGACATGCATTGTATACTGTCGGTTAAATTATTACACTGGTCAATGAATTGTATATTGTCGGTTCAAATTATTACACTGGCCATTCGAGTAGTGATACTTTACACCTACTCAAACACCTCCGTCGGCAATGTTTTGTCATGGTTACGCCTCATGCTAGCATATACCACCATCTGATTTGGCCGATATTATACTTTAAACCTACAGCCTCACGAAAAGTAGATGTTCACAGTTGATCAGAGCGTGAACTTACTATTTTCGAAGGAGCGATTTTTAGCTGTCCGTCCCATTTGATTTTGCTGCCTCAAATGGAGGATGCATAACAACGTGTTACCGTCAAACCAGGTACCTTTTATATTATTAACGGTACTATCTGAGAAAGATAGTTTAAAAACGTGCATGATACATTACATTATCGGAACTTTACATATATATACTTAAACATTTAAACATAAAACTTCTTAAGCACCGAAGCATTCCACACATTCTTCAAAGGCTTCCCTTCCATGGTTTCCAAACAATACAACCCTTGCCTTACTATGTCACTAATTTTGTAATGTCCTTCCCAATTTGCTGATAACTTGCCGTCAACATTACCCTTTCTTGTTGCCGTTGTTCTCCGCAAAACCAAATCTCCAATGATCATAGAACAGTGATTGACCCTTTTATTGTAAGCCCTTAACATTCTGTCCTTATATGCTGCCAACTTAACTGCAGCTTTCTCTCGGAGCTCAGGCAAGAAATCTAACTGTTGTCATAGAAATAGATCATTTGCTCTTCACAATATTATTGAATGTTGAACGTTGGTAATCCCACCTCAGTCGGAATCACCACTTCAGTGCCAAACACTAAATTGAAAGGGACTCCCGAGTTGCCTCTTTTGCTGAAGTCTGGTTTGCCCATAATATCTCAAGGATAAGATCGGCCCATAGGCCCTTGACATCATCAATCTTCTTTTTTAGGGCCGTTATAATCTGTTTGTTGGCTGCCTTGGCCTGACCGTTAGACTGTAGATGGCACACCGCTGCATATGCGAACTTGACTTTGTACATGGCCAAGAGTCTTTGACTGGCTTGCAATCAAACTGTGATCCTTGATCAAAAACCATTGCCATCGGTAACCCAAATCTGGTAAAGATGTTTTTCCATGTGAACTTTTTTATCTTGGATGCTAATATCTTTTGCTATTGGTTTTGCTTCAATTCTATCCATTTTGAGAAGTAATCAACACCTACTACCAGGAACTTTAAACTGCCTGTGGTCGGCGGAAACAGCCCTACGATATCCATTTTCCCTTGTGCAAATGGGACTGGATTCAGTGTAGGTGTTAGGTCGTTAGGAGGAAGATTAATGACCGGCTCATACTTCTGACATTTTTCACATCGCTTCACATATTCCAAAGCATCCTCATTCATTGTCGGCCAGTAATACCCTCGCTTCGTAGCCTCCAACGATATGGCTCTTCCACTGATATGATTACCGAAAGTACCCTCGTGTATTTCCTCAATGAGTCTTGCCGATTCAAAGTCGGTTATACATCTCTGAAGAGGCAGTGAGAAACCCCTTTTGTACAATTGTCCTTGGTGCATAGCGAACCACACAATATCTCGCTTCAGTTTTCGCGACTCAGCTTTATCGGTCGGCAATGTACCATACAATATGTACCCTACAATTTTATCATACCACTGACTGCTGTTATCAACACAATGAACCTCTTTTGCATCTTCATCTAAACTTTTTGTTTCAAAATCTTGACCATAACTATTCTCTCTAGATCGTTAAAACTGGAGCTGGCCAACCTTGCTAGAGCATCAGCCTGTGAGTTTTGTGCTTTGGAACCAAGGTTATTTTAAAGTGTTCTAGTTATGCCGATAACTGCTTGAGCTTCTCAATTTATTTTACCATTGCCGGCTCTCGTGCCTCGTATTCGCCAGTAAATTGGCTTGATACCAACTCTGAATCAATTATAACCGCCTAGCCTCTGCCGCTAAGGACAACTGCACCCCTACTATTGTAGCCTCATACTTTGCTTCATTATTTGAAGCTTTAAATTTGAACTTCAGTGCGTACTCAAATATGTCCCACTGTGGCGACGATATCACTATCCCGGCCCCTTATCCAGTCACAGTAGCGGATCCATCCACCGATAGTTGCCATGTTCCCACCTGCTCCTCTTCGTCATTGTAGGAAGCTTCTAAAATGAAGTCCGATAATGCCTGCGCTTTAATTGACACTCTGGTCTTGTAAACCAATTCGTATTCCGACAATTCAATTGCCCATTTCAACAACCGGCCCGAAGTATCCATCTTCTGCAAAGATTTTTCTAACAACTGGTTAGTAAGTACTTGTATCACATGGGCATCGAAATATGGCAGGAGTTTCCTTACTGCTATAACAACAACATATGCCATCTTCTCAATTACTGGATATCTAAGTTCTGCTGCATTCATGGCTAACAAAGTAGATCGGCAGTTGTTATTTTTTTCTTTCTACCAACAACACCGCTGCCACTGTCTTCGAAAAAGCTGACATGTATCGCTGTAACTGTTCCCTACGCTCTAGTCTTGCTATTGTCGGCAACGACCTCAAATGATTCCTAACCACCTCCAGGGATTCAATCTGGTCCTTTCCCCATTCAAAAGTTTTATTTTGCCGTAAGACCACAAAAAATGGGAGTACCTTATCAGCGGACTTACTGATGAACCGTTTTAGGGCTTCCTTTCGGCTTGTAAGCCTTTGAAAGTCACGTATTGTTTTCGGTTGCTTCATATCAAGTATTGCATTAACCTTATTTAGATTTGCATCAATTCCTCGCTCACAAACCATGAACCCTAAGAACTTGCCTGACTGAACCCCAAACACACATTTTTCTGGATTCAACTTCATTTGGTACCGTCAAAGGGTATCAAAGGTTTCCCTTAAATCAGCAATGTGTTCTATTTCCAACCGACTTTTCACAATCGTATCATCCACATACACCTCTACATTTCGCCCTTTTTGCTTCTCAAAGATCTTATCGACCAGCTTCTAATAAGTCGCACCGGCGTTCTTTAAGCCAAACGGCATAGCCTTATAGAAATAGACTCCTACGTCCGTTATGAACACAACTTTGGCCCTATCCGATTCATGTAGGCTAACCTGATGGTATTCCGAAAAGGCATTCAGGAAACTAAGCATAGCATGTCTGGATGTCGAATCTATTAGTCTGTCTATCCGTGGTAACGGATAACAGTCCTTAGGGCATGCTTTATTCAAATCTGTTAAGTCAATGCACATTCGCCACTTTCCTGTCGGCTTTCTCACCATAACCACATTCGCCAACCATTTCGAGTATGTGTAAGGCTCAATAAACCCTGCTGCTAAGAGCTTATTGACTTTAGCTTGTATTGCCTCAATCTTTTCTGTCGAGAAATTTCTCTTCTTTTGCCTTACCGGTCTAAACCTTCTATCAACATTCAGCTTGTGTACCATAACATCAGGATGTATTCCCGACATCTCGTCCGCCAAGAAAGCAAATACATCTGCATTTTCTCGTAGAAAACTAATCAGATTACATCTCATGTCTTCATCCATGTCTAACCCCACTCGTCCTTGGACACCCGGCTGGAGCTCAACTTGCATTGTTTCTCCCCCGAGAGCCGGTCTAGGAACTGATATCAGCCTTGTGTCAAAGTTTTCCATTAACAAATCACACACTAACGGCTCTCTGTCCCTTTTCGAACTATTCAGTGCAGGTACTTCTTGGGTGGGTTGCTTTAATGCAGTCACATAATAGGATTTTGCCATTTCCTGGCCTCTATGTACCTTCTCCACATGTCCCTCATTCGATACATAGGTCATTGTGAGGTGATATGTCGACACTACAGCCTGCGTGTCATGAATGAGCCATCTGCCGATAATCGCATTATATGCTGACGGTACATCAACTATTATGAACTCAGCCATTACATCCCTTGTTGTCGATCCTTCGCCAAACTGAACTGGTAAGACGATACCGCCATCTGGCCTACTGTTGTACCATTAAATCCAATTACAAGATAGGAAACCATCTAATTACAGGATAGGAAACCTGTGTTAAATATTGCCGACCTATCATCATTGCATCAAATGCCTTCATGAATAGGATATTTGTTGAACTCCCTCCGTCAACCAGAACCCGCTTTATTTCTGCCCTATTTATAAAGAGTATTACTACCAAAGGATCGTCGTGAGGAAAAAACAATTCCCTTTGCGTCTTCTTTTGATAAGGTGACACTAGGAATGTTGGAGGGCCGAGGACAGCTTTTAACATCCAGTGCATTCACTATATGCCAATGTTCTAACAAGCTTTTTCTTGCACCGCTAATCGTCCCTCCATGAACCGCCCACCGGTAATAACATCAACCACTATGTTTCTCCTAGATGATGACAGTGGTTGTCTTCCATCTCCTTGTCGGTTTACTCTGACCTGTTGCTTTACATTTCTAGTATCTTGTTGTTGGTATTCTGTTTGACGGGGGACTACCGGTTGCTGACTTCCCCCCGAATGCAAACGATATTGAGTTAAATGCCCTTTTCTGATCAGCTCTTCTATGTTATCTTTCAACTGCATGCAATCTTCTGTGTAATGGCCAACATCACGATGAAACATGCAATACTTTTTCATATCTCTACCTTTTGCCTTCATCGGTGCCGGTCTCACCCAATCTTCTCTATTCTGATTTACTGAGTAGATGGCGGCCCTAGGCGTATTCAATGGGGTGAAAGTATTGAACCGTGCTGGTACCTTTGCATCTCTACCCTCCTGTCAGCCCCCACCCCCTCTCATCGGACTTGGGGCTCTGGGCCTACTACTTTCAAACGTAGTATTGTCAGATGGATGCTGAATTTTCTCTACCGGCACAGTTCTGCTACTTGTTTTAACAACTCTTCCCCTTTGATGTAATCACAAGCCTTATTAAAGGCCGCTGCTAACGTCGAGAGATTCTTCCTCGTTAGATATCGTTTGAAATCACAATTATTGAGACCATTCATCAACGCCATAACTGCAATTTCTTGTTGTAGCTTCGGGATTGTGTTTGCTTCATTATTGAAACTCCTAATATAGTCCCTTAGAGACACATCCGATCTTTGCTCAACTGCCATTAGCTCTCCTGATGTTCTTTGCCAGACACCGTTACTGACATACTGCCCCACAAACATCTCTGTCAGCCTTTCAAAGCTATCAATCGTTCCATTTCCCAAATTCGAAAACCAATCTGAAGCTGCTCCAATCAAGGTGGTTAGGAAAACCTTGTACCAGACGGCATTAGAATTTGTGTATAGGACCATATGCCCTTCATAAGACGTTATGAATCTGTTCAGATCCCCCCTGCCGTCATGCCTGCACATCGGCATCTTAATCTTTTTCATTGGCTGATCTAGGGTATCTTGTGTAAACGGTGAGGCCCGTGGCTTCACAACTGCCCGTATCGCACCATGACTTGCACTTTGCGAAGTTCTTTGCCTTTGGGTCCTCAAATTGACAACATGGCTGGAGGATTACACCTCTGTTTCCCAATTTGTCATATGTGTCCTTATCGGCGATGCCTCCCGAGATCGATGCCTCAGAGAACGCATCGCATTGTTGAAATGGCTATCAAGATTGACTATTGGCACTTCACCTCTGATCTTCCCAATAACCGTTCCTTCGGCTTCTTTTCTTTTTCTGCTCATTGCCCTCATTACCCTAGCTGTCAACTCCAGCTCCTCCGGAGTAAACACAGCCAAAGGGTCCGGTATTGTATCATTTTGCCGTTCAGGTGTTATCGGCATATTGAACTGATTTCCTTCTAAGGTATGGGTCTCATCTTCTATTTTAACATTTGGGATGCCCGTACCATTTCCAGTTGTCACATTCAAATTAACAGTTTTCGTGATTCCCTTATCATTTACCTGTGTTTCTTAGTCCGGGGTGAGTCTAGGGATAACCAATCCAATGATGAAGTTAGAAAGTGTTTTCAAGAAGAACAAGAGAAGAGAAAATATTGAGAGAATAGGGGAGAGAGAGAGAGCATTTATTGTTACCTTTAATTGAAGAGTTAAATTGCTTATTTATAGTAAACTTTCCTGCCAGGTGGCTGCATGCCATGCAAATAATATTCATGCCAAGTGTTTGTCATCCTATGCCACGTGGTGTACGCAGCGTGACCATGGTTCTAATCGTTATGACTAAAAGCCGACATGAGCTTTCTGATCTATAGTTGTAACCCGAGTCATTCCCAAAAGATTCGATATCGGCTCTGTTATCTTCTTTGTCGGTATCCTCCCGTACAGCTACCACTAGGAATAGCATTTGTGGTAGCTAGGGTTGGATCAAGAACTAGAGGAATAGCATTTGTTGTTGATCGTGGTACATCCAACCGTAGATACCACAAATGCTATTCCTCTAGTTCTTGATCGTGAAAAAGTAGTCAATATTCTAATTGGGTAGAATTAATTGAATGCCATGCTCATGCCTTTGACATTCTTGATCATATAAACCCAAAAAATCTCAACCTGCAGATTTATGTGATATATTGTGTACAACTATCTTTAGAGTTTTCCTAATATGAGTGGGACTCATATTGTAACTCTCTATATATATATATATTGATCAATGAAAATGTTGAGGAGTTTCACAAAATCTAACACTTTTATTTTAATTCTTATTTACATTTCTATCACATGTTATTTTTGAGTGATTTGCATCATTTGATTAGATAAGAGATTAAAGATCTATAGACTTCTTCCAAATTGTGCTATGTCATTGATCTACAATCTCCTTTGATCAATTGATCCTTCTCTCCTAGTTAGCCACGTCATCAGTCCTTTGGTTATATAGTCTTTAATAATTATCCCTATCAATTTCTAGATATGACTTTCTTGAAGATTTCCACAGGTCTATTGATTTTAATAAAGAGTTTTACCGGCCCATGTGAACTAAACAACCATCAACTTAAATAATCCAGCACAATAATGAATATGAAATTAGGAATTAAAAATGTAGATTTGTTTGTCAGGATTATTTAAAGCAAGACATAAACGAAGAGTAGGTAAAGATGTGCGGATCGGAGTAACATATATTAAATCGTTAATTATTAGATTTTTAATTATTAAAAATCGACTTAATTTTCATTAGAGAGTAGGTGATTAATGACTCGTCTGAGCTTGACCTTTTAAAAAACCGGAGAGAAGGGGCATAACATGGATTTCAAATATACAATACTCTTGTTGATCTTGAAGTTTGTAGCTTTTGTTTTTCGAAATCAAAACCATGTCTATCTTTATTTTAAACCCATTATGTCACATTGTTACACCATCCATTACCACTAAATTTAACCTAAATGACCCAAATAATAAGCTGCTTTTTTCTAAATCAAACAAAAGTAGTAGTAATTTGCATCTAAGAAAATCCTCCAATAATTCTTCTCTAGCTGTGAAATGCATCAAGGAAGAAGGAAAAGTTGGGAGTGAGCATCATCAAAAGCACAATTTAGTTGTGGAAAACATTCCTCCTCCTACACAACTACCTTTTTATGATTTGGAAAGAGATGATTTCCCTCATGATTTTCTCTTTGGTGCCTCCACTTCTGCCCTTCAGGTTTTTCCTCGTTTTCTTTAAGTTCAAGTCTTCTAAAGTTATTCTATCTATTCGGAATTAAAAGTATGTTTTTTAAAATATAAAAACTAGGCTTTGTGTTCGGAATCGAGAGCTAGTCTTTTCATTTTCATATCATTACTACTACATTTTTTAATTATCAAATGCAACGATTGAAATTGAGCTAATTAATGCAAGGGTCCTTTTATAGCTATAGGTCTAATGCAACTGCGTCATGGTCAATTTATCTTTTTGTACATGTAATACTACATACGTACTAAATATGCAGATATAATTAAAGTACTAGTATTGATCTATTATATGTACGTAGTACTTTATTTCAATTAATATCGTTTTTCTGAAAGTTTCATGAATTGATATGATTTTTGAACTGGAGTTTGATATGTATGCTAAATTTCATAGATTGAAGGACAAGGGAATGAAGGTGGAAGAGGAAAAGGTACTTGGGACTCCATGATCGAAGCCAACAAAGGGAGGAAAGCTGTTGATTCCTACAACCTTTATAAGGTATGGGTCGTAGTTACAGCTTACAAGGACGTATATTGTACATGTAAAAGTCACGTAGAGTCATACTTTTCGAAACAGGGGGAGTATGTTAGTTAGAGGTGTTAACGAGCCGAGTTGTCTGCACGTGAACTGATCGAAACTTGACTAGATCAAGGCTCGCTATAGGTTCGGCTCGAGTGAGCTTGACTTGAGCTCGGTTTCGGCTCGAGATCGATCTTAACGAGCTAAGCTTGAGCTATCGTTTGCTCATATCGAAAGCTCGTGAGCAAGCTCAAGTTTTTTTTGAATAATATTTTTTTTTTTTTTTTTTTTTTTTAGTAAATTAGTTATTAGAATAAACTTTCTTCATTTTAAGGCTTAGGGACTAAAATTAATCTTCAAAACTCTAGTGTTCTCGCTAAGTGCTGGCGTGGAGTTTTTGTTATTGATTTTTGTTGTTTATATAGAAGAACCAAATAAATAAATAAAGAGGAAAAAAGTAGTCCCACATTAAAAGATGGGAGCAAGTGATTGAATATGACAGTTATAAAGCAAACTTTGATTGTCTTAGAAACAATGACAATGAGCACCATTTGGGCCTCGGTTAAATGGAATAAATATTGAAGTCTAGTTGTATTATTATAAAAGAGTTGCAAATTTTGTTGGGCTTGACAAACCTTGTTTGAGCTTTGAGTCAAACCGAATGGAGCCAAGTCGAGCCAAAGCCTTTACGAGTCTCGAGCTCAGGCCGAGCCTTAAGCGGTCTCGATCTCACACTGAGCTCGATTTTATTTTTTCAGGCTCGAAGAGCTTCGAGTTTGAGCCGAACTTGAACTCATGAGCTTTGAGTTTATAGGCTTGGTCTCGATATTGATTCGGTTCGTTAACACCCTATTGTAAGTAATGTAACTAGTTGCATTGTCGGTCCAGACAATTCACGGTTTAACTAATATATATATACTCCCTCTGATTTTTTTTAAATGCAACTTTTGCTATTTTAGTCCGATTCCAATTAAATGCAACTTTCTATTTTCTTTCTATTTTGGGTAAACAAAAACCCTTAAAATTACTATTTCACCCTTACTTTCCCACTACTTTTCCAAGTGGTGGGCCAAACTTTCTCTCTCCACACACTATATCACCTTTAATTAACCCCACTTTCACATACCCCTTAACTTTTGCATCGTGAACCGCACAAGGCCCCAAAGTTGCATTTAAAAAAAATCGGAGGAAGTATAATTCATAAGAGGATATGGAGTTTTTTTTTTTTTTTTTTTTTTGAGGAAGGATATGGACTATCTTTAGTAAAATGTTTAAGAAACAATTTCTTCACATTATTTAAGATGTAGCTTTCTTCAATAATGTTTTCTTAAACAATGATTTATACGAAGTATAAAATAGACATGTTAAAAAAAATTGGAGTACCATGTCAACAATTGACATACATATATATAATTTTGAATTGCAAATTACATTGTTGATTCGAATTATCTACAATATTTTAACCACAAAACAAACTTAATTATGTTTAGTGAAATAAAATTATTACGGTAATAAAATTATATTTACTGAGCATAAATTATTTTTACTAATCATAGATGATTTAAACTTATTTTACGAACTTGCTATGTATTTTATATTTGCTTTGATTTTTATTATAGATTTCATATAACTCTTTTTATCAATGCATTTATTCTTACTTTCAAAAATAAAAAGTATTGATATTTATTGAATTGAACTTAACCTAAGCTAATCTTTTCATTTAAAACTTGTAATATAAGTATGGCTTCTTGTCTATGTATGTGTTGCATGCTCAACACCAATACTTGAGGTGATATTTTGGGCATGCACATGTTGTTAAAATGTAGAAATTAAACTTCTATAGACATGATTTTAGTTTGTTTCTTCTCTAATACTACTACTACCTCGTTTCACAATAAGTGCAATATTTTGACTTTTTTGTAATTTGTTAAACCATGACCTTGACCAATAGTTTTTGCATGTATATATGAAGTTTCAATCAATAAATAGTTATATTTTGAAAATATATATTGAAACTAATCTAACAACATTTTTTAGTTTACTACTAAATTTCTATAAATATGTGAAAACTGTAGTCAAAGTTAGTTGATGAATAATGTAGAAAGTCAAAGCAATACATATATTGTGAAATAGATGTAATGATAATTTCAAATAGTTTCTCGAATGCTCAAAGGTCTTCATGGTACAAGCTTGTAAGTAAATCTAGGTAAATAAGCACTAAACTCTTTTCATTTATGTTTCACAAATAATAGCCAAAAATTGCAACTAATGTAAAATAGATGTAGTAGTAATTTTTCCTTCCTAACGTAGGTACATGTCTTACGGTTAACTTGGGCTAAAGGCCTAAAAACAATTTGAACTTTGAGTTTTTCAATAGAAAATAAACTAATTAATAACATTTGGAATTGAAGTTAGTTTATAAACATGACTTCAATCTTGCGGCTTTGAATTTTGATAGTGATACCGTTTATGCCAATAAAACAAAGTATCCAAGTCAAATTTCGTAATTTACAAAAACAATATTGTACCTATGAAAAATGCAGGAAGATGTTAAGTTGTTGAAAGAAATGGGCATGAATACGTACAGATTCTCCATTTCTTGGTCAAGGATATTGCCAAGTGAGTTCCTTAGCTTGATGCTAATTTTATTTAATCCCTATCCCATCTTCTTATATGTAATTAGAACCAATAATATTATGATTTTCACGAGTTTATCACGCAATTGTTAATTTGTTAATTCAATCATTTATATGCAGATGGTACTATTCGTTCGGGCGTAAATGAAGATGGCATAAATTTCTACAACTACTTAATTAATGAATTAATTGAAAATGGTAGCCCTTTAATTTATTTTCAATGCATCATATGGTACCGTACTTCATATTAAATAATATTTTCTCTGTTTATTTGGTTGTAATGCTTTGACTTTTGCACTATCTACCTAATTTGATTGGTTTTTTATGACTAGTATTTGAGGAAATCATACCATATGAATCTACATATCAATCAAGCAATGAATGTTTTTAAGTGTAAATGCTTTACAAAATTTTGACTTATTGATAATACAAGATATCAGTGATGGTAGTTATACTTGGAAGTTTCTCATAATTCATACTTCGTAAATATTGAGAAGCGTGAAAGTAAACTTATAACTTCATAAATATAGGAGGTTCTACATTAGTACTCCGTACATGGCACACTATAATCATACTTGGAAGTTTCTCATAATTCATACTTCGTATATACCCTGATTGGCTGATTAGTTGATCTCTAAATCTCTAATTAATCCAATGTTGTCAGATATTACTCCTATGGTTACATTACTCCACTTCGATCTGCCTCAAATTATACAGGACGAATTTGGAGGCTTCTTGAGTCCACACATCAGGTTCATGTTCTTTCAAAGACTACTATTTATTACTCAAAATAAATAGTTCCTCCTCGAAATTTAGTTGTCACATTACCGCTTAAATTACACCATCACTATGACAATAAATTCCGGCTGGAAAAAGTATTTTACTATGGACAATATACGAGTAACGTTGGTTTTCTAAAAAAAAAAAAAAAAGTGACATTGGTACGGTTTTTTACATACAGAGAACTGTTTAAGGAATATGCAGATCTATGCTTCAAGAAATTTGGCGATCGAGTAAAGTGTTGGGGGACAATTAATGAGCCTCTAATTTATGTTTACCTTGGAAAAAAGATGGGATTTCCTCCTCAACTACAGATTGATACTAAAGCTCCCTATATAGCTTACCATAATATTATCTTAGCTCATTCTGAGGCTGCAAAACTCTACAAGCACAAATATCAGGTACGTACCACTTCTTTCGAGTTTCGAAGATAGGAATCCTAAATGTTTCTTTAAATAAGTTGGTTTTGAAATCTAATTAGTTTCTCATACGATGTTTTGTAGAAAAAGCAAGGCGGGAAAATTGGAATTTCATTGCCAATTCAATGGTCTATGCCATTTAATCAACATGATTCTATGGATTTAGCTGCAACGGAAGCGTGTTTGGATCTCTCCGTTGGTTGGTATGTTAAATAAACCTAATGTTAATCTCGTGCATTTAAATAATAAATCGATGATAAAAGAGTAATTATTGATGTTATTTAGCTAAAATTATTACCAGGTTTTAATATGGGTAATTAACGAGGCTTTTATTACCTCTGCAAATCTTTACTTTCTTGTCCTCTTAAACACGACATACCCACTCTAGAGAAGAGTCTAACTGTATGTAATGTGTAACAAATTTCTATCGTAATAGAAAATTTAAAAAATACCACAACTATTGTTCACATTTTAAACAATACCACCCCAAATTTTTTTTATTCTATATTAATTATCACCTAGTTTTCTCAAAAACCAAATAAACTCCCACCACTTTTGCCCAACTCCCCTATATGACATCATGGTGGGTCTTACTACTAATTCTTCTTCTCTTTTCCTTCGAATTTCCCTGTTCTTCCTAATTAACCAATTTTGCAGTAATTAACCCTAGAATCAACTCCCCAAATTTAATTTATAAACACCAATTTCAATTGAAAAACCCCCAAATTGATTTTATAAACCCTAATTAAACAAAACACTCTATAACATGATTATGCCCTCAATTTTGCATTGTCGTTTGGCTTGAAGAACAAATTATTGAATTAAAACCCTAAATAACGCCTAATTGATTCGCAAATTGATTTTAAAATTAGACAAAGAGGAAGAGAGAGGAAGAAGAAGGAAGAACAGAGGTGAGAATCGAGGGAAAAGAGGGGTACAATTGGTAGTGAGGCCAACCGTGACGTTATAGGGGAGTTGGGCAAAAGTGGTGGGAGTTTATTTGGTTTTTGAGAAAACTATGTGGTAATATACAATAAAAAAAGATAAAAAATAAAAAAAAAATAAAAAAATAAAAAAAAAAAAAAACTTAAGGAGGTATTGTCTAAAACATGAACAGTAGTTGGTGCTATTTTTCAAATTTTCCTAACATCGATTTGTAGTATGTAGCGTTGCCTAGTTAGCAAAACAAACCTATACAGCTATACTTATGCATCCTCTCCATGTCTTTCAATACAACATAAATAGTCCATATCACTTGTGGCCTGGGATTTTCAAAGCAATAAAGAGGAGAAATATATACGAATAGTGACTTACGTATATTGAAAATTTTGTAGTAGTCGTTTAAAAATTGAAATATGACTACAATAATGTTGAAAATGATGACTAACATATCATTTTTTTTGTAAGATACTCCACCAATTTATTTCAATGTGGGTTGTCCCATGTCGAAGACGATCAATGAGAGACAGTTATATTGTACCATCACTTACAAGTTTGAGCTGTTGAGCATCGTAATTGCTCCACTCCAACCATAATTGAATATTTTGGGATGATGAAAAACTTCAATTCTATTGTGCTTCACCCCACCCATACCCAATTAATTATTTTGGGATGATGAAACTTCAATTTTACTGTGCTTGTTTGTTACTTCATCCGTTCCAAATTAGATGACACATTTCTTTTATTACATTTGTCAATGTAAACGTTTAATCGAAATTATCTTTGGTTATATTATTGTAAAAAATACTAAAAATTGAATTTTAATTAAGTACACATTAAAATGAATCTAACAGGATTCCACATAACTATGTTTTTTAATACCTATAAATTATAAATGTTTGTCAAAGTATAGTTAATGAATAGTGTCAAAAGTCAAAACGTGTCATCTGATTTAGATTGGAGGGAGTATGTACTACTATTCTCCTTTATTTTGTGTTCATTGTGCATATGGTCATTTACGCATTTGTTTAACGCTTTGTTCTAATTTTCATGTTTTGATTGAATTTATCTTATTTGAACCTATTTGAATGAATTGTTTTCAATGTAGTAGTCCCATTTTCTCTATAACTTACCGTCACTGACTATATATCATGAAATGAATCAAAATCAATCAATTAATAAAATTAAACATGGCCTAGATATATAAAATGGAATAAGATTCTAGATTGAAAATAGTTGGTACCACACGTAACACAAATTAATTATACGATGGTTAGAGTATCATCTAACCTAACGCTTTGTTTAAAATGAAGATTTTTTTTTTTTCGCAATAATCTAAAGCTTGATCAATTAGGTTTATGAATCCTCTTGTGCACGGCGATTACCCAGAATGGATGAAAAATAACGTACCAGGACTCCCAAAGTTCACGAACGAGGAAAAGGAGCTAGTGAAGGACGCTTTTGATTTTATCGGTATAAATTACTACTCTTCAAGATACATCCAACAATCTTTCTCTTATGATGGTATGACGGGCGAAGTTGCGATTTCTTTCAAGACCCAAACTGGTATGAATGATTATTTCAGTTTCATTTTAATAAACACACGAGTCGTCACAGTCATCTTAAACATTCTAATCAACCTCCAGCATAAATTTTAGGAAATTTTGACTTTTGCTACCACAAAAAACCTTGAGTTTCATTTTTGCTACCCCTTAAATTTTTTTTTTTTATTTTACTACCACCTAAAAACACCTTTGTCAAAATTTGCTACCACTTAACGGAATCCGTTAAGTTTATTCAAGATTCCGTTAAGTTTATTCAAAAAAAAAAATTAAAATGTATAAAATAAAAAAAAAAAAAAAAAAAAAAAAACCCAACCACCCTTAATTGCCCCCCCTCCCGTCAGCCACCCTCCCCCCTCCCCCCTGTCGGCGGCCGGCGGCCAAAACTTGGGCCAACGTCGGCGAGCCACCCCAATCCCTTTCCCCCACCTACGCAACCACCCCCAATCCCTTTCCCCCACCTACGCAGCCACCCCAATCCCTTTCCCCCACCTACGCAACCACCCCCAATCCCTTTCCCCCACCTACGCAGCCACCCCCCTCGCTTTTCCCCCTCTTGCAGCTCCCCCATCTCCTAACCCCAGCCCCTGGCAGCTCCCCCATCTCCTGCCACCCCACCCACATCAACCACCTGCCGGACCACCATCACCCCAACCAGCCACTATTCCTGCCGGCGAACCTCACCAAGCCCCAACCCTTGCTTGTAACCCCACCTAGCCCCCACGTCGCCGCTTCCACATGAAACCCCACCCACTTCGCCGCTTCCTCACAAAACCCCTACCCACGTCGCCGTTTCCTCACGAAACCCCCACTTCGCCGCTTCCTTTGCTCAATCGAAGCTCACCATCGCCAACAACCCCTAAACCCAAATCCACCATCGCTGAACCCAAATCGAAGGTCGCCATTACCGAAAACTCAACCCAGAACCACCCACGATCCCAACCCAGACCGTACCAGAAACCAAACCACCAGCCCCTCAAACCAGAGAGAAGGGGGGTGGGGTTTCGGGGTGGTGGAGGAAGGGGGGTGGGGTTTCACGGATTAGGGGTTTGGGCTAGGGTGGTGGTGCGACGGGGAAAGGGGAGGGGAAGGGGTGGGGATCCGCCAAGGGGGATGGCTGGTTGGTGGTTGGAAGAAGAGATGCGGGCTAGGTGGTGGCTGTGGGGTGGAGGGGGAGTGGCAGGGGAAGGGGATTGGTGGCTGGGGAAGGAGGAGAGAGAGGTAGGGGAAGGGGATTGGTGGCTGGGGAAGGAGGAAAGAGAGGGGCAGGGGTGAAGTGGGGCCCACAAACGACAAAACTAACAACTTCCGTCAACTGGTAGCGAATTTTAACAAAGGTGTTTTTAGGTGGTAGTAAAATAAAAATAAAAAAATTTAAGGGGTAGCAAAAATGAAACTCAAGGTTTTTTGTGGTAGCAAAAGTCAAAATTTCCTAAATTTTAATTTGCAATTGAATTGCGAAAGGAAGAAAAAAGAATAATTCGTTGGATAAATAGAGAGTTGAAGGTGTCTTATATTAAAAATTGTAATGTAGTCTTATGACTTTTGACTACCACAATTTTTTAAAAATGGACGGCTGAGATTGTTTTTTTTTATTTACCTTTAATTAGTAATTTTAATTCAAAATTATTTTTTTTAATTATTTTATACATATTTTTTATCTCTATAGTTTCGAAAATATTAAAAAATAATTTGTGGAAGATAAAAATTATTTAAAATAATTGAAAAATGTTTTTTAATTAAAATTACTTATTAAAAATAAATAAATAAAACAAATAATATCAACCGTCCATTTTAAAAATTTATGGTAGTCTAAAGTAATAAGACTACATTAGAATCATCTGTCATATATAGCCTGGTTATACTTGTCTAAAGTACCCATCTAAATATTGTGATTGTTTTTTGATATTGTTGTGGAACATAGAGATAGGTGCATCAAAGGGTAATTTTTTTTGCTCATTTGATTTTTTTTTTATTATTTATTTTTTTTATTTAATGCTCATTGAAGATCAGAAGATTTTAAAATGAGCAAAAAAAAAAACATTAAATGAATACCCTTGGGTGCACTCTACACGTATATATAATTTTTAAGTCAAACGTTTGCAATTTGTTACTAATGACTTCTAAATAATAGAAATTGATGAATACTTCGTATTATACTTAGAAAGAATTTAAACAATGGGGAGCAAAGTATAAATTACTTACTACTCCTAGTGTAACTCTTGGTTTCCAATTTAAATCAAGAGGCTAAAGTAATTAATCAAAGCATCAAATCTTTTACTTATCCTAAAATTCTATCCCAATACCAAACAAAAATGAGAAAAATATAGCTCCTTAAACTTATAACTGTTCAGTTAAATCATTTCTAATTTTATGATTTCTAATGCACTAAAAATTATATATAAATATTACTACGAGTAAATTGAAACTATGGATTGAGAGTACATCGATCTTTCTACCATGTTAATAGATATTTGTTTATGAAATTACTCAAGAAAATGTTGAGAAGAAGAATCTTGGGAAGCCAGCCGAAGGGCGAAAGGATATTTATGATCATCCTAATGGACTTAAGCAATTGCTACTTCACATGAAGAAAAAGTATGGTAATCCTGAAGTATATGTGACTGAAAATGGTGAGTTACATGAACTACTACATTCTTTCTTCGGTCAGGATCCTTCTCCTTTACCGGAATTTTCAACAAAATTAAAACTATCTATACAATATACTTAATTCATATGTTTAATTCACTTTCTATTGCTCATATTTTGTGCATTATTCAAGTAATCATGTTTAACATGTTCGGTATGGCAGGTATCTCTTCACAACCTACAATATCAGGTTCAATTAAGGATTTGATTAAACATGGAAAATTTAATGAACTGCAAGACGCATTTTATGATTACGATAGAATCAAGTATGCAGCTGGCCATCTTATTGCTGTTCGTGATGCAATCAGGTAAATTTTTAATCCTAGTAACTCCCTTATTAGTGTCTAAATATAAGAGGTTTCAATGTAATTACTCCAGTTATTACTGTCAAAACGATTTGACAGTTCGGTTTCAATTCGATTTGAAATCGGTTCGGTTTGAAATCGTGTCGGTTTGAAATCGGTTCAAATGCCTTACGGGTCGGTTTCAATTCGGTTTAAATAATTATCGGTTCGATTCGGTTTATTCTTTAACGGTTTAAATTCGGTTCGGGTTGTAAACGGTCCGGGTAGTATACGGTTCGGTGCAGACGGGTTGCGGTTTGTTAACGGTTCGGTGTAAACGGTTTTTATCCCGGTTTAAATTCGGTTCGAGTTGTAAACGGTTCGGTGCAGACGGGTTGCGGTTTGTTAATGGTTCGGTGTAAACGGTTTTCATCTCGGTTCAAACAGTTTCGGGTTAGAAACGATTCGGTTCTTTTTTGGTTCAAACGGTTTGGTTTGAAATTTTGTACTACTTATTTTTTGCTGGCTAACAAGTTTTATATCAAGCCGAGACTTCATCACTTCATATTGAGGCATCATATTATATGCAAATTCTCATTAATTTTATAAATACATATCATGTTATGTTTCAAGTTTAGCCATACTGATCTTACTAGTTTATTACGAAGTAGATTATAAAAGTTTAGTGCATTAATATATTATTGTTTTACTATCAGATTATTATCTGTTTATTATTTGATTATTTAATAGTGTCATAATTTTGATTTGATGAGTTGTTGTGACATCGAAATTTGCAATTTGGTATTCGATACTTAATTAGTCAACAAGACTGATAATTAAGACTCGTTTATCATTATATATTTGCATAAAGTTATATATGAAGATATTACAAAGTAGTTTGATTTGTATAATGAAAGAAAACATTAATGAATAAGAAGGTAATATTGATTCTTTCAATCGATTATACATATACATAACATCTAACCATTTCATATTCTCATAGTTAAATATTTATTAGTATAAAGGGATGAGAATCATAAGATTATTATATTTTTGTGTATCCTTTACTGATTTACCCCTAAGGCTTAAGTCACTAATTAGTAATTAGTAATTACTTAATTAGACTAACAAGTTAATAAGAAAGAGTAACTTTTAACTTGAGTCTAATAGATCAAATACTGAAATGCTATTAGTATATTACCGAGTGGGATAGTCTAGTACACTGTTAATCTGTTATGCAACTATGCTAAATTGGCAATTGTCATATAGTCATATTAGTCAATCACTCATGTAGTCATATCTAATTAAGTAATTTGTATTTATGTACTAATCTACTAGTCAATTCTATCATTTATAAGTTTACACGATTACAAGTGTATTGCTAACAGGCACAGCTAAATTGATATAAATATAATCATATAACAAATCTAGTACTTCTAACTCTCTAAGATATGACGTCATTATATTATTATACAGTCTTCGATTTTTTAAGTTTTAATAATCAAATACATTTATCGATAATCTATACATACCAATGATAGTATGATATCAATCGTACCATACATTATTATTTATTATATATATTGATATACATATAACTAATATACATTAAATGTGTCGTATTGAATCAATTCCAATTTCCAAACATTTGCGTTTCTTACAATTTATAAGCTATATAAAGTTAATCATTTTTTAAGAGTACATTAGTGTTTTTATTAGTACGTAGCTATGAATAAAAAAAAAACCAGTATCCTAATCCATCATCCCACGACCCGTGTCACCGTCTTAAATTAAATATCAGCCATTGATTTGCATGTCATCTAACGGCCTATCATCGCACACATTCCAATTCACGATCCGTGTGTTTTCTTTTCCACCAATCAGATCACTCTTACCATCGTCTCTTTAGTACTCTTTCTGATTTCTCTCTCCTCTTCTGTAATATTATCAATTTTTTGAAGCTATGGCTGCTAATATGCTCACTACTCTCTCGTTTTCTCTCTCATCTCCTCTTCCTTATTCCTTTCTTCTTCTTCCTTCTTCCGCCTATGTTCTCCTTTCTTCCATCTCGTTTCTCCGTTTCCGTCCACCGGCACCACGCTCGACGGTTTTTATGGTCAAATTCGACCATGAAACTCTAGATCTAGATGTTTCATGATCGAATTTGGCCTTTTAAAACCAAATTCGAGGCCAAATTCGGGATTAATATATAAGGTGTTTTCGTTCTTCCTTTTTTATTTTCTGTTTTTTTTTTTAATTTTTTTCAGGTTGTGGGCGACGGAGAGGGCCGAATTAGGGTGGGTGCGGCGGCGGTTAGGGTGGGTTCGGGTGGGTGGGAAGGGAGGACTTTTCGAGGGAGGGAGGGAGTTTTATGGTGGGTGAGCAGTTAGAGTGAGTTGGGGGGGTTTCGAGGATGGTGGGTTTCGTGGGGGTGGGTGGGGTTACGGTGGGTTTGGGTTTTTTTTCGATTTTTTCGTGAGGTGGGGTGGGGTGCGGTGTGTTATGGTGACGGTGGTGGGTGTGGTTGGGGTTGGGGTTAGGTCTGGTTTTTTTTAATTTTTTTTTTATTTTTACGGTGATGGTGGTGGGTGGGGTGGGGTTTGGGTCTGGGTTTTTTTTTATTTACGATGGGTGGTGGGGTGGGGTGGGTTACGGTAATTATGGTTCGTAAACGATTCGGTTTATAAACGGTTCGGTTTATAATCAGTTCGGTTTATAAACGGTTCGGTGAAAACAGGTTGCGGTTTGTTATCGGTTCGATGTATATGGTTTGTTATGCCAGTTCAAACGGTTTCGGGTTAGAAACGGTTCGATTCATTTTCGGTTCGGTTTCCTTTCAGTTCGGTTTAGATTTGGTTCGGTTCTTAAACAGTTTAACGTTACTCGGATCGGTTCGGTTTCGGGTTTATTAAAATGCGGTTCGGTCGGTTTTCGGTTTCAAACAATCGGTTTTTAATCGGTTCAGTTCTCATTCGGATCGGTTTGAACCAGTTCGGTTTGGTTTTTGACAGTGCTAACTCCAGTTTAAAGTGTTTTAACTTTTCACGAGCTTAGCATTGGTCAAGACAACTCTTTGGTTTTGCCATGTCAAATTTGTTCAACTTATCTAGGTCTGCAGTAAGCCAGTAGGGCACATATATGTGGTTTTACGCGAGTGTCACATGTATATATGAACGTTACATCGTACAAATATTATCATTTCTAGTTTGTATAAGCATTTCTACCGAAATAGCACCTTATAAGAAAATGTTTGACATTGAACGTTGTTGTTTGTTGTACAAAAAACAGGGAGGGAGCAAACGTCAAGGGCTACGTGGTGTGGTCGTTGTTGGACAATATGGAAGTGGGAAGTGGTTATGATGTTCGCTTTGGTCTCAACTTTGTAGATTATTTTGATAATCACAAGAGATATCCCAAGTTATCTGCTATATGGTTCAATAAGTTTCTTAAATCTCATATAGTTGGATACTAGTGGTTCCATAATTGTGATACTTTACAAAATTGTATGAGTACTATTGTGTTTTGGTTATTCGGTGTATCATGTAACTTTTGTGTAGCAATGATGAACTTGTAGCTAGACATATAATGGTTACTTTTGTTCGTCTCTTTCTTGGTTTTGCAAATAAATGGCTCGGATGTGCCATTGGTGTTTGGTTGTAATTTTGAAATTAACTTTATACTTTACAGAAATGAAGTATGAATTTATTCTATGTAGTTTGAGATTAAAATTACTTACATGTCAATCCATAAAAATTTATAATGAATTTAATTTTTGGTTGTTCACTCCAAATAATCCCACCTTTGAATTATTATTTTTAAATAAATCCGAATTTTGGGAGACATTTGCTTTATTGCACAAAAAAAATCATTGTGGGCTAGGCTCAGAGAGAACAATATTTTCTAGTGGGATCATGTTAATCTGGGGTATTATAGATGTTATCAAAGCCAAGACTCATTTCGGTTAATACCTCAACGTAGTCTTCCTTAAAAGGGGTTAATACCTCAACGTAGTTTAGGCCTTTTGAGTTGGAAATCTGTCTCGCACCAAAGTAAATCCTTGCGACGTAGGTCAAGAAAAGACAATATCTTCTAATGGGCTCATGTTGACGTGGATAGTTACATTGAACCTCTATGTTATTGTATCAAGTGTGCATTTTACCTAAAACGACTTGTAATCATATGATATTGCATGCTATGTGAAATTAAACTATGGGTTATTGTATCAAGTGTGCATTTTACCTAAAACGACTTGTAATCATATGATATTGCATGCTATGTGAAATTAAACTATGTATCAACATAATATAATGAACATGTTAATGTGTTATCAACACACCAACTTACCAAGGTAAGATGCCAAGGCAATGACACCAATGAGTACTTTGATATTTGATGAATATTGAAAACATTATAAACTCCGTAGCGCAAATATGACTATATGAGTTATTTTGACTAAATTTATACAAAAACAATTCCAATAATTTAAAATAAGTTTTAACATGTTATATTCTGTTGTGACTAATGAGCAGTTAGGACCGTCTTAAACATTTGAGAGGCCCTATTCTAATTTAACCTTAGAGAATAAGCACTAATAAAATACAATTTTATTTAAAATACTATCATGTTTTTAATTATTATGATATACACCAATAAAATAATATCCCAATTATTCTACTCCCTCCATTTAATATTAAATGCAATATTAGGGTATTCACAAAGTTTAAGAAAAAGGGTGGGGCTCAAAAGAAGATTTTTTATAATATAAAGCATTGTTGGTAAGAAAAGGAAATAATAAAAAAGTAGTATAAGTGGGGTTAGTAGGAAAGAGAAATACTGTAGTAAAATATTTGTGAATTTTGAGGTTAGTGGGAGAGATAAATTATAAAATAATTGTGGATCTTTGCCAAAATAATTGTGTTGCAATTACTATGAAATAACCGAAAATGAAAAGTATTGCATTTAATATGCGCATTTTTGTAAAGTAAATTCATCAAAAACCCATTGTCTCACTCCGTAACTCACAGTTAGGGAGTAGTTTCAGCATTTCTCTTAATTCCTTTAAAAACTGGCAAATTGGCAAGCACATAACGAATTTAAACATCTGTAATTCTTACTCAAAATTAATTTGAGTATTAATATTATTGGTTATTGAAGAAAATATGAGATTGGGTGGAAATTTGTAGGGGTTGAAAATTAAGCCATTTGATATACGAAAATTAAGTGAGCTCACTAAGGAAAACATGAAGTTAATTCCTTCATTGGAAGTGATTCAAGGATCGAGAATATACTCCTCATAATTTTTGTGATTCATAGAGGAAGGCAAGCAATTACTAGGACAGTTGAATTATTTGGGTAAAACAAAAGAATATATATATATACGGAGTAGAATGAGTAATGACACATTAGAAATGAATGGAGGAAGATGGAAAGTTTAGAATTTGTAAGGAGATTGAAACATTGATTGGTGTTATTTACGGGTAGAAGAATCTGCATTTAATTGGATGGGAAATGAATGATTTGGAGAAAAAGGAAGGTTTGAGCGTGAGAAATATGTCAAACATATGAGTATAAGACAAACTTTATGTTTTAATAAATAGTTGGGCCCCTGATGAATTGGGCCCTTAAAATTTCGAGGCCGTGTGCTAAACTGGCCTTGCTTACGAGTTGATTTACAATATTTGACTCAAATTTGTAATCACAATACATATATATTTATTATATACTTTTTTTATTTAGCTAGGATGAGATTTCGATTCCACGGATTATTACCCTCATTGGTACTCTTTTGTGCCAATGGTTATTTAGGGAAACAGAGCTTTCAAAGCCAAATCACCTATTACTAAGCTAATCACCTTGCAAGATGTGGGTATACTGGACAATTGGATACACTACTCCTCTATCGTAGACAGTGGTTTACATTTGCCTAGATTTTATGAGGTCCACTTAGGGAAAAATCAAATTGGGACCGACTTGGTTGAAATACGAATAGATGGCTCTTGGTTCAGAGACACACAAAAGCAAGGAATGGATTGGTGCCTTGCATTGATAATGAAAATTCTCCAGACTATAGGATCATTGGCAGTAGTAATTACGGGTTATGTGCTTCAGCGTTGCCTTTTGAAGCTTTAGCTTGTCTTAATGGGCTATAATGGGCTTCAAATTCTAACATCTAATCGCCTATTGTGTTTACTTATCCGTATAATCTTATTACTTTCTTTAGGATGATGGTCAAGGAGACATCGATTATATTTGGATCATATAACCGATTAAGCGACTAGCTAGGATCAACGTATCAATATTGCAATATACTTAAGGTTGATAAACAACATATTCATCGGGCTTACCAAATTGTTGGAAAAGCTGCAATACATTTTATTTTTTTATAATGAGAATGTGTAATCTTCTTAAAACTTTGTTTAAAAAATACACATGACATATATATATTGTTGTAAAATAAGATGTTTTCAAGGCTACGAAAAGAAATTAACAATAAGATCGAAAAATTGATCTTATAATCAATGGAACAAATAAGATGTGTCGTGATGCAAATCACTAACTTGAAAACGAAATTCTGACACAACCGTGGTGCACAATTCTATTCGCCGGCACGTTCTCTAAGGTTAACACGCCACTCTCATACAACGACACTTTTGGATTAGAGGTTGGAGTCATATAAACTTATGCCCAAAAAGAGGAATGTGTTTAGCTTAATGTGTTTTGATGTAATCTTGTAATTTGATTTTCTCAACCATGAAATATATAATGAAAGATGGATAATCAAGAGTTGAAGAATCCAAAGAGACAAAGCCTTAATAAGAAATTAAGGTGAGTAAAAACCCCTTAAACATATTATTAAGGAGGAGTTATATGGAGGTTACAAAAACAAAGAATCTAAGAAGAAGAAATGAAGAGGCATAGCCAAGTGAGTCTCGCGCCCAGCGGGGCGAGATCCCGCCTGGTGGTGCGCCCGGCAGGGCGAGATCCCGCCCGATAGGGAAAACAAAAGACCAAAATCAACTTTACTCTCGCGCCTGGTCGGGCGGTCATCGCCCGGACATATAAAAAAACACTTGTTCTCGCACCCGGTTAGGCAAGAGGTCAACTACCTTTCCTCTCTTTATTCCAACAATCTCCCACTAAAGTGAGGAAAGAAAAACAACAAAAGAATGAGAAACAACATATGGGCATAAGAGGAGTTGTAGTATATAACACTTAGATATTACATTAGTAATTTGAAATCTAGTGCTTAGTGTAATGGGATATGAACTACAAGTCTAAGGGTGGACAAACCTTAGAACCCTTAGGACTCTTGATCATGGAGTGGACGGACCTTGAAATTCCAAGATTTAGTGCAAGATCCCCACAACACATACATCACTCCAAGATTTTATATGAACTCCGTGAAGAGATGCACTTATTTATAGCCAAGTACATTCACCTTAGGTCTAGTTGAAGCTCTAGGAAATCCGCCTAAGTTTTCCTAGAAGATAGCTAGTCTTCACAACCACATAGGTGAATCACAAGCACTTTTCAAAAGCACTTAGTCAATGGGGTTTAAATCATATTCATAAGAACTCAACAAATGCTACATTGTAGCCATTAACCTCTACAAGACCATGGATTCATTAAGAGCTTTATGCTCAACTTCGCAACAATCACAAACAACGGTGATTCCAAAGTTTTAGTGTGTCCACTCAAAAATTGGATTCATTAAGAGTTTAAAGACTCAACCTCAAATGGTAGGTCAATCAAGTGCATCTCAAATAGCACCAACCTAAATGGTTTAATAATCCATTAAGAACTCAAAAGAGCTCAACCTCAATCAAGCATTACAACACATGCCATAGGGATAGGAAAGTAATGCTTTTAATCTTTCCACATGGGCTTAAGGCCTATCCCCCTCGACATTTCCATAAATTATCGAGGATTGTTACATGTCCCAAATTTCCTTACCATAGTGCACAATTATTTTTGCTAGAATACATTTCCAATAAGGAAAACTAGCATGTTACCAACATCATCTTAATTTGCACAATTGGTTAGAAAAACTTGTCACATTCACCATTAGGTGAATAAAGTAACAAGACAACCTAAAACTTGAAATTCCAAAACCTTACTCAATCAAGTCCAACCCTTGGAAATAATATAGCCGCATTAGTTAACTTACTTCATCAATCACCAATCACCAACCCTTGCCTTCCGAAAAATTTTGAACAACTTTTCCCGGAAGCTAGTGTATTTCACAACCTTCATACCTAAAAAGATACTTAGTAAAAGATGAAGCAAAATTAAACAATGTTAATCATTCACTAATAAAATTTGTAAAATATTGCACTACAATCATTTCACAAATATATGCTATGTTAAAATAAATTGCAATGCATGTCACCATCACATTGCTAAATGTATTAGAATACAACAATCAAGACATACTTTAAGACATCTTTAAAGTACACATAATTCATGCCTAATACAAAACATATTCCATTCAAGTGATGACATGAACAACAAATATCATATCATCGGAAAAATCTTTTCAATCACGAAACATGTATGACACTTTGGAAAAACAAAAAACTCATAATAATTATTATTATTCTCAAAATAATAAAACACATGTCATATTCAAATTCGTGAAAAATGCTGAACAAATTGGAAAGATAAGAAGTTCAAGAAAGTTATTAACTACAATTACGCATGTGATTCTCAACACCACCACATTACTCACATTGTAGAAATAACACAAAAATATATTACCTTGAGGCAAGTAGTGAGAAGCAAACTTAATCACAAGTATTAGATTCTCACAAGGTACTAACGAATAATCTTGTACCATCTCCTAGTAATAGTCTCAAGTCAACTCACACTTGCACTTTCAACTCACATTTCTTAACTTCAACAAGGAACTTCTCAACCAACTCACTTAAGTCACCACTTAGAAGACTTAACAAATTTCAACCACAAAAGGGAAACTTATCATCAAAGACAAGGATCCAAAATAATTATGTCATCTAAGTGAGACCTACATTGTTCCATTAAGACAAGAAAAACAAAGTAACCTTTACTCACAAGTTAAGCCTTGAATACTTCCAACAACACTTAGTGAATTGACATTGAAAAAACTTTAGAAGAAATATTAGGAAATACACTCCATAAAAAGACAGGAGAACTCTAAGTATGTTAGAAATGATCTAACTTATCCTCAATAGTTTCTTCCAAGGTAAACAATCACTCACGTCATCAATTCATTAAGTTAAGGAAACACTCTTCAAGCATAGAGATATCAAAACAACAAATCAAGGCAAACGAACAATAGTCTTTAGCATAATTAGTCACTTTCATGCTTTGCGTCAAATAATAGAGAAATCTAATATTAATGCCTCTTATTCCTCTTATAGTAAAATTGTCTATCTTTAACCAAAGAAATACATAAGAGAAAATAATGCAAACAAGAGACATAATAAGTACTCCCACATGCATAGCCCATCACTTGTCACTCAAACATGGCGAGAATACACAAAAATGCTAAAAACAAAATTATTTAATTAGTAAAGGATAAGAGTCATAGTGGACATGAATTTAATCCAATATTCGCAATCAAATTTCAAAATCATATAACATGAATTCAATTGCTAAAAGCCATAGCCAAAGAATACATAACCAAAGACTTTGAGTCCAACACTAACTCATCATATTACACTTTCCCCCACATTAGACGACAAACGTCTTCTACTAATTATTGAATTAAGACATGAAAAACTCTATGCATCTCACATGGGGCACATAAGAACTAAATTTCTACAGGGAAATTCTATAAACTCAAAGAGTTAATACCCCCACATGCAAAAGTTAAGTCTAAAATCAAAATATAATCAAGCTTGGAGGAAAGAAATATGTAAACATACCTCCATAGTACCTTTAAAGGTTACCTTAGTGATCGACAAGAGATACCCAATGTTCACTATTAGGATTAAATGTGCATTCATACTTCCACTAAATACTTTGAGCTCTTAAAGCACACTTGGACCATTGTTCTTCACAAGATTTATGTTGGCATCATGTGGAAATTTACTAGACACAACATCAAAAGAGATAACGTCTTAAGAATTAATATTCCACGTATGAAGAAATCGATATTAGTTTCTTCATACAAATGCCAAAATAAACAAATTGAATCAAGTAAGAACAATCAAGTGCAAAAACATGAAATAATACATCTACTACACTTGGAACAACTCTCTTAAGGTGGACACTAAGGAGTAATCTAATATTTGAATTAAAAGAAAAATACTAATAATTCAAAATATAACACCACAAGGTTAACATAACTTATTAGTTAGCACACCAAAATGTCAAAATTAGCCACCAAAAGAATTTTATCAAGAGTAAAATAAAAGTTAGTACTTAGTAGTCATGTTTTAACCAATACAACACAACAAGAGTTATATAACACAATTATGAGTTACAAAAAGTAACAACTATAGCAAAAATATTCTCCTATGGAGAAATATACATATATAACTCTCACAAAAGAATCTAACAATTCCCATTCAAGAACTTCCACACCTAAAGTTTGATAAAACTTACACAAGTTCAAGACTATGGAAATATGTAAGCATTTGAGCATTAACAAAGTTTTCACAAAACATATATTTCAACATATAAGAAATTGTATACTTTGAAAACATACTCAATACAAAATTCATGAAAGACATACATTTTGATCAATCATAATTAACCATAAATCATCTACCAACATGTGCATGTAAATATTAGGAACAAAACATCTTTTAAAAAGATGTTATTCTAACATACAATAGCCTAGCATTTACCTTCTTAAAGCACAAAAGAATTCATATGTTCAAAATCCAACAAATTGGTAAATAGAACCAATTAACATATTTCTAAGTACTAAGTTCAAACCACAAGTATAGAACAAAGAAATAGAAATAATCATATCATGTAATATCACACATATATAATATGAATTATACTCTACCCTATAAACTAATAATCATATAACAAATAATACATTATGGACAAAATAATCATCCAACATTATAATGCCAAAAAATCACAACTCATATATTTGTCAAGATGATTATTAGAATTAAAATCACATGCTAAGAATAATCAAATTTAGAATTAGTTTAGAAAGGACCTCCCTTGAATTAATTCAATTGTCAAAGATGAGCATTCTCCGTAGTACGCCCAAATATCCTCTCCAAAAAAACTGCAGCTCAAAGATATCATCATAAATCCAAAACGTGAGCAGAAATCAACAATCCAACCGTTGAAAATGAATCCTCATAAGTCCCAAACAAGCTCCCAAAATTTCAGCCCAAATAGACAACGATTGACCTTCGATCAGGGGCCATCTTCGGGACTGGTCCCAGAAAAACGTGAACAGAATTTTCTTTCAAAAATAATTTTTCTTTGCACATTTAAACTTCCGATCAATACCCAATAAATAGCCATGAAAATAATAATTTTGTTTTCAAATTGATGTAAAATAAGCTGTTTTCAAGGCTACGAAAAGAAATAAACAATAAGATCGAAAAATTGATCTTATTATCAATGGAACAAATATGGTGTGTCGTGATGCAAATCACTGACTTGAAAAAGAAATTCCTACGCAACCGTGGTGCTCAATTGTATTCGCCGGCACGTTTCCTAAGGTTAACACACCACTCTCATACAAAGGAACTTTTGGATGAGAGGTTGGAGTCATATAAACTTATGCCCAAAAAGAGGAATGTGTTTAGCTTGACCGCCCGGCCAGACGCCCGAACGTATCAAAAAACACTTGTTCTCGCGCCCGGTCGGACGAGAGGTCAGCTACCTTCCCTCTCTTTACTCCAACATATATGTATACACAGTTTTAATTTGTAAATCACAATTGTACATAAATTCATTTTACCACCATACTATAATAAAATTATCACTTGGGGTAAATTGTATATCACGTGGGGTCAATTGTATATACATACACAATTTTTTAAATCACTAATTTTGTTAAACGTATATAATTTTTTTTTTTATTTTATTATTATTATTATTATTATTATTATTATTATTATTATTATTATTATTATTATTATTATTATTATTATTATTATTATTATTATTATTATTATTATTATTATTATATGTACTCTAAATTTGGTATCTTACTTTAAACTTTCATATTATTTTATTAAGTTAGGCCCTGTTACGTTCCTAGATTTTGAAGTGATGATAAACAGCTAAGGTTTCGTTTGGTATCGCTATGGTTTTTTGTTTTTCAAAATCATATGATATATGTCATATAATGAATAAAAAAATTAGTTAAACTTATCAAAATCATGATAATTTTGAAAACTGAAAACGAAAAAGTGGAAACACCTTTTTCTTGTTTCATGTTTTTAGTTATTTGTTTTTATAAGAAATTGAAAACAAAAAACAATGTCTGACAAGCCCTAAGCTTTGTTGCTTGTTTTGGTATTATCAACTATTTCCGATCCTAACCTATGTGTAGTAACAACTAGTCAGATACTTGAAGATCAATAACCTTCTTGAATAATGTTCAATGAAATGATGAAATCAATGAGTTGATCCAAAGGAAGCTTCAAGACCTGAAGAATATGAAAATCTCTAAAATTGGACTTGTATTATAGTTATTCTTCTTTGTTGTAAGACCCTGTTTACGTCACCTTATTTTTGCTGAATTGAAATTATTTTTACTAAACTTTAATTATTTTTACTGAACTGAAATTAATTTACTGAACTGAAATTATTTTTCCTGAACCGAAATTATATTTACTGATTTTCTATTATATTTCTTCTTTATAATTACTGATTTTTCTTGAACTGGAATTATTATTACTGAACTGAAATTATTTTTACTAAATTGAACTTATTTTTACTGAATATTTTTTTTAAGGTGAAGTGAATAGGGCCTAAGTGTGTATGAATAATTTAGTTAAATGGCAAAAGATTTCTTGTATAAGGAGTAAAAAGTGTTGTAGCTAGGGATCAAGAACAATTGACTTTGTACCTATGACACTACCAATTCAAGAAACAAAATGGTAATGACTGTTTATTGAACTTGGTCGATTAGTTGATAAATATTTACCAAGTGAGATAAACCTTTGCCCATATATCTTAGGATATTATTCTGGTTCTATTTAGGAAACAGAATAATATAGGAGATGTTTTCCTTCATGCGAGTTTTTCTTTAAGAAAAATATCTTCAACCTAAGATATGACCTTCTAGGTCGGTCATGGAATGACTTATCCCCGAAGTAGTATAAATAATAAACACATTTTCTAGTTGCGGGCTGATGCTTGAAAACATTTTCACGCATATTTTGAGAGAACATTTGAAAAACTCCTAAAAAACAGTTCGTCAGTTTTAACCACTGTTTGTACTGTACACACACTTTCTAATGATTTGTATTGTCTCTTACTTTTGCTATGTAAAAAAGCATATTAAGGGAATCTGAGTGTTTTTATTGAATAACTAAGGCGCTAGTGATTGGGTAGCATTTGTGAGTTCAAGTGGAGTGCCACATAGAGTTGAGTGTTGGATTGTTTAGCTTGAGATAGGTAAACAATCATTGTAATTGCTTTTGTTTTTCTAAATTAGTTAATAATAGTGCTTAGGGGTAAAGAGGACTTAGGCACTAGGTTAAGCTAAACCTCGGTAAATCTATGTGTTCTTATTGTTTTTATTTCCGCTGTGCAAAAATCAGCTTCTACGTACTGGTTTCCTTGCAATTCGAGAATTTTTTTAATAAGTTCACGATTATTATTTCACGTACTCAATTCAATCCCCCTTCTTGAGTACCAGTTGCACTCACTTTATATCTTATGAAAATTTGTAACAAGTTTAGTGGGGTACAATTGCCTCCATTATTTTGAATGTTGCTTCAATGTATTGCTCAGACCATTTAGTAACTTTAATTATGTATTAGTAAAAACTATAAAAAAATTTTGATATTATGAAACACCATATTAAGATAGACAAATATAAAAAACACCCCATATGCCTATATGATATTCTTTTATATGTATAATTAGATCTTATTCTCTTCACCTTATTCAAATGATATTCAATAAAATATTATAATTCAGTAAAATTAAGTTAAGTTTAACAGCATATTTCATGATATATATATATATATATATATATATATATATATATATAAATAGGATCGATCAATTTAGGTTATGTGTTTGATATGCGCGGAACATAGACAACCATATATATAAAACTTAAATTTGAGAAATAAAGTTGAACACAAATGAGATGAACATACAAATATACGTAATTCGGTCAACATGATCTACGTCCACAGGGTAAGGGATATAATTTTCTTATAAGCTTTCCTAGAGAATAAATAAGAGGGATAACAAATTAAAGGAGATACAACGCTCTCTATCTCACAAAATCTCTCAAGTGGAGTTACATATTACACTAGTAGAAAAAATGAATTCCGCAGCGCACTTTTCCCACCGGTTCTTGAAAATCGGTGGGAAAAGATATGGGTGGGATTGGGCAAAATACTTTTCCCACCGGTTCCTTTTGAATCGTTGCCAAATCACATTTTTCGCACCGGTTCAAACCAGTGCCAATTACGGAATTAAAAAAAAAAAAAGCGGTGGTAGGGATTTCGCACCGATTTTAGACCAAACCGGTGGGAACTGAGTTTTTCGAACCGGTTCAAACCAGTGGCAAATTTTAAAAAAAAACCGGTATTCCTTCTTCTTTCTTTCTTTTCCCTGTTCTATTCTAATTTTCCCTCTCCTTTTCACCTTATTGTATCCAAAAACCCGAAAGAAGAAATAATAATTGCCCTAGCTTTCTCACTCCATTGAAGTAGCACCTTTGCCTTCTCACTCCATTGAAGCATACAACACCTTCGCCTTTGCACTCCATTGAAGCCGAATCTGAGCTTTCTCGCCTCCATTGAAGCCGAATTTGAGTTTTCTCACCTCCATTGAAGCAGCGTCGAGGTAATGTTTGTTCTTAATCCATTTGAATCCTTCGCATTCTAGGGTTATTCGTTGATTTATTTTTCAATTTCATATTTGAATTCTTCGTTTATTCAATTGACGTTTGATTTTCGTTTTTTATTTTATTTTATTTTATTTATTTATTTATTTATTTATTTATTTATTATTATTATTATTATTATTATTATTATTATTATTATTATTATTATTATTATTATTATTATTATTATTATTATTATTATTATTATTATTATTATTATTATTATTATTATTATTATTATTATTATTATTATTATTATTATTATATGTGATGGTGGTTGTTGATGGTGGCTGCTGTTGGTGGCTGTTGAGGTGGCTGTTGATGGTGGTAGGGATTGAATTGAAGTAGGGGTGTAGAGGGTGTGTGGCTGTGTGGGCCTGTTTTTTGTTGTGGTCTGGGTTTGCATGGCTGTGTGGGCCTGTTTTTTGTTCCGGTCTGGGTTTACATGGCTGCTGGTTCTGGGTTTGCAGGGCTACTGGTTTTGGGTTTACAATATCATCAATTGTAGCTCTGTTACAATACTGATGCTTCAATTAGACTAACTTATTATGTTGACTTGTGTATTGAATTGGATTGGAGGGAGAAAATATTGCAGATTTTAGTTTTGAGTCCATAAATTATTTTTATTATAGGTCGAATTTTGAGTCAGTAACTGTGTAAGAAAACAGATTCTACTTTAATGTATCAACATGCAAGTGATTATGCAACTTCTAGACCTTTAAGTATGGATATTGTAACAATGCTTAAATCTGGCAGATCTGAAACTAGACAGCGCCATTTGCGATGTTTTCAAGGTGTTGCTAAAAAATGAAATTTGGTTTTGCAGCTTAGCAATTACAATTCCTTTGAAGGGGTATTGTACTGCAGGCCGCAGTTTGATCAGCTATTTAAGCTAACTGGCAGCTTAGACAAAAGCTTTGAAGGTATACCGATTTAAGATCCTCAATCTTACGATACAAATACAGTAACAAATTAATATTGCTGTGATTTCTGCTGTATTATTATTTATCATCCCGAAATTTGGTTTCAGGTACTCCTAAAACAAAACCAGATAGAACCGTTGATAGTGAGGTATATCTTACAGGCTTTGATTTTATATAAGCGAACACACACAACTACTCTTTTAATTCTTAGAGCTTGTTATAATATTCGATTTCAATTCTCATTTTGGGATAATGAATTACTTTGCTCAGAAACCTCCTACCAAAGTCTCTTCCATGTTTGGTGGAACTAGAGATAAATGTGCGGGTTGCTCCAAGAACTCTAGGAAACCTCTTGTGCTAGTTGAACAATCCTATATGAGAATAATTCACATAATAAAATGATAAATTCGATCAAAGATGGATGATCCAACTGAAAATAGTCTAAATAATATCCTTGATTCCCATTCATATGAATGTATACAACACTACATGAGTTCGTCTTTCATCACATCTCAAATATCAACTTCACAAAAATTTCCGAGTAAATAAACTTGTATTGCTCCCTCATCGAGCAACCTCGAAAATCTCTTCTATATGCAATGTACAATCCATTGGTTCACACCTAGACCTTAGGCACCCTCATTTAAGGTATGCTAAAATCATATATGCACATGTACCAGTTTTACCAAAGTGGGATCAATCCCCTCCTACACCTTTTATATTAAGAACAATTATATTATCGATTCAAAGTTATACGACATCTACAACAGAATGATAAACAAACAAATATATATCAAATTGGATAAAAATAAATCCTACTCCGGCCATATAAATTCAGCATCTTTACCCGAATTATGAGAATGATCACACGCCGTCAATAATTACAACAGCAATAATTCAACTGAACCATGCCATCACTCCTTCAATCTTATGCATAATTTCACTTCAATATATTCATGCCATCACTCCTTCAATCTTATGCATAATTACAACTAGGATGTTTTTAGAATTGTTTCTGACTATACTAATAGATTACCATTTCATTAATGTCTGCAGTTATCAAGCTTAAAGATTCGGGCACGAAGACCCCATTCATTGCTGAAGCTTGTATCTTGCGGAAAGTGTCTCTCTTTCAGGTCGCCAAGGTAAATGACTGTAACGGCTATTGAGGCTTCCCTGTGCATCTGTTAGTTTGATTAATGATGCATTATTCTTTAGCAATGTATGTAGGTATTAATTACTTACTAACTTTTGTTTTCTCTTTTTAATTTTTTTATAGATTCATATGTGAATTGAAGCACAAGTTTAGCTTGAAGACTACAAATTTAGCTCAATTGTGGTATGAATTATAAACTTAGTCTATGTTTCTTTTTCTTGATTCATGATGAAAGTTTTCTCATGCTATTACAACTTGTGTATTGTTTAATGACAAATTAATACAACAATATATAAATACTTGCATCATCATATGCCTAGATACCCGTTCAAGGCTTTCTCATTAGGAGAAAGTCTTGAATAGTCCCCGGTTGGGACTGTTCTTGAACGTTTACTCTCACTTAGGTGGTGAATGTATGTCTTCTTTTTTCAATTTTAAGGAACATCTTGGCTTAGCATTTCCTCGATCACCATGTTCTCTGGGTACATATGTGGGTAAGCTATCTAGTGTTGATTATCCTTACTTAACTCATTTATTATATTAGTCATACTAATCAAGTTTGAACTTACTTTTCTATAGTGCTATGAAGAAGATAAATTGCCGAGCTCCTCAAGGTCCTACATGGAAATCACCGATGGTAATGCTACATGATTTTGTGATTTTTATAATAAACAATGCGTAAGATGTTGCTAATTTGTTATGCATGTTTGATTCATTTACTGTGTTCCTATGCTAGTGCGCATAATAAGATAACGGAGTTGATTGCGGACTATACGTGATGAGATTCATGTTGGAAATAATGAGTCATTGTACAGACTTACAATAGCTTGATGAAGTATGCCATTGACTTAGTTAATTTGCTTTTGTGGTGTGTTTTGATAAGGCATACAAGTAGTAATATAGGCCTTATTTCGGCCATTTTGAATGAAATTGCGTCCAAAAACCCTTGAGTTGTTCTTTTAATGTGATTTCAAGCCTTAGCCGCCTGTAACTAGGTAATAATGACATGTTTAGAGAAAGAATGAGTTGATTTGATAAGAAGTGTAGAAAATAGGCATACAAGTAGTGATATAGGCCTTATTCGGGCCAGTTAGGTTGAAAATGCGTCCAAAAACCATTCAAATGCTCTTTTAATGTGATTTCAAGACTTAGCTGCCTCTCGCTAGGTAATATTGACATGTTAAAAGAAAGAATGAGTTGATTTGATAAGAAGTGTAGAAAATAGGCATACAAGTAGTGATATAGGCCTTATTCGGGCCATTTAGGTTGAAAATGCGTCTTAAAACACTTGACTTGATCTTTTAATGTGGTTTCAAGCCTTAGCTGCCTCTAACTAGGTAATAATGACATTTTATGAGGAAGAATGAGCTAATTTGATAAAAATGTAGAAATTGGACATACAAGTAGTGATATAGGCCTTATTTCGGCCATTTTGAATGAAATTGCGTCCAAAAACCATTCAAATGCTCTTTTAATGTGATTTCAAGCCTTAGATGCCTCTAACTAGGTAATAATGACATGTTAAAAGAAAGAATGAGTTGATTCTATAAGAATTGTAGAAAATAGACATACAAGTAGTGATATAGGCCTTATTCGGGCCATTTTGGTGTAAAATGCGTCTTAAAACCATTGAATTGTTCTTTTAATTCAAGCCTTAGCCGCCTATAAATAAGTAATATTGACATTTTACGAGTAAGAATGAGTTGATTTGATAAGAAGTGTAGAAAATAGGCATACAAGTAGTGATATAGGCCTTATTTCGGCCATTTTGAATGAAGTTGCGTCCAAAAACCATTCAAATGCTCTTTTAATGTGATTTCAAGCCTTAGCTGCCTCTAACTAGGTAATAATGACATGTTAAAAGAAAGAATGAGTTGATTTGATAAGAAGTGTAGAAAATAGGCATACAAGTAGTGATATAGGCCTTATTCGGGCTATTTTGGTTGAAAATGCGTTTTAAAACCATTGAATTGTTCTTTTAATGTGGTTTCAAGCCTTAGCCGCCTATAAATAAGTAATATTGACATGTTACGAGTAAGAATGAGTTGATTTGGCAATAAATGTAGAAAATAGGTGAAATAGTAGTCATATAGGCCTATGTATTAAATTTTTGCCTAACTTAAATTGTAAATGTATTTTTACATAAATAACCTAAGTAATTAATTCTAGCTAACATCATTTTTGTTTAACCAAGTTTTGCAAGGTACAGAAAGGAGGTCCATTGACGAGCAAAGTGCTGAATGAAGTTCGAGACATGTTAGCGTCTTTCATCACATATAATTTAATTTGAACTTGTTAACTTATACATTAATTATTAGTATAGTTTGTAAATATAACACCTTTTAATTAATGAGTTGTAAAAGCTATATGACATTTCATTGTATCGCATTTGCGGTTATTAATTAATATTTATGTATTGTTATTATTTTTCAATGTAAAAATTATTATATTATTATATTTTTAATAATAATATTATAATAATAATAATAATACGGGTAATAATTATTATTATTATTATTACTGTTATTATAATATATATTAATGGCAGAATTAATACAGGATGTGCAGGTTTTTAATTATTTTTAATTATAAAAAAAAAAATTTAAAA
Organism: Chenopodium berlandieri; assembly: GCA_034703905.1. Classification (NCBI taxonomy): domain Eukaryota; kingdom Viridiplantae; phylum Streptophyta; class Magnoliopsida; order Caryophyllales; family Amaranthaceae; genus Chenopodium; species Chenopodium berlandieri. The sequence goes on from CM068285.1 coordinate 14,320,228, forward strand.
AAAAAACAGGTTTTTCCCACCGGTTTTTTCAATGAACCGGTGCCCAAAACAATTTTGAAAACTGGCGCGCTGACTTTTGGCATCGGTTCAGTGTTAAAACCGGTGGGAAATGTTGTAGTTTTGCCACCGGTTCACTTGAAAACCGGTGGGAAAAGTGCTCCAGCTATAAGATAATTCACATGTTTTTGCCACCGGTTCACTCCAAAACCGGTGGGAAAAGTGGTTTTTGCCACCGGTTTTGAACCGGTGGGAAATCTTTGGGGATTTAGCACCCCCCAAATCAAGAACGGTTCAAAACCGGTGGGGAATGTGTGGTTTGAACCGGTGGGGATTGGGGTTTTTCGCCTAGTGTAATTAGCTTGAATTGGTTAGGCTAATCAATATGAGCCACTCCTAGAAAACAGGCTATTTCCGACGGAATAATTTTGTCGAAAGCTGGTCGTCGTAACGTATTTGTCGGAAAAACAACCCCTTCTGATAGAAATTCCGTCGGAAACGGTTTTCCGACGGAATTAAAGCGTTGGACAAGATTTTTCCAAACCGGAAAGTTCGTCGGAAATTGCCAACGAACTGTTTTCCGTCGAAAATTTCCAACGGACATTCCGTCGGAAAAGCCTAACAAAAAAAAAAAAAAAAGCTCCACCACCAAACACCACCACCAGCCCGCCACCTCCTCCAACCAGCAGCTCACTAAGATCTCCTATCACCCCCTGCCCACCGTAACCACCACCCACAACCCCTAACCAGGCCACCACCCACAGCCCAAACCACCACCTTAACCCACAGCCATTCCTCAAACCCAAAATTTCCTAAAAAAAACCCACAAATCCGAAATTTAAAACTCGAAAATAAACCACAAATCCGAAAGTTAAAACCCCAAAATAACCCACAAATCCGAAATTAAAACCCAAAAATACCTAAATTTGAAACACAATTTTTTGTATGCGGCCTGTTGTACCGTGCAGCAGGGGTTAGTCGAGTTACTGGGTCAGAGGTTACTCGGATTATCTAGGTTACTCGAGTTTCTCGGTCAGGGGTTACTCGAGTTGTCGGGGTTACTCCAGTTACTCGGTCAGGGGTTACTTGAGTTACTCCTGACTGCATAACCCCTCAAGTAACCCCTGACCGAGTAACCTCTCGAGTAATCCATGACCGAACCCCTAGAGTAACCCCTGACTGAGTAACCCCTCAAGTAACCCCTGACTGAGTAACCTCTCAAGTAACCCCTGACTGAGTAACCTCTCAAGTAACCCCTAACTAAACCCTCAAGTAACCCCTAACCGAGTAACCCCTGACCGAACTCCTTAAGTAACCCCTAATCGAATTACTCGAGTAACCACTACACGAAAAGAGCAAATTGGCAACGGTTCAAACCCCCCCCCAAAGGCTACGGTTTTGAACCGTTGCGTATTTGAGGGTTGCCAAATCCCAAAATAATTGGCAACGGTTCAAAACCGTTGCCAACTCAAGCAATTGGCAACGGTTAACCGTTGCCATTGACCATGGCGCCCTTTTTTTTTGTTTTTAAAAATAATTGGCAACGGTTAACCGTTGCCAATTGCTTGAGTTGGCAACGGTTACGTTGCCAAATACAATGGCGCGGTTTTTTTTTTAAAAATATTGGCAACGGTTAACCGTTGCCATTGACCTGTATTTTTTTTTTTTTGGCTGCAATATTGACTTGTATTTTTTTTTTTTGCTGCAATATTATTAATATTATAATATTAATATTAATAATAATAATTAATATTATTATAATATTAATATTAATAATAATAATTATTAATATTATAATAGTAATAATAATAATAATTATTATGATAATAGTAATAATTATAATAATAATTATTATGATAATAGTAACAATAATTAGTATTACTAATAACAAAACATAAATAATAATAACAATCGCAAGAGATGATATAAATTAGAAAAATGTTTCATGTATAGTACATAATTAGTAAGCTAAGGCTAGGATTGATGAAGTAGCTAGCTAGTAAACGATATTTACAAATTAAATGTGATGTAGGTCGCCAACATCTCCCGAATTACATGGAGTTCCTCGCTCGTGTATGGCTGTCCCGTTTGCCCCTTGCAAAACTTAGAATACACAAAACGTGAGTTAGTAGAAGTGAATTAATAATAATTGGGGTTAGTTAAGTGTGACTAATGCTTGAGATTACAAGAAAATAGCAAGTAAGTGGTTTTGGGACGCAATTTCAACCAAAATGGCTCAAGTAAGGCCATTTTGGCTACTATGATGCCTATTTTCTATAATTCTTGTCTATTGAACTCATAACTAGTTAAAACATGACATTATTACTTAGTTATATGTGACTAAGGAATGAAATTACAAGAAAATAGCAATATGAGGGTTTAGGTCGCATTTTCGATAAAAATAGCCCAAGTAAGGCCATTTTGGCTTCTATGATGCCTATTTTCTATAATTCTTGTATATTGAACTCATAACTAGTTAAGACATGTCATTATCACTTAGTTATATGTGACTAAAGCTTGAGATTACAAGAAAAGAGCAAGTAAGAGGTTTTGGGACGCAATTTCAACCAAAATGGCTCAAGTAAGGCCATTTTGGCTAGTAGGATGCCTTTTTTCTATATTTCTTGTCTATTGAACTCATAAATAGTTAAAACATGTCATAATCACTTAGTTACAGGTGCCTAGTGCTTGAGATTACAAGAAAAGAGCAAGTAAGAGGTTTTGGGACGCAATTTCAACCAAAATGGCTCAAGTAAGGCCATTTTGGCTAGTAGGATGCCTTTTTTCTATATTTCTTGTCTATTGAACTCATAACTAGTTAAAACAAGTCATAATCACTTAGTTATAGGTGACTAATGCTTGAGATTACAAGAAAAGAGCAAGTAAGTGGTTTTGGGACGCAATTTCAACCAAAATGGCTCAAGTAAGGCCATTTTGGCTACTAGGATACCTTTTTTCTATATTTCTTGTCTATTGAACTCATAACTAGTTAAAAAATATCACAATCACTTAGTTATAGGTGCATAATGCTTGAGATTACAAGAAAAGAGCAAGTAAGAGGTTTTGGGATGCAATTTCAACCAAAATGGCTCAAGTAAGGCCATTTTGGCTACTAGGATGCCTTTTTCTATATTTCTTGTCTATTGAACTCATAACTAGTTAAAAAATATCATGATCACTTAGTTATAGGTGCATAATGCTTGAGATTACAAGAAAAGAGCAAGTAAGAGGTTTTGGGATGCAATTTCAACCAAAATGGCTCAAGTAAGGCCATTTTGGCTACTAGGATGCCTTTTTCTATATTTCTTGTCTGTTGATATTATAAATAGTTAAAACATGTCATAATCACTTGGTTATCATTGCCTAATGCTTGAGATTACAAGAAAAGAGCAAGTAAGTGGTTTTGGGACGCAATTTCAACTAAAATGGCTCAAGTAAGGCCATTTTGGCTACTAGGATGCCTTTTTTCTATATTTCTTGTCTATTGAACTCATAACTAGTTAAAAAATGTCATAATCACTTAGTTATAGGTGCCTAATGGTTGAGATTACAAGAAAAGAGCAAGTAAGAGGTTTTGGGACGCAATTTCAACCAAAATGGCATACCTCTTCAAGCTGACGTGTGTCTGTACAATGACTCATCACTATGTCATACATGAATCTCATCACGTATAGGCCACAGTCAACTCCGTTTTCCTGTTGTGCGCACTAGCATGAGGAACAAAGCACATGAATCAAAATGCATAGCAAATAAGCAACATCTTAAGCATTGTAAAGTAAGAAAATCACAACATCATGGGTGAATTATCTTGGGTGCTTTCCATGTAGGACCTCGAGGAGATCGAGGATTTATCTTCTTCATGGTACTACAAAAAATCAAAGTAATAAGTTCAAATTTGACTAGTATAATCAATACATATGAGTTAAGATATGAAAATGAATAACAAGAAGTGAAACAAACTAGATGCTTACTTTTGCAGTATGGACCTCACGAGGCGCTTTCTTACTTGAGATAACCGAGCAGAATCAAAGTAGAAGATTTGTGTTACTGGAAACACAAATCACAAGTAGGGTCCAATGATAACTACACACGAGACAAACAAATCAATAGTTAGCCTATTACAGCAAATAAACTGGGAAAACAAATGAACTTGACTAGCATAATCAGACGTACTCCTCATAGTATGGGACGAATATAAACTTGTCTCCCGCACTCACTGATTGCCTGATACCCCGTTCAGCATAGTACAACACGTCAGCGGAGTTGCCTAAGATTCTAGTAGTGGACATCTGCTCAGGGCACAACCACCCAACTTGACAAGGAGATTCAAGCTCCCATATTTGCTCCTGGAGTGCTCTGCATGCATGATAACAAAATGTTAATCGAAAACCAAACGACAAACACCACTAAACTGAATAACATAAATTGAGTACCAGTTGAATTACCTCATGGATATTTGAATGAGGGAAATGTTAAGCATTGCACCACTTAGAAATTCCTTCACATCTTCTTTGAATAGCCATGTCGTTGCATCATCATCGTAGTGGAACATTTCCTTAAGAAGTTGGATTTGGATGGGGCTGTCATTAGGCAACACGCAAACACGGTTGTGCAAATAAGCTAACTCCTGAGATAGCGATTGAAGCACCGTGTCTTCAACTAATGGAGTAGCTTGCGTAGCTGAACCTCGTGAAGGGCTCTTCATCGACGCTTTTCCACTCACCGAGCCATGTTCACTCCTGTTCTTTGGCCCCTCCACCCTCTTCTTTGGAGTTTGGCTTTTCCTCGATGGCTAATAAGACAAATCACACAAATGGTTAGAAAAGATTTCCATCCAACTCTTGGGAAGAAAAGATTAAAGCGTGAAATCTAAAAATTAATTACCTGGTTCATCAACCGTATCCAAGCAGATGGCCATTGCACAAAACTACCTTTTGCTGCCCAGAGTGTAGTGAACTCATCCTCCTCCACGGGCACAGGTATTAAGATGTCCTCGAACCCGGGAACCACAGAATGGATCCCGACAGAATAATGCTCAGGCAGAAGAGGTCGAAGATGGACCGTACCTTGTTCGGCCGGTTGTGCACTACCATAGGCAACAACATTCAAAGGTCCGTCATATGATTCGCCCGAGTGAAGAAGTTCACAACCGGTCTCTTCCTGCACCAATTTTGAAGATACTTCATTTAAATATTCATAAGTAAGTATCTTAGGAGTAATATAGCAGTTAATTCAAGCATTGAGCTAAAATCATGAAAAATGGGCAAGTTAGAAGTCATTTTGCCCATTTTGAACCATAAATACTCTAAATGAACCTAAAACTTGTAAATTTGATTTTCTTATGTTGTTTCAAGCCATAAATATTCATAAGTTAGTATCTTAGGGGTAATATAGAAGTTAATTCAAGCATTGAGCTAAAATCATGAAAAATGGGCAAGTTAGAAGTCATTTTGCCCATTTTGAACCATAAATACTCTAAATGAACCTAAAACTTGTAAAATTGCTTTTTTTTATGTTGTTTCAAGCCATAAATATTCATAACTAAGTATCTTAGGTGCAAAAAAAAAAAAGAAAAAAAAAACCAAAACGAGTGCAAAAAAAAAAAAAAAAAAAAAAAACCCGGGCGGGAAGGGCAGCAGCTGCACTGCTGCAAGGCTGCACAGCTGCTGCTAGGCTGCACAGTTGCTGCAGTGCAGCTGCAGCCTACCTTCTCGGCTTCCCAATGAGAAAGAGAAGGAGAAGGAGAAGGAGAAAGAGAAGGAGAAGGAGAAGAAAGAGAAGGAGGAGGAGGAGAAGGAGAAACAGAAGGAGAAGGAGAAAGAGAAGGAGAAGGAGAAGAAAGAGAAGGAGGAGGAGGAGGAGGAGGAGGAGAAGGAGAAGGAGAAGGAGAAGGAAAAGGAGAAAGAGAAGGAGGAGGAGAAGGAGAAGGAGGAGAAGGAGAAGGAGGAGGAGAATGAGGAGAAGGAGAAGGAAGAGTAAACAACAACAACACATCACATCAACAAAGCAACACCAACAACACAACACAGAGAACTTGACCATTTCACAGCCAACTTAACCATTTCACAACACAATCCAAAAACCAATATCATTATCCAAACAAGTAAGTAAAAAATCACCTGTAGAATAGGAAAGTGATGAGGTGTCGGAGTATCAAGCCCCCTTGAGTTCGCATGTGAAGGAGTACCAATCTGCAATAGTGTATTGATAGTGAAACATTAATTAGAACCGTACCCACGTAACTCAACATATCAAAACTTATAGAGTTGAATTCTAATTACGTACCTCCTCGCGTGCATTTATCTCATGTTCTCCTTCTCTTCGTGGGTGGCTACTTGAGTCGACCGGTGTTGTCGAGGAAAAGGGCAAGGTCGGCAAATTCATTTGCTTCGCCCATGCATTGAACTCTTCGCGCATCTCATTTCGCACTTGTTCTTTAATTGATGCAACTGTGGCATCGAAGTTCTGTGGCGAGTTCACACTTGCTCGGGATCTTCCAGATTTGGTATATTCGGGACCCATTACCTTCTCCCATCCTAGCAAGCTCCCCCGAGCACCTAATACCCGTCCCGGATGGTAGGGCTTTCCCATAGCCAAGGTGAAGGGGTCCTTCTCTACCGTAGGGACGAGCTTGCCTTCAACAAGCTCTCCAGTGCACTCAAGCTGTAGCAAAAACAAAATGGAAATATGAAGTAAGTGTTTATATAAAGTGATATACATGCAAATGAATAATGTAGTTCACTAGTTCATAGTTGCTTACTAGCTTATCAGTCATTTCTTTGGTTTCCGGAGCCTTGATGGACCATTTTCCGGTTTTCTTGTCCCGCGAATGCATAGAGCAAAAGAAATCCCCATCACGACTCACCAAAGTACTGGTCGTGGAGTCAGACGGCGCTGTGGAGGACCCTAGAAGCGTAGTGGGGTATACTCCTTCACTCACCCACGTATCCCTCCATTCATCATACGTCATTGCTCCCATATGATGGTGGTATTGCTTTTGCAATGCATTCTTGGAAGTCTGCTCCCTCATTTCCTACATAAAAAGACATGTTAGTTTCATTTCTAATAAAAAAGACGATAAATTACAACACAATTTTCATCAGAGTTCTTTAAACTTACAATTTCTTCTTTTTTACATTTTTGAAGAACAAAAGCTTCCCAATCATCCTTCGATATGCTAGGCCATATTTGCCATAGGAGTTTCTCTTTATCGATGACATCATCATCACTGCCACCTTCTTTCTTGTTCTTTGGTTTCCTCACAAGTTTCTTTGTGATAAACCGACGAACTAAGTTACACTTGAAGCTTCTGAATCTTGCCGCAAGTAAGGATTCAAACACCCTTCGCTTGGCGTACTCATTTGGAATGTTAAATAGACTCTGCAAGCACAAATAACAAACATTATTAGTTTGCCCATAACATAACAATAAATTGAAATTGTTTATAAATAATGTGGAATCCATAAAACTTACCCTAGTATCATTCCAAAACGTCAAATAAGCCTGTAGGTACATCGCTCATACGAAGCGTAATGGGGATTTTGCGCGCACAAATCCCAACTTGACCAGCATACTGACGACGCCATTTACCTGAGGGTTGCCCTACCCTGTCATACTCCAAGACCATAGGACCGACAGGTTTCTTGAAAGCTGTCGTCGGACCCCTCTGCTTTTTCTTCGCTGGTGCCTGCACCCCCCCTCCACTTTGATCCTCATGAAATGGCTCCATAATGTCATTATCGATTGGAGGCGCTTGCTCAGCTTCAATTTCAAACTCATCTATCATTCTCTCCAATACATCTTGCGCCTGATCTTCTGGCTCACCCAAATCAGGTTCCTTGTTCACATCATACAGCTGGTCCCCATCATTAGATGAATCATCATCATTAGATTCAACATCCTCAACTCGAACACGGTATTGATCGTCTGCCATTAGATGTTAAAACCCGTCATTACAAACATAACACGTTATTAGCTGCTGAATTGTAAGGTAAACTTATAATCATATATAAATTGCTGAATTATAATACAAATAAACATAGAAAATGGTGATGCAAGTTACTTTATTCATTTAAAAGAATATAAGAAAAATGGGCAAGTAATTCAACAATTTCATTCATTTTCACCTAAAATGTGATTTTTTAATTCTATCTACGCCTGCAATTCAAACTAACAGAAAATATACAGTACCTCAATCTAATATTCCTTCATCGTGGTCTGATCTCATGTAATTGGCTTGGTCGTCTATCTCATTTGGCATAGCAGGTCTAGGAGCAGTGAAAGGTGCCGAGTCATCAAAGGCATCATATTCTTCCTCATCCTCGACATCTCCAACGCCAAGGATTCTTCTTTTGCCGGCTAGCATAATAGACCATTTTGAGTCGGCAGGGTCAGATACGTAAAACACCTGCTTCGCTTGAGATGCAAGGATGAATGGTTCCGCACTATCATTCAGGTTGCCAAGATCTACAAGAGTAAAGTCATCAAATTTAACGTTACGCCTGATATTATCAACCCACTTACACCGAAAAAGAGCAATCGTGAAGTCACAATAATCAAGCTCCCATATTTCTTGAATTCGACCGTAGTATGACAACTCTGCATCAACGGGTGATTTATCCTTAGCACTTGCAAACTCCCTTGACGATGCCACAACCGTTACACCACTGTTTTGGGTCGAGGATGATTTCAAATCTTGACGCTCAGTCCAAAATGTGTACCCATTTATGTCATATCCCTCAAATGAGCGAACATCATCCCCAAGACCATAAGCAAGCCACCTTACTGTAGCTGTGACACTCTCATCCATTCCAACCATCACTCGATCACGAAACCAACTCACAAACTTCTTATTGTGCAACTGCATCAGTGCCCTTTCACCTTTCGACGGAAACTCATCACGCAAACTAGCCATGTAATCGTCTAAATATGGGTGAACATCTGCAACATGGTGCAACACTTAAAGGTGTGCTTGTAAGAACTGCTCTCGATCAGGTGACATTCGTTTCGACCCGATTGTGCCATGACCATCAAGTCTACATTCATGTCGAGAAGTAGGAATACAAATAGGTTCAGCAACGGCTATATAGTCGGCCACAAAATTACCAATCTCCTCGGCCACGGTCCCTTGGATCATACTTCCTTCCGGGTGAGCCCGATTCCTAACTTTATCTTGCAATGTACCCATGTGTCTTTCAAAAGGATAGCACCACCTCATGAACACTGGACCGCACAACTTAATCTCACGCACCAAATGAAGAATCAAATGCACCATTATGTCGAAAAACGAGGGCGGGAAGTACATCTCAAATTTGCACAAAGTCACAACCACATCCGCCTGTAAAGCATCAATTGTACATGGATCAAGCACTTTGATACATATTGTATTGAAAAATGAACAGAGGCTTGTAATAGCTTCCCTCATGTGCTTTGGCAAAATACCACGTATTGCAATTGGTAGAAAAACTTGCATCAGAACATGACAATCATGGGATTTCATACTTGTCAGCTTCAATTCTTCATTTAAGGATACAAATCTTTTCATGTTATATGCGTACCTTGATGGAACCTTAATTCCATACAAACATTCACAAAACATCCGTTTTTCTACCCTTGACAATGTGTAGCAAGCCGGAGGTAAATAGGCCTTCCCCTCTTTGGCTTTTCCCTCATTTTTCTTCTTCGACGCATCCGCGGCCTTTCCCTTTCCCTTGCTCTTCCCCTTTCCCTTTTTTGAACCCATTTCTTTTTCCTTTTCCTGTTCCTTTCCCTTACTAACCCTTTGCCGAACCCACAATTCTGGACGCACCCCCATCTTTTCCAAATCTAAACGTGCACCCTTTCCGTCCTTTGTCTTGTTTTGAATATTCATCAGTGTTCCCACAAGAGCGTCACACACATTCTTCTCTATATGCATTACATCAAGACAGTGCCTATCGTCATGTTCTTTCCAGTACGGGAGCAACCAAAGGTTGATTCTTTTTTAAAGAGAGCAACTGATTCCGCCGCTTTTTCAGATTTCCCAAATACTGTTCGTACACCCTTAACCCGAGCGTAAACCTCCTCACCAGTCAGTGGCCTAGGAGCAGTCCCCTCTTCCACCGTCCCATCAAAAGCCTTTTTCTGCCGACGGTACGGGTGATCGCGCCTGAGCAACCTTCTTGTCCTCAAATACACCTCTTTGAAAGAATGATCAAGGCGTCTGCTTGGCGTATCATCAATACAAATGGGACATGCCTTTTTCCCTTTATTCTTATACCTAGACAAGTTTCCATATGCAGGAAAATCATTAACGGTCCACATAAGAGCTGCACGCAATGTGAACATCTCATTCTTATGAGCATCAAACACGGAAACCCCTTCGTCCCACATCTTTCTCAAATCATCAACCAATGGCGCAAGATACACATCTATGTCGTTTCCAGGTTGCCTTGGCCCCGATATCAAGAGTGAAAGCATTACATATTTCCGTTTCATGCACAACCAAGGAGGCAAATTGTAGATCACTAAAAGTACCGGCCATGTGCTGTGCTGGGTACTAAGAGTGCCAAATGGATTCATCCCGTCCGTGCACAAACCAAGCCTTAAATTTCTGACTTCATCACCAAATTCCCCAAACTTCATATCAAGGTTCACCATTGCGGGGAGTCGGCTGGGTGCTTCAGCATTCTATTTTTCTTTCTTCCCTCTGCATGCCACCTCAAGTTTTTAGCGTCTTTTGGTAAAGAGAACAGACGCTTAAACCTCGGAATTATGGGAAGATACCACAACACCTTAGCAGGAGGTCCCTTCGTACCAGCATTGCAACTCTTGCGCTTGTAGCGCGACTTCTTACATCTTGGACACTCCTCCAATTGTTCATATTCATTTCGGTAAAGAATACAATCATTAGGACATGCATGTATCTTCTTATACTCCAAACCAAATGGACACATGAGCTTCTTAGCGTAATAGTAAGAGTTAGGAATTTCATTCCCATCGGGCAACATCTCACTTAACACGCTCAACAAGGAAGTAAAACTATTGTCCGTCCACCCATGCTTCGACTTAATGTTAAAAAGAGTTAGCACGGCTGATAGTTTGGAGTATTTTTGGCACCTAGAATACAAAGGCTTTTTAGAAGCCTCCGATAATGACTCAAACACGTCACCTTCAAAACCACGCATCATCTCATCCACACCTTCATTCTCAACCTCATCCACATGATCATCCTCAAATCCCTCCTCAGCACCATCATCAACAATATGTTCATCATTCTTGTATTCCTCGTCCACACGGATATCATTGCTTCTATCATCATGCACATCATACCCAATAACATCCCCACTGTACTCTCCTTCCAATTCTTCACCATGCCAAATCCACACATGATATTTAACCCTAAACCCACGACAAACTACATGATCTCTAATGATATCAACACTATTGACCACCTTCACATTATTACAATCAACACAAGGACAATAGAGGCATTCGAAACCCATTCTGCGCTGATAAGATGAAGCCGTCTCGCAAAACTCTTGAACCCCATTAAAGAATTCCAATGTATCACGTCTACCATACATCCATCCACGATCCTTCTCCACTAAGTAAATTGTCTCTAAACATGGCAACATATTACGAATAATGTATAATTGCTACATCTATTATATATATAAAACAAATTCAAACACACAACATGCATATAACATTCATATAGATACAAAAATGCATATATGCTTCCAAAGGGTCCTTTTCACTCCAACCTAACCCATCCTTGAACGTTTACTCTCACTAGTGAATGTATATCAGATTTTCAATTTTAAGGAAAATCCGGCAGCATTTCCCCCCAGTTCTCCAAGTACACGACGTAGGTAATTACTTACCCACATATGTACCCAGAGAACATGGTGATCGAGGAAATGCTAAGCTAAGATGTTCCTTAAAATCAAAAAAACTGACATACATTCACCACCTAAGTGAGAATAAACGTTCAAGAACAGTCCCAACCGGGGACTATTCAAGACTTTCTCCTAATGAGAAAGCCTTGAACGGGTATCTAGGCTTATGATGATACATGCAATCAATTAAAAAACAATGGATTAATCACACATCATGATAGAAGATGCACTAAAGTTATATTACACACCATCTCCACAAAAATGTGCAACCAAGAACTTATTTAAAGCACATAAAGTTATATACATATATATATATATATACCTGAGTACCTATAAAGGCTCAACACTCTCAAATAGAAGGTCAATGCCAAGGTCTATGCTTCGTCCAAAAATTCCTGATAATCTTTTTCAGTGTAACCTATATAGAACACAAATAGAAAACCAGATTAAGGGAAAAGATAAGAATGATACTAGTGAGCAAGAACAAGGACAGTCAGAGTAAGATACCAGGATGTTTTCCGCCCACTCTCCAAACTGATGATCTTACCCTAGAAGCCCTTGACACCCATTTCTTAACCTGAAACACGCATATATATAGTGAGAAGCAACTCATAAAGAAAAGTATATTCAAACCCTAAACCCTAAACACTCAACCCTAAACCCTAAACCCTAAACCCTAAACTCTAAACCCTAAACTCTCAACCCTAAACCCTAAACCCTAAACCCTAAACCCTAAACTCTCAACTTTGTTCTCTTAAATAAAAAGGACTAAATTATCCTATAAACAAAATAAAATTCTCAACTTTATTAGTGATGATAAATAAAGTTCTCATAACAATTTAGAAATATAGGTAAATGTAGCTTGTACTAAATACAATTCTCAGCTTATAAACAGCAACAATAACAACTAAAAAAGGCCTTACATTTGTGGAGGGGGAGCCTTATGCGTTCAATGGAGGGGGAGCTGAGCCTTGCGCGTATAAATGGAGGAGTTAAGTAGCAATTATTGACAAACCCTAGCAATTACAAGAAACTTGTGAATATTAACTAATTTAAAGACCAATTCCTCAAAAACCATAACAATGGAGGAGCGCTATTACGACTTACCTAGCAATGAGGAGCGCTATAACAATGGAGGAGCTGCTACATACTTCAATAATGCAAGCATATATGGAGAGAGGCAGAAGAGAAGAGCTGAGTGCGTGCGTGAGGAAGCAGAAGAACAAACCCAGACCAACTGCGTGCGTGAGGAGGCAAAAGCTTCAATGGACCCTTCAATGGAAGCTTCAATGGAGGAATGGTTAGGGGAGAGCTGAGGGAAGGCGCGCGTTTTTGGAGGTGAAAGCAAAAACAGAGCTGAGAGAAGAAGAACGTTTGCTTGAACGAGGGAGTATACAGTAGTTTTCAAAAACCCGGGTTTTTTTTTTTTAAATTGGCAACGGTTTAAATTGGCAACGGTTAACCGTTGCCAACTCTACCCCTTTTATTTATTTATTTTTTTAAAAAAATTTAATCAAATGTAACCAATTTTTTTTATTATTTTTTTTATTTTAAAAATGGCGCTCACTTAATTTGGCAACGGTTTTCATGAACCATTGCCATAGGGGGGTTGCTTATTTCTTTTTTTCTACTAGTGAACCCCTAACCGAAATCCTTAAATAACTCCTAACCGAGTAACTCGAGTAACCACTGACCAAGTAACTCGAGGACCCATGACCGAGTAACCCCTCGAGTAACCCCTAAACGAGTAACTCGAGTAACCCTTGACCGAGTAACTCGTGTAACCCCTGACTGAGTAACCCCTCAAGTAACCCTTGACCGAGTAAACCCCTAAGGTAACCCCTGTCCGAACCCCTTGAGTAACCCCTGACCGAGTAACTTGAGTAACCCCTGACTGAATAATTCGGGTAACCCCTAACAAAATAACTCGGGTAACCCCTGCTACACGGTGTGGCCTGCTGCACCAAAAAGTTGCTGAATATGAAATCCCTAAAATAAAACCACAGATTTGAAGAAAATTATAATAATAATAAAACCTAAAATCTGAAAATAAACCCCCCCCCCCCAAAATCGAAATAAACCCCCAAACATCATTAAAAAAACGAAAAAAAAAACGAAAAAAACAAATACATCAACATAATCTCAAAAAAACGAAAAAATAAATAAAAAATAAATCAACATACCTTTCCTTCCAAAAATTTCATGTATATTGGGTTTACAAGGTCAAATTCGACCATGAAAACTCTAGATCTAGAGTTTTCATGGTCAAATTTGACATAAAACCCTTTTGTTCGTTAAGAAAATTACAAAACCTTGTTGCATGTTAATGGTGTTTTATGTGTGGGCGGTGGTGGTAATTGTTGTTGTTGGCAGTGGTGGTTTGAGGAGAAAGAGGGGAACTGAGAAGAAGAGGGAAAGTGAGGAGACAAAGAGAGTCGTGAGATGAGAGGATAGAGAAAGAGTACAGAGAAAGAAGAGAAGAGAAGTGAGGACAGGAGAGAAAAAGAGAACGTGAGATAGAAAGAGGAAAGGAGAGAGAAAAAGAGAACGTGAGATAGAAAGAGGAAAGGAGAGAGAAAAAGAAGAGGTGGCGGCTAAACCCTTATCTCCTATTAGGGTTTTCGTTTTCTATCTTTTTTTTTTTTTTCCGACGGACATTGTTCTTTCCGATGGATATTTTCCATCGGAAATTTCCGACGGAAGTAAAATCCGTCGGAAAATAAGGATTTTCCGATGGATTTTTAGTCCATCAGAAACTTCCGACGGAATTTTTAAAATTATCGAAAATTTCGGACGAAATTTAAATCCGTCGGAAATTTCGTATTTTCCGACGGAATTACATGTTCGTCGGAAGCGTTCCATCGGAAATCGAGTTATTTCTTGTAGTGAGCAATTCTAATTGTCCGTTCAATAATTCCTTATATGCATATAAGAAAACCCTAAAAGAAACACTAAATTTTTTTCCCTAAGCAATAGCATTAGTAGCCATCAAAAGCGTACCCAAAATTAGGAAGCAAAAATGTCGTCTTCACTCATGCAAGGCACTTCCGTGCAGTGTTCCTTCCCAACCTTCTATAGTTCTTCGTGAAACGGCCATAACTTTCTCGTGTCTTATTGAAATTGGGCATATGACTTATCATTTGAAACATTTTGAAACAAGCTATCACCTCTAACTTGAATCACCTCAATATCACTTATGAATTGAGAGATATGTGATTTTGAATTCGGCCCTTTGCCGTTGCACTAGATTTCAAGTCACAAATAACAATTTGAATAGTAAAATAAATTAAAAAGTCAAGCGGTTAAATTAATTATTTTACGCATTAAGTATCACTAATATATAATATATACTAGTCCAAAAAAAAAAGTCATGTGATGTATTATCAGGTTTGTTTCAATGTGTAATTTTTATTGTTTTCTCTGTTTTTAAATGCATCACTACTTTCAAAATTACAAACTTCTAGATAATTTTCGAAAATGAGGGAGATTGAGGAAAAGGAAAAAGAGGACCCACGAGATAGATGAGAGATAAAGATTCGAGAATTTATTAATTGAGTAAATAGAAAAGTGTAGCATCCAAATTAAAACTTCCATATATATCGAAAGTGATATACATCTAAAAAAACGGAAGAGTATATATTAATTTTTTTTATAATATATATTATTGTTGGAAAATTAATGATATCTATACTATATATTAAAAGGCGTTCCTAAGAACGTCGATGTGCCACGTAGGCCTTTTTAGTTACGCTACGCCAGCTTCCCACATCTCATCACGCCACGTCACCTTTAACCATCTCAACTATTACGCCACATCACCATAAAAGCCAACATTAATCTTTATAAAAAAAATAAAGTTAAAAAAATCGAACACCCAACCTCTTATAACAAAATAAAGTTAAAAAAACCAACATTAATCTTTATAAAAAAATAAAGTTAAAAAAAATCGAACACCCAAACTCTTATGAAAAAATAAAGTTAAACAAATTTGAACACCCAACCTCTTATAGCAAAAATTACTACTTAACCATCTAAACCAATTACCAACCACATTATCAATATGTAAAAAAAGAAGTATATAACTGAAAAGCACAAGGTTCAATTTTTTTGTAAAAAAAATAAGATACTCAAAAAATAAATTCAATAAGTATTCAATGTGATTATTATCTCATACCACCTAGGGACGAAAGGCCAGACAAATTCATCTTTATAAGTATAATACATGAAAATTATAATACAATATTATATAACGTATAATCTGGGGCATCGCCCGGGCTAAACACTTGTTGATAGTTAAATGTAGGTGTTAAAAATCATACTTCTTCCATTAACTATTAATTGCAACAAAAGAATATTATTTGTGAGACATAAAATATTCTTTTGTTATAATTAATAATTAACGGAGGAAGTACAAGTATGAATTTGGCACCGTATTGTATTGAACAGAAAAGGTATTAGTGAAGTTCTTAGTGCTTGATACGCGTAGTTAGCGATGCGGTAGTATAATTTTCAGCATTTTCTAGACTCGTGTTCCTCGAGTGCAACGAGCCATGGGACCTGGATCATCTTTAATTGCTTCTCAACACGATAATATAAAAAAAAAAATATTAGAATTCAACGCAAATATATCTTAAATGTCACGTAATTACATGATATTATTGCTATAAATTCAACAGCTTCTGTAGTAAAGAAAAGCAATCAGCACACAAGAAAGTTTATTATTTGTTCATCTTTCTCTTCATTTCTTTGTCAAAAAAATTCATGGCCCTCCTTCACTCAGCTCCATCTCACACCCTACATTCTTCCATCACTAAGCTTAACCTGAAAAACCCGAGCCCGTTTGTCTCGAAAACTAGCTTCACTAGTAGAAAATTGCACTTCAGAGAGCCAAGTTTTGGTGCTACAAAGATATCATGCAGACTTATTCCTAAAATTGTTCATGACGGAGTGAACACTGTTGTGAACCCGGTTATTTCCATCGTTGATGGCCTCCAACCTGCGACTTACACGCCGCCCAAAGATGATTTGAAAAAGGAGGATTTCCCTGCTGATTTTATCTTTGGTGCCTCTACTTCCGCTCTTCAGGTTACACTATCTCATGTTATTCGTCTATTAATATGTTACGACAATCTTTTCTTTTAGGTGACTTATTTATCTTGTTATATTGTTTATAAAAAAAGGTGACACATTTCACGAAATTGAATAATTGAACTTGAACTTAAGTATATCAATTAATTTCATTATGTTCGTAAATGATGACTACAATAACTTCTCAAGAAACTAATGCATATCATCTAAGTTGTTTAATTTGCTAGATCAGATGATAAATGTTGTCCTACAGTATTTAATATTTCTGCTTTTATTTTGCCCTGTAGTATAAGTTCGACGTATATTGATATTTATGTCTAATTGGTTAATGGTAATTTATGTGACAGACTGAAGGAAGAGGGGATGAAGGTGGTAGAGGAAAAAGTACCTGGGACTTCATGATTGAAGCCGAAAAGGGCCGTAAAGCAGTGGACTCCTACAACCTTTATAAGGTAAAACACCCTACCTCCGAATTTAAACATTACATTGATAATGTGACAATTAAATCCGACATCAGCTCATAGGGAGTAAATGATGTACGATAAGTTATTATTGCATACCATTGCATATCATTTGGCGCGATGATCTGATGATTTGATGGTAACAATTGCAGGAAGATGTTAAAATTTTGAAGGAAACAGGGCTAAATTCTTACAGATTTTCCATTGCCTGGCCAAGGATTTTGCCTAGTAAGTTTCTTTAATATCCAAAAATAAACTAAAGTGAGTTTATTTTTTATTTATTTTTGACGAGAATAGTGGGTTTTCTTATTTACACTAACTCTTCTCTAAAATATTGCAGATGGAACTGTGGAATCAGGGATCAACCAAGAGGGCATTGATTTCTATAATAACTTCATTGATGAATTAGTTGCAAATGGTAATTTACTCTTCCATCCTATCGACAAATATCAATATTTCAATCCGGATTTAATTATTATCATGTTACGAATTCAAATAACACTATTGACATGAGAAATACGTGCTTAATACCTGTTTATGACATGTTACATTTATCTCACAATTTAATTTGCTCCAATGCTATTAGGGATCACTCCTATCGTTACTTTGTTCCATTTCGATCTACCAGTGCCACTACAAAAACAATACTTCGGCTTCATGCGACCCAACGTAGTGTACGTATAAATCTACCACATTTTTTAAAAAAATTCAAATATAGTGTACGTATAATTAATGTAACGTGTATACTTAACAATGGCTTCCATAAAAAATGTGACTACATGCAGGGAACAATTCACGGAATTTGCTGATCTTTGCTTCGAGAAATTTGGTGACCGTGTTAAGTATTGGGGGACGATCAACGAGCCTTATGTATTCGGGGCGTATGGGTACAAGATGGGATTGCCTAGCGATCTTCAGAAAGATCCAAGAGGTTCATTCATTGCCACCCACCATATCATCTTAGCTCATGCTTCTGCCGCGAAACTCTACAAAGATAAATACCAGGTGAAAATCATCTTCACGGCTATATATGTATATAATACAATGTAACTCTATCCAATCTCTTTTATGTAACATAGCTTAATTGTTACTAACTCTTATACAACCTTTTTTTTTTTTTTTTTTTTTTTTTTTAGAAATCACAAAAAGGGAAAATCGGAATTTCGCTCCCATGTAAATGGTTTATGCCACATTCAACTGATCCTAAAGACTTTGCTGCTTCAAAAATGCAGTTGGATTTCACCTTGGGATGGTAATCAATTATCCTTTGTGTTAATATTTTTTTGTTTTTTTAGAAGAGAAATAATATATTGCTAAATGACCTCTATCTACATGACATTTAAGGATTGCACACGTGTAGTGTAATAATCTAACTCAATAATTTAAAAAAGAGTATAATAACATTTTTATCTTTAGTGGTAATTGGGTGGATTAGTTGATTATATGTAGCATAATCTAGTAAAATCTTTTATCTTTGATTCGCATATATAATTTTATTTTTTTTTTTAGTATTGTACTCCATATCTTTAGTGGGTAGACATAATTTATTTATTAGGTAAATCTGGCATAATTTCGAAAGCCATTTATTAACGTGTCCCACCTCAAAGGAAATATGATACATGTACTTGTAGTTCTTATGACATCATTTCTAAATAGTTTCACTATTAATGGTCAAAATATAGAAATGTAAAATAGAACCACGCATTAATTTTAACCGCTGTAGTGATTATTTATTTTCACTTAATTCATCCACTCTTGAATCTAATATTACTGTATAACTCGTATTATTTTCTTCTGATTTTAGTGTTTTAAGGCCTCGTTTAGTTGACAAATAAAAACATAAAAAGTTGAAATTCTTAGGAATTGAAATTATTTGAAGTTGTTTGGTTGACAAAATCAAGGGAAGTAGAAATTCCCATGAATTTTCATTTCCCACAAAATGAAGGTATTTAATTACGTAGGGAGATTTGGGTAAGTGGAATTTCTCATGAGACTTTCCACTTCCCATGGTTAACCAAACACAATTTTGCATTTTTTAGGATTTCCAATTACATGAAAATATACATTTTCCAAGAAATTTGCATTTTTCACATTCAACCAAATGAGGCCTAAGTTTCTTGTTATTAGTTGATTTAACTTTTAACCTAGCTTAATTTCACTAAAATTATGTATTTTATAGGTACATGGACCCACTTATTCGTGGGGACTACCCAGAAACCATGAAAAAGAATGTGAAGGGGCTACCAGAATTCACAAAAGCTGAAAAGCAACTAATCAAAGGCGCCTTTGATTATATTGGTATCAATTATTACACTTCCAGATTCGTCGAACACACTTGTACTGTTGATCCAATGGCTGGCACTATCACTATCAATTTCAACGAACAAATTGGTAATTTTTTATTTTTTTGTTTAATTAATTTTGTAATTTATTTTAATAAACAGTACACATGACACAAGGGGAAAATTTTTTACTAATATTTCCCGTCATATCCTATTCGTACGACACATTGTCACATAGATCAATAATATCGTTATTTGACTTTAAATGCCTTCACATGTTGATCGGAATAATAAATGCCTTCACATGTTGATCGGGATAACTTTGTATGTCATCACATAGATCAATAGTGATTGGACATTAAGGACCTCCAGTCCGCATCACAATCAGCATAATAGTAAGAAATGGAATGAGAATGATATATGTACAACCTTACAAGCTAACAAGGGTCAATTATTATTAAGTGCATATACTCTGTAATTTTTTTTTTTTTTTTGTTTTTTGGGGAAATAGCATATACTCCGTAATTAAAAATGCTACTTATTAAACTTTAATAATGATAAAATGACAAAAATGACGAGCCATTTTGTCAATTTGTGAACCATTGACAAGTAACGTGTCTGATTCTCACATAGTCACACACACAAGTAACAAATTATGTACTACTCTCTTTCACACAAGTAATAATACAAGGCATGTCTTAATTTATTTTTTTTCCTGAATTACTTTTCTTTTATATATTACTATCTTCACTACTTATTTATAAAAGTAGTCGATAATATATGAGGAAAACCAAAAAAGAATTTTACGTCTTCCTAAAAAAATTTACTTAGTATCTAAATAGCTACAAAAATTGCAATTGGTTTAAATAATGACATATCTTAAATTGACTGTATTACAGCTGATGATGAGGGAAATCCTGTTGGGTTGCAAGCCAAAGGACAAGCTGACATTTATATCCGTCCTGATGGACTCAAGAATTTGCTTCTCTACATTAAGGAAGAATATGGCAACCCTGAAGTCTATGTCACTGAGAATGGTAAGTACATTTTTAAAAATGACCAATTCTTAGCTTAAGGCGGATAAGCCTTGTTCTTTTGGATTTATTTTAAATTCATTTTAATTTAATTCAGTTCAATTTGAGGGCCTTAATTTAACACATTGCAAGGCATTAAAGTCATCTTTTAAAAATAAGTATTAATTTACTTATATCCTCCATACAATAAATTATTTAAACTCCGCTTTATAAAAGTTTTATTGTGTCATCATCATATTTTAAATGTTTATCTACCGCTTGGGGGCGTTCGTTAGCAAGATCCGGAAAAAGCTAACAAACGTCCCGAAGGCATTGGATAAGATAAGTAAAAGTTGAAATATTAAATTTAAAATAAACATTAATTACAACGCATGATTTTAACATACATTCCTAAATTAATACCACTTCAAGATGTATTTTAAATGCTTATCTAATGCTCGGGGGCATTCATTAGCAAGATTCTTTTTATATAAGATTTGGGATTCAATTTTCATCATTTACAAAATATAAGATTCAGAATTCAATTATCATAGTCAGCATTATGATTATTACCAAGCAAGCTGCTAACATAATATGGACGGTGGTGTTTATTACAACAGGTGTTCCTGATAAACCAACTATTACAAGTTCAATTCAGGATCTAATTGCACAAGGTAATACTGAAGAACTTGCGGCTGCTCTTGATGATGATTACAGAATCCAACATACTCAAGATCATCTTATTGCTGTTCGTGAAGCACGCAGGTAACTATATATATACATATACATATTTACACTATATTTGGATAGAGTACGTAATTAACTCCATTTTTGGTATACCCTGATAGACATACATTTGATAATGAATTAATGACCATCAATACCCCATTATTTTTTTTTTTTTTTTTTTTTATTTTTTTTTTTTTTTTTGGTGTCTATGCTCAAATGCAGTGGCGGAGCCACTTAGGAACATGGGTCCCCCCATTTTCCAAAAAAAAAATAATGTTTTTTGTTAACTTAAATAGATGTTGAAAATAAGAATAAATAAATTACATGTATAGCTTGTATAACTTGAAAAACATTTGGTCTGGTGGTTGATGGGCTTGAGTAAGGCTTGTATTTCTCTTTAATCCTAGGTTCGATTCATTACCCAATCATTTTTTTTTCTTTGTGCTATTTTTGGACTTTATTTTTATTTCATTTTATAGTTTATACAAAGTGCTCCCATTTAACTTCTTTTTTTGTTTTTGTTTTTGGATTTTGCCCTTTTTTTTTTACTTGTTTTTGAATTTCATTTTATAGTATATAATTTATATATACAAAGTATTATAAGTATTCAAACCTCTAACTACTCTCATTTAACTGTTTAATCAAGTACCGCCTTGTTGATAGTGATTACTAATGTGTTATTAAACTATTTGTAATATGAACACATGTCTCCGTATTTTTTTTTAATATTTTTAATTATGTGTGCCTAAATTCTATTTTTATTTTATTTTTATTTTTTTTATTTTTTTTTTATAGCTTGTTTGGAACTAAGTTTCCAATTTTATTTTTAGTCAAAGAAAGATTTTTTTTTTTTTTAATGTAACCCTAATCCCTTTACATCTACTATCAATTTGTTTAAATGCTTATCATTTGATAAATCGTATATATCGATTATTGAGGATTACATACCTTAAAAATGGGGTTTACCACCGAAAAAAATATTTGTTTTGGTTAATAATTTTCTTAATACGCAATTAATCTCTTAACAACTCCTCTTTCACCACATAAGAATAATTGTCATATCTCATACGCGATTTCAAATATATATTAAACAATTTATGTGATCAATTTTTTTCTTAAAATTATTGTCGATTATTAAACATCTAAAATTTGTCCCCCCGGATTACAAATTCTGGCTCCGCCACTGCTCAAATGAGCATTATTGGGTATCCATTACTTTTACAGTACTCATTTTCTTAAGTCTCATGCTAATTCCAAATGAAGCAATTAAAAAAATTGAAGGAAGTAAGTACATAATTAGTAAGACGTGGAAATAGCTCAAGTGGGTAGAGCTCTTTCACCGGTCTTTGTGATCACTCAAAATTCTATATTAACTTGGGCGTATGCAATGCAGCGAGGGAGCAAACGTGAAAGGCTATATAGTATGGTCATTGATGGACAATATGGAAGTAGGAGCTGGTTATGATGTTCGCTTCGGTCTCAACTTTACAGATTATTTTGACAATCACAAGAGATACCCTAAGAAATCTGCTAAATGGTATGCTGATTTCCTTAATGCTGACGGCACTAAGGGTTCCTTGAACTAAACCAATACTAATTGTGTGAGTTGATAATTCATCAAGAATTTATGTGAAACTGTAATTGTACGGCTTTGAATTGTAGTCGTGGTGCATTATAGCAAATACAAATAAAGTTCATTGTGAGCTATATAGGGTTTGATAAGTGTTTTGTGTTCGATCAATTTTTTTTTTTTTTTTTTTTTTTGGTTTTTTTTTTCATTTGAATTATACTTTATGTAAGAGTTGATGTGTATGATTTTCGGTTTCAATCAATAACATAAAACTTTAAATTTGTCTCAAATATTTACAGGAAACTAGGAATTTTATGGTACCGTTTCTGTCCTCAAATAAAAGTTTTGTTTCCTATATTCTCTTTTAGTTGCAACTAACTTTAGCAGATTCACGCTAGCCAAAGCACATCTTATGCCGTTAATACCTTTAATTAAATTTTAGAAAATTAAAAGTTATAAAAAAGTTAATATTTTGAAAACATGTGTCATGACAAATCTGCTAACAAGATCTCACTTGACTTTTTTTTTCTTTTTTCCCTAATATATTAGTCACAAAAGACGGTAAAAGAAGTGTGTATGAATAGTGTAGAGTACTAAACGTTACGAAACGTTACGATTAAAAAAATTGGTAGGAAATACTCCATCCATTTTTTTTTACAAGCTAGAGTTACTATTTTCGTCCGTTATTTTTTATAAGTTAGAGTTTCATTTTTGGAAATCTCTTACTATCTTTACCCACTAAAGTCCCCCCTCTTTCTTACTTTATCATTTTTCACTCCTTCAATGGTCCCCACTCCCTCTCACATCACTTTACTTTTCAATAAAATAATAACCTTATCTACGCTACTAACATATTATTTTATTAAATCACCTAAAATTCCGCGCAATCTCATCTCTAGCCTATACTAAAAAAAAAAAACGGAGGGAGTATTTGTTTTTGCGCACATTTGTAGAAAAGTAAATGTATAAAAAAATGTAATAGTATATGGTGATTAATTTTTTTGAATGGAATAGGGAGGGGTGATTTCATTAAATAATAATAGCTATTCGGCACTTACAATCATCCCTTAAGAGATCTAAATTCTCAATACAAGTATTTAATACCTCTAAACTAATGACATCGCTTCTAAACTGCCCCTGAATAATTTTAGATGTCTTTGCATCGTTCATGACGGAGCTCCATTGATGTATAGTTGCGTAAGTGATAATACTTGATTGGTCATCAAGGTCGGCAAATTTGCAAGACGAATCTTCTAAATCTGCATCCTTAAACCAACAGACCCGCAATTCCATAAATTTTTAAGACGAATATTCCAAATTTGTATCCCTGCACACACGAAAAATAAACAAACAATACTAAAATCCCACCATTAGAGAACCGACTAAACCCTACATGGAGGGACGTACTGACTATAATCACCATACTGTTGGTATCTTTATTGGCTAAAAACAATAAATTGAAGAAGAATTTGGGGCTTACCATCGATAAAATCGATGGCAACCCCCTAAGCTTTACTATGGTGGCTAGGTTTGAAGAGAGAGAACAGAGAATTTTTTAGGGTTTATATATATCATCTTAAAGTCCTTAATATTAAGCAATTGATCGTATATGGTGATTAATTAAAACTAATAATGAAAACTAGATAGTGATTTTTTATGGGAAGATTGTTTTTTTTTTTTTTTTTTTTTTTTTTATGAATAAGCCCTGTTCTTTTGAGCTTCGGGCAGAGCAGAGCAGGGCAGGGCAGAGTAGAGTAGAGCAGATTTCATTATTATTATTATTATTATTATTATTATTATTATTATTATTATTATTATTATTATTATTATTATCGCATTATATAATTATTTATTTATTTATTTATTTATTATTATTATTATAATTTATTATTATCGCATTATATAATTAGTTAATTATTTATTTATATTATTATTATTATTATTATTATTATTATTATTATTATTATTATTATTATTATTATTATTATTATTATTATTATTATTATTATTATTATTATTATAGCAAAAACCTACAAAGTCAAACGATTTACAAGAAATTAGTGGGGAGCCGAGATACAATCTCACTACTAGAAAACAGGTGATTTCCGACGGAAAAATTCCGTCGGAAACCCACTGAAATTCGTCGGAAAAGGCCGTTTCCAACGGAATTCCGTCGGAACCGGTTGTCGGAAAACCCTTTGTTGGAAAAACGGCCTTTTCCATCGGAAAACACTGTTCCGACGGAATTTCTTCGTCGAAAGAGGTATTCCGGTCACCGGAAAGCCCGTCGGAATCTGCTGCTAAAAAAAAAAAAAAAAAAAAACCACCCTATCCAGCCACTACTTCCCCACCTTAACCCACCTCACCAGACCCACCCACCTCCCCACCTGACGCAAACCCACCTCCCCACCTCATCAGACCCACCCACCCACCCACCTCACCGAAACCCACCAAGCATCACCCACCCAGCACCACCCCCCCCCCAGCACCACACCCACGAACCGAACCTCCCCACCCACCCAACCCAGACCAAAACCCACCCTGAACAACCACCCTAACCAACCACCGAAAAAACCCAAATCGAAACAACCACCAAAAACCAAAACAACAACCAATTGAAATCGAAACAACTAAAACTAAAAAAATCGAATTGAAATCAAACAAAACAAAATAAACACAACAACCACAAAATCGAAAAAACTAAAAAAACAAATTGAAATCAAACAAAATAAATAAATATACAATTACCTTCTGAAATTAATCAAATAACATTACAATTATATCAAAAATTAATTACAATCTGAATTGTTAAACAAAAAAAAAAAAAAAAAAACTAGATCTAAAGGAGGAACAAGCGACGGTACGGTGGACGAGGTGCTTCTCTTCAGATGTCGTTTGCTTGACGGTGAACGAGCGACGGTACGGTGGACGATGGTGCGTGGACGACAGTGTTTTGTGGTTGTGAGATAGATTAAAGGAGTGAGATAGAATGAAGGAGGAACGAAGGCCAGGGGACGAAGAAGGATAAGGAAGGAGAGAAGAAGGATAAGGAAGGAGAAAGAGAAGGAATTAAGGAGAAGGCGAAATGGAGGAGAATAGAAATCAGAAGAGAAGAGAAGAGGAAAGAAGAGAGGAGAGAGAGAGGAGAGAGAAAGAGAAGAGAGGCGGAGAGGAGAGGAGAGAGAAAATAGAAAGGATAGGGGGAGGGGAAAATCGGGTTTATTAGAGTTTGTTAGGGTTTTTTTTTAATTATTTAATTACATTCCAACAGAAAATTCCATCGGAAAATTAATATTCCGACGGAATATTACGTCGGAAATTCCCGACGGATTTTATTTCCGCCGGAAAATAATTGTTTCGATGGAATATTTCGTCGGAGATTTCCGACGGATTTTATTTCCGTCGAAACATTAAGTTTCCGACTGAATATTCCGTCGGAAAACCCATGAATTCCAACGGATTTGTATTCCGTAGGAAATCCGTCGTAAATTTCCGACGGAATAAAAATCCGTCGGAACTGGTCCGTCGTAAATCGGCCTATTTCTAGTAGTGTCTGGGCCCCCAACCCTCTAGCTATAGCGAACCCGATCCTCTTGAAGATGTGAACAGCTACACGAGCACCAATATCTTGAGCCCTAGCGAACGCCTGAACCCGCTTCAGCAACGCAACAACATCCTTCTCTAATTCTGATCCCCCAATGAAGAAAAGGAGAAAGGAACACTACTAGAAATAGGCCGTTTTCCGACGAAATCGTTCCGACGGACCTAAATTCCGTTGGAAAATTTGAACTTTCCGACAGAATTAGGGTCTGTCAGAAAATTACGTAGGAAAAGGTACGTTATGACGGAAAATCCGTCGGAATTCTTGCGACGGAAATTAATTCCCTCGGAAATATAGGCTTCCGACGGAATATCCCGTCGGAAAGTTAAATTTTCGACGAAATTAAAATCCGTCGAAAATTTCCGACGGAATATTCCCTCGGAAATCCCAAATATTCCGACGGATTAAAATTCCGTGGGAAATTTCCGACGGAATCTTAATTAAAAAAAAAAAAACAGAAAACCCCTTAAAACCCAAACCCTAAAACAGCTCAAACCCCCCCTCCCTCATTTCCGCCACTCTCCTTCCCCTTTCTCCTTTTCTTTCTCTCTCCTCTCCTCTTCCCTTTCTCTGTTCCTCTTTCTCCTTCTTTCTTTCTTTGCTCCTTCGTTCTCCTTCTTTCTCCTTCATTCTCTTTCTCCTTCGTTCTCTTTCCTCTTTTCCTCTTATGTTTCTCCTTCGTTCTCTTTCCTCTTTTCCTCTTTACTCTTCTCGTTTTCCCTTCTCCTTCTCTCGTTATTTCCGTCCCCTTCTCCTTGTCTCTAGTTTGAAGGTGGCTCTGCGGTGGCGGTTCTCGCAACAACAAAGTAATGTGGTGGTTCTACGGTGGCGCAGCATGGAGGTGCGGTGTTTCATGGTTTTTTGGTCAAATTCGACCATGAAACCTCTAGATCTAGAGGTTTCATGGTCGAATTTGGCCATATTAAACCAAATTGGAGGTGACATTCAAAGCAAAACTCGATTTAAAGGTATGTTTTCTTTTTTTTTTGAATTTATTTTACACATTGTTTCGTTGCTTGGGTTGTGGTTGTGATTTTGGGTGGTTGTGGGTGATTTTGGGTGGTTGTGGGCGGTTTTTTGGTGGGTATGGTGGGTGGGTTCGGGTTAGGGGGGTTAGGGTTTGGTAGGTCTGGGTTTGGTGGGTCTAGGTAAGGGTGCGGTGGTGGTGGTTGGGGGACATGGGTTTTCGATGTTTGTGGTGGGCACTACAAGAAAACAGCTGGATTCCGACGGAAAAATTCCGTCGGAAACATAGGAAATTCCGTCGGAATCAAGCCTTCCGACGGAAGTAGTCTGTCGCAGCACCCTTTATAGGAAATTCGACCTTTTCCGGCGGAAATTCCGTCGGAAGACGTTATTGCGACGGATTTTCCGACGGATCTAATTTTGTCGGCGCTATTTTGACTTTAATTGAAATTTCGTCGCAATTTTCCGACGGAAATTTCCGTCGGAGGTGGATAGGTTTCCGACGGAAAATTCCGTCGGAAAAGTCAATAAAAAAAATTAAAAAAAAAAAACAGCCCCCCCACCCCACCTGCCCAGACCACCCCCACCCCACCTGCCCAGACCGCCCCCACCCACCAGCCTACATCCCCACCAGCCCACCTAACCCAAACCCACCAGACCCACCACCGTAACCCACCACCTAACCCTTAACCCAACAGACCCACAATCTTAACCCACCTAACCCAAACCCACCAGACCCACCACCGTAACCCACCACCTAACCCTTAACCCAACAGACCCACAATCTTAACCCACCTAACCCTAACCCACTAGACCCACAATCTTAACCCACCTAACCCTAACCCACTAGACCCACCACCTAACCCTTAACCCAACACACCCACCACCTTAACCCACCTAAACCTAACCCACCACCGTAACCCTTAACCCAACATACCCACCACCCGTAACCCACCACCTAACCCACCACCGTAACCCTTAACCCAACATACCCACCACCCGTAACCCACCACCTAACCCACCAAAACCCTCACCTAAACCAAATCCCAACCTTATCACCAAAACACCACTAGCCCCTAACCCGTATCACCACCACCACCACAAAAAAAAAAAAAAAAAAAAAAAAAAAAAAAAAAAAAAACAGATCTAAACAAAAAAACGTATCCCCTCGCCACAAAAAAAAAAAAATCAAAACATATATTAAAAAAAAGTAATTATTAAAAATTAATGAACAGATCTAAAATAACACCAAATTGGAAATATAACAAAAAAAATTATACTGTACAATTAACTCAATATTAAACCTTCAATATACAATCATGTCAAAAAAAAAGTTATACACAAAAAATTTGACCAAATAAAAACCAGATCTAAGGTGTTGTGGTTGAAGGTGACGCGTGGCTGGAGGTGACGCGGCGGCTGAGGTGATGCGGGGAATTGGCGGCTGGTTGTTGATGTTGAGCGACCGTTGATGGGTAGTTGTTGCGATTGTGGTGGTGCCTTGGTGGTTGTAAGTAGTGTAGGAAAGAAAGAGGGCAAAGAAAAGGAGAGAATAAGGATGTGAGTAAGATCCAGAAAGAGAAGAGAAAGGGGAAAGAGAAGAGGAGAGAGGAAGAGAAGGGGCGTAGAGGAAGAGAAGGAGAAGGAGAAGGAGAGAGGAAGAGAAGGAGGAGGAGAGAGAAAGGAGGAGAAGGAGAGAGAATCAGCAGAAGGAGAAAGAAAGAGAAGTTATAAAAATAAAGGAGGGGCGGTTTGGGTTTTAAGGGTTTGTTATTTTGTTTTTATATATAATTAGATTCCGACGGAATATTCCATTGGAAATTTAATTTTCCGACGGAATAATTTCCAACGGAGTTTAATTCTGTCGGAAATTTAATGTTTCGACGGAATTTTAATTCCGTCAGAATATAAATATTCCGACGGAATATTCCGTCGGAATGCCCATATATTCCGACGGATTTTTATTCCGTCGGAAATTTCCGACGGAATATAAATCCGCCGGAATATATAGGATATCCGACAGAATTTTGTGTCCGTCGGAAGATGTCCGTCGAAATCTGGCCTTTTTCTTGTAGTGGGGTACGGTTGGTGGGTGGAGATGGGGTTAGTTGTGGTGGGTACGGTTGGTGGGTGGGTCTGGTGAGGTGGGGAGGTGGGTTTCGGTTAGGTGGGTGGGTCTGGTGAGGTGGGGAGGTGGGTTTCGGTCAGGTGGGTGGGTCTGGTGAGGTGGTAGGTGGGTGGGTCTGGTGAGGTGGGTTAAGGTGGGGAGGTGGGT
Source organism: Chenopodium berlandieri (assembly GCA_034703905.1). Lineage (NCBI taxonomy): Eukaryota > Viridiplantae > Streptophyta > Magnoliopsida > Caryophyllales > Amaranthaceae > Chenopodium > Chenopodium berlandieri. The sequence continues at coordinate 14,350,089 of CM068285.1, forward strand.
TAAGGTGGTAGGGGGGCTGGTGGTGTCAATCTGGTGGTGGGGGTGGTGGAGGCGTTTTTTTTTTGTTTTTTTTTTAATGACTTTTCCGACGGAATTTTTTTTTTTGTTTTTTTTTTGACTTTTCCGACGGAAATTTCCGTCGGAATATACCTCTTCCGATGGAAATTTCCGTTGGAATATACCGCTTCTGACGGAAATTTCCGTCGGAAAATTGCGACGGAATTCCGTTTAAAGTCAAAACGAGCTCCGACAGATTGGATTCCGTCGGGAAAGTGGCTTCCGACGGAATTTCCATCGGAAAACGTCGAATTTCCTACAAATGGTATTGCGACAAACTGATTCCGTCAGAAGGCCGTTTTCCAACGGAAAAATTCCATCGGAATCCAGTTGTTTTCTTGTAGTAGAAGAAAACCATAGCCAATAGCCCTGCAATGCGCCCCATACTTGTCTCGCTTCCGCTGAGCCGCAGCCGACACAACACGACCAGGAACAAAGTCAGACATCCCAGATTGTGTCAAAGCAGAAGACCCCGTCAAGTCAACACATACATCAAGGCCTCTATCCTAGGAATAAAGCAACACATCTTCTGGTCGAAGAGCCCCGTCGTTCCCTCCAGTCAACCCAACGTTAACCTCCTTCCTTAGCAAAAACAAATATCAACAAGGGTATCACGAACAACGTTGTGCCGATGTTTAATACCCACCATCCCAGCACAAGACACTGCATGATCCCCATAAATATCCCCATCATAAACCCTTGAGCAAGCTAAACACGGTGTTGAAACGGAGAACAAGGGAACACCTAACCGGTAGCAAAGAACACAACGGTAAGTCTTACCATTCATAGTCTGACCCAAACCTGATATCGGGACCGCTCGCAACCAGGCAGAAGTGTGGTCCCCCTACCGGGACCTCCATAAGGCAACCTGACATGCAGAGACCTTCGTGAACTATATATCTGCCAATTTCTTCATGAGTTTGGGGGCAGCGATCTCACTAGGGTTACGCATAAGGTCAGTCTCCACAGTCCTATTAAAAAGACTAGGTGTTCCATCGAAGGTCGATCCTGGACCAACAATACCAGAATTGCAAAGAAGCGTAGCCTGAAGACTAGAAGACTGCAAACGTGACGCAAGGAAAGCATAGTGTCGAATATTACCCGCTGAATAGACACCAAATCCACCATAAGAAAAAGTTAAGGTGGCAAGTCGCCATTTCCAATCAGCAAAACCTGGCCCCGAAGCAGTTACAATGCGCTCCAAAGAAGCTCGAAGGGCCATATCAAAAGAAATCTGGGCCGCATCAAAAAGACAAGGAGGACAAGTGCGCATAGAAAAGTAAAGTTTTGAAACCCCAGTACACGCACGAAGTAGTAACAACTCACATTGGGGATCATCAAGCTTAGCAACAGCATCCATTAGCACAATGGTCTTCGACACTCTCTGCGAAACAAGCTCACTACAGAAAGAGGAATCTGCACCAAGCAACTTAACTCCATGCACCGGACGAGCAATGTCTGCAGGAAAGACACCGACCAGAAGGCTACGAGGGTCCTCTGTGGGCCAGAAAACTTCCGTCTTCTCAACGTTTACATGGAGTCCGAGACGAGGCCCTTCTACCGAAATCAACTCCATAACCTTTCCTACCACCAAGGTGTCACCAATAATAGTGCCGTCATCCAAATACCAAGCCTGCAAACATAAGTCGGAAGAATCCCTAATTCGGCACACCAACGGATGGAGCACCAAAGCAAAAAGTAAAGGGCCAAGAGGATCACCTTGCTGCACTCCTTGACATGACCTTAAGATATGCTCCCTATAAAATAGTATGGCTGGAGTAGAGTAACATAATTCAACCCACCGAGAGAGAGCAGGGCAACGGAGACGAACCTCACGCAACAAAACCGTGCGGTCAACATCACCACCACGAGCAACATAGAGAGGCCAACATCACCACCACGAGCCTCAACTAATCGATTAACAGCATGAAGAATAGCCTCACCACCCGCCGGCACCCCAACACCAAACTGAAGACCTCCTAGATAGTTTCCCAGATGCGAACCAATTAAAGAATCCCCAACCTTTGAAACCAGACGCCTCCAAATAGTACCCACAGCAATAGGCCAAATACCACCACCAGGCTTAACAAGTGGTGTAAGAGGAGCACTAGCAATGTATTCACCCAACTCAGCAGGACATTTCCCAGCGAGAAAGAGATTAACCACCTGCGTAATAGAGTCTACCAACTCATCCGAAATAGCAACTGCAGCACCACTCAAGCAATCCATAAGGTATTGAGCACGCAAACCATCTCTACCGCATGACGAACCACGTGGAAAACCCCTAATCTGATTCAAAACAACAGCAGGAGTAGCAATAAGGTCCTGATCAACAGGAATATCCGGTAAGACAGGAGCCGGAAATACTAGTAGAAAATTTAAAATAGGAACCCCCTCTTTAGCACCGATTCTTGAAAACCGATGCCAAAAGAAATGGGCGGGATTGGAAAATTCAAAGTTGGCACCGGTTCCAACCAAAACCGGTGCCAAATCATTTAATTACCACCGGTTCAAACCGGTGCCAACTTTAAAAAAAAATAAAAAATTAAAACAAAAGAATGCTATAGAGTTGGCACCGGTTCGCCTTAAACCGGTGCCAACTATTGTAATCAGCACCGATTTAAACCGGTGCCATTTTCTTAAAAAAAAAAGCCCCGGTTTATAACGTCTTTCTTCTTCTTCGCTCCTTCGATTATCAATTCATTCCCACGTTTTTCCCTCTTCTCTTTTCTTCCACCCCTAAGCTAGCTAGGTTTCACTTACTCCATTGAAGTGGTGTTCGAGCTGTCTCACTTCCATTGAAGTAGTTGCCGCCGCACGCACCACCTTCTCTTCACTCCATATCCATCTCTCCTCCATTGAAGCAGCTTCGAGGTAAGTAACGTACCTAGGTTTCACTTACTCGATTGAATTCCTTACCATTCTTGGATTTTTTTTTGAGGATTTGCTTTTCAGTTTAATAATTATAAGTTTCTTGTAATCTAGGGTTTGTCAATTAAACGCGCACGGCTCCCCCTCCACAACGACCCTCCACATACTTGTATATGGTTATGAAATGTAAGTCCTTAGTGTTATATGTATGGAGAAAATTATACTGACTATGTCTAGAAGCTGATGGTGATGTTTTTGTTATGTTTCTGCTAGTTGGGGTTGATGCTTGGCTGCTGTTTTAATGCTGATTTCCTGTGCTTGGTGGTTTTGTTAGCTGTTGTAGCTGCCAGGTGATTGGCCTGTTCCCACTTGCTCACCCGTTCTACAGGAAATTGTTGCTACCAGCTGCATTGTTTTTGTGATGTTGTGATATTGTGATACTGTGATGCTGTGTTGCTGTGATATGTCAAGGAAACTATAAGCCTGCTTAGATATGTTGTTTGTTGTAGCTTGTAGTTGTTCTTTTTGTGTTTTCCCTTTTGTGGTGGTTGTGGTTTGTTGCCCTAGTCCGTGTAAAGAGTACCCACCCTAGAAGGTGCATTTTTACTTGAGTCCAAGTTAGGTTTTGCCCCTTCTTATTTTATGAACCCGTCCTAGAAGGTGGCCTTTAAACAGTTTGAGGTTGTTTGGGGGTTACAATTTAGCTAATTTTGTAAGTTGTAACCGTTATTCTTTGGTGTTGTTGGATTGATCTTTCGAAAAGATCCTAGCTACTTGTTATTAAATGGGTGAAAATTTGTTCATCTAGACCAAACTTGCTAAATGCCAGTGCGTGGTTGCTTCAATTGCTATCTTTTGCATAATTTATCCCTATTTTCTCTCTTATTCCTTAATCATATGCTCCTATTTTTTCTTCTTATCCATTTCTCATACTTACTAACTTATGATTTTGGTTTTGTTTTTTCTTTTTGTGTTTTTTTAGATTCATATGTGAATTGAAGTTTAAGTTTAGCTTGAAGACTACATATTTAGCTCAAGTGGGAAGTTAGAAAGAATACATCCATTGTATTGTTATGAATTATAAACCTCTCTAAGCTATATATATTTCTTTCTCTTTATTGTTTTAATAAAAGTTTTTTCATGCTATTACGACTTGTGTATTATTTAATGACAAATAAATACAACAATATATGAAATGCTTGCATCATCATATGCCTAGATACCCGTTCAAGGCTTTCTCATTAGGAGAAAGTCTTGAATAGTCCCCGGTTGGGATTGTTCTTGAACGTTTACTCTCACTTAGGTGGTGAATGTATGTCTATTTTTTCGATTTTAAGGAACATCTTGGCTTACCATTTCCTCACCATGTTCTCTGGGTACATATATGGGTAAGTTATTACCTACATCGTGTACTTGGAGAACTGGGGGGAAATGCTGCCGGATTTTCCTTAAAATTGGAATGTTAACATACATTTACTAGTGAGATTGAACGTTCAAGGATGGGTTAGGTTGGAGTGATAAGGACCCTTTGGAAGCATATATGCTTTTTTGTATCTATACGAATGTTATATGCATGGTGTGTGTTTGAATTTGATTTACATATATAATAGATGTAGCAATTATACATTATTCGTAATATGTTGCCATGTTTAGAGACAATTTACTTAATGGAGAAGGATCGTGGCTGGATGTATGGTAGACGTGATACATTGGAATCCTTTGATGGGGTTCAAGAGTTTTGCGAGAGGGCTCCATCTTATCAGCGCAGAATGGGTGTCGATTGGCTCTATTGTCCTTGTGTTGATTGTAATAATGTGAAGGTGGTCAATAGTGTTGATATCATTAGAGATCATGTAGTTTGTCGTGGGTTTAGGCTTAAATACCATGTGTGGATTTGGCACGGTGAAGAAGGAGAGTACAGTGGGGATGTTGATGGGAATGATGTGCATGATGATAGAAGCAATGACATTCGTGTGGACGAGGAATACAGGAATGATGAACATATTCTTGATAATGGTGATGAGGATGGATTTGAGGATGATCAGGTGGATGAGGTTGAGGATAAAAGGGTGGATGAGATGATGCGTGGTGTCAAAAGTGACGTGTTTGAGTCATTATCGGAGGCTTCTAAAAAGCCTTTGTATCCTGGGTGCAAAAAATACTCCAAACTATCAGCCGTGCTAACACTTTTTAACCTTAAGTCAAAGCATGGGTGGACGGACAGTAGTTTTACTTCTTTGTTGACCGCGTTAAGTGAGATGTTGCCCGACGAGAATGAAATTCCTAAGTCTTACTATTACGCAAAGAAGCTCATGTGTCCATTTGGTTTGGAGTATAAGAAGATACATGCATGTCTTAATGATTGTATTCTTTATCGAAATGAATATGAACAATTGGAGGAGTGTCCACGATGCAAGAAGTCGCGCTACAAGCGCATGAGTTACAATGTTGGTACGAAGGGACCTCCTGCTAAGGTGTTGTGGTATCTTCCCATTATTCCAAGGTTTAAGAGTCTATTCTCAACACCAAAAGACGCTAAAAACTTGAGGTGGCATGCAAAGGGAAGAAAGAAAAACAGAATGATGAAGCATCCAGCCGACTCCTCGCAATGGAAGAACATTGATATGAAGTTTGGGGAATTTGGTGATGAAGTCAGAAATTTAAGGCTTGGTTTGTGCACGGACGGGATAAATCCATTTGGCACTTTTAGTACCCAACACAGCACATGACCGGTACTTTTAGTGATCTACAATCCTTGGTTGTGCATGAAACGTAATGGTGCACAAGGCTTATTTACCTCCGGCTTGCTACACATTGTCAAGGGTAGAAAGACGGATGTTTTGTGCATGTCTGTACGGCATTAAGGTTCCATCAGGGTACGCATCTAACATGAAAAGATTTGTATCCTTGAATGGAGAATTGAAGCTGACAAGTATGAAATCCCACGATTGTCATGTTTTGATGCAAGTATTCCTACCAATTGCAATACGTGGTATTTTACCAAAGCACGTGAGGGAAGATATTACAAGCCTCTATTCGTTTTTCAATACAATATGCAGCAAAGTGCTTGATCCTTGTACACTTGATGCTTTACAGGCGGATGTGGTTGTCGGGATTTAAAATCATCCTCGACCCAAAACAGTGGTGTAACGCTTGTGGCATCGTCAAGGGAGTTTGCAAGTGCTAAGGATAAATCACCCGTTGATGCAGAGTTGTCATACTATGGTCGAATTCAAGAAAAATGGGAGCTTGATTATTGTGACTTCACGATTGCTCTTTTCCGGTGTAAGTGGGTTGATAATATCAGGCGTAACATCAAATATGATGACTTTACTCTTGTAGATCTTGGCAACCTGAATGATAGTGCGGAACCATTCATCCTTGCATCTCAAGCTAAGAAAGTGTTTTACGTAACTGACCCAGCCGACTCAAAATGGTCTATTGTGCTAGCCGGCAAAAGAAGAATCCATGGCGTTGGAGATGTCGAGGATGAGGAAGAATATGATGCGTTTGATGACTCGGCACCTTTCACTGTTCCTAGACCTGTTGTACCCAATGAGATAGACAACCAAGCCAATTACATGCGATCAGACCACAACGAAGGAATATTAGATTAAGGTACTATTTTTTGTTAGTTTGAAATTGTAGGCGTAGAAAGTATTATTAAATCACATTTTAGGTGAAAATGAATGAAAATGTTAACTTACTTGCCCTTTTTTCTTATTTTCTTTTAAATGAATGAAGTAACTTACTTGCCCATTTTCTATGTTGATTTGTATTATAGTTCAACAATTTATATTTGATTATAACTTTACTTTACAAATTTATTTATATTACAACTAATATCATGTTATGTTTGTAATGACAGGTTTTTACATCTCATGGCGGACGATCAGTACCGTTTTGGAGTCGAGGATGTAGAGGATGATGATGATAGCTTATCTGAGGATGGGGACGAGTTATATGATGTGAACAAGGAGCCTGATTTGGTTGAGGCAGAAGATCAGGCTCAAGATGTTTTGGAGCAAATGCTAGATGAGTTTGAAATTTCAGCTGAACAAGTGCCTCCTATCGAAAATGCAATCTGTTAGACGTTTGGTGAGAATCATGTTTCCCACAGTCAAAGCCAGGAATAAAGTGGAGGGGGGGTGAAGGCACTAGCGAAGAAAAAGTTGAGGGGTCTGACGACAAGTTTCAAGAAACCCGTCGGTCCAATGGTCCTGGAGTATGACAGGGTAGGCCAACCTACAGGCAAATGGCGTCGTCAGTATGCTGTTCAAGTTGGCATTTGTGCGCGCAAAATCCCCATTACTCTTCGTTGGAGCGAAGTATCTACAGGCTTGATTGACACATTTTGGAATGATACAAGGGCAAGTGTTTTGTTTGCACATTTATAAATTCCTTCACTTTATTGTTATTTAATGGGGAAACTAATAATGGCTGTTATTTGTGCTTGCAGAGTCTGTTTAATATTCCAAATGAGTACGCCAAGCAAAGGGTGTTTGAATCCTTACTAGCAGGAAGGTTCAGAGGCTTCAAGACTACCTTAGTTCGTCGGTTTATCACAAAGAAACTTGTGAGAAAACCAAAGAACAAGAAAGGAGGTGGCAATGATGATGAAGTCATCGATGAAGCGAAACTCCCATGGCAAATATGGCCAAGTGTATCGAAGGATGATTGGGAAGCTTTCGTTCTTCAAAAAACTAAAAAAGGAAGCAATTGTAAATTTAAGTAACTCTGATGACAATTGTAGAATATATTAACTCTTTTGGTAGTAATGATACTAACATGTCTAATTATGTAGGAACTGAGGGAGAAGAATTCCAAGAATGCATTGCAGAGGCAATACACCCATCGTATGGGGTGTAAGACATTTGATGAATGGAGGGAGACGTGGGTGACTGAAGGAGTATACCCCACTGCGCTTCTAGGGTCCTTCAAAGAAGCCTCTGATTCCACGACCAGTACGTTGGTGAGTCGCGCTGGCGATTTCATTTGCTCTCTGCATTCGCGTGACGAGAAAACCGGAAAATGGGTCATCAAGGCTCCGGAAACCAAAGAAATGGCAGATAAACTTGTAAGCAACTATGAACTAGTGAACTACATGAATCTTTTTGCATATATATCACTTTACATAAACATTAACTTCATGTTGCCTTTTTGTTTTTGGTACAGCTTGAGTACACTGAAGATCTTGTTTAAGGCAAGCTCGTCCCAACAGTAGAAAAGGACCCTTTCACCTTGGCTTTGAGAAAGCCCTACCATCCAGGACGGGTATTGGGTGCGGGGGGGAGCTTGCTAGGATGGGAGAAGGTAATGGGTCCGGAATATACCAAATCAGGAAGATCTCGAGCAAGTGTGAACTCACCACATAACTTCGATGCCACGGTGGCATCAATTAAGGAACAAGTGCGCAACAAGATGCGAGGAGAGTTCAATGCTTGGGCGAAGCAAATGCACTTGCCGGGCTTGCCTTTCTCCTCGACTACACCGGTCGACTCATCTAGTCACCCACGAAGACAAGGAGAAGATGAGATACATGCTGACGAGGAGGTACATGAGGTGGTTTCAAATCTATTAGTTTTGACATGTTGAGTTAGTTGCATGGGTTCTAATTAAGGTGGCACTATTAATTTACTGTTGCAGGTTGGTAATCCTGCACATGCGGACTCGAGGGAGCTTGATAATCCAACACCTCATGAATTTCCCGATCTACAGGTGATTTGATTACTTTTTTGTCTAGATGGTGCTAATTGGTTCTATGTTGTTGTTGTGATGTATAGCTGTTGTTGCGCTATTGTTGTTGTTGATGTGTTGCTATTTCTGTGTTGTTGTGTTGCTGTGTTGCTGTTGTTGTTGTGTTGCTGTTGTGTTGTTGTATGTGCTACTGTTGTTGTTGTGTTGCTGTGTTGCTGTTGCTGTTTATGTTGCTATTGCGGTTGCTGTTCGGAGGCTGCTGTTTTCAGTGTTGGTGACTGCTGTGTTGCTGTTAACAACCACTAGCAAAACCAGCAACAGCCACAGAAACAGCAGCAACATGCAGGCAGAACAGCAACAGCAGCATGCAGGTAGATCAGCAGCAGCTGACAGCATAGCAGCATGCAGACAGCAGCAGGCTGATCAGCAACAGCAGGATGCAGAAACAGCAGCAGCATGCAGGCAGAACAGCAACAACATAGCAGACTGCAGAAGCAAGATCAGCTGTGGATGTTGTTTCTGTTTGCTGTGGCTGCTGTTTTTTATTTGCTGTGGCTGCTATTTTTTATTTGCTGTGGCTGCTGTTTCTGTTTGTTGTGGCTGCTGGCTCTTGTGTTGCTTGTTTTGTTTTCGTTTTTGCTTGAGTGTTGGTGGATGCTTGGCCACTTGTGATATTTTTTGTTCTTACATGTGATCTTCCAAATTGATGTAGGAAGAGACCCGTCGTGCACTTCTACACCCAGGCGAATCATACAGTGGAGCTTTGAATGTGGTTGCATATGGTAGTGCACAACCGGTCGAACAAGGTACGGTCCATTTGCGACCGCTTAGTCCACAACATTATTCGGTCGGGATCAATTCTGTGGTTGCCGGGTTCGAGGACATTCTAATACCTGTGCCCGTAGAGGAGGATGAGTTCACTACACTTTGGGCAGCAAAAGGTAGTTTTGTGCAATGGCCATGTGCTTGGATACGGTTTTCAAACCAGGTAATTAAGATTTTGGGTTCACGCTTTATTCTATACCCGATTTTCTTCCCAAGAGTTTGATGGAATTATTTTCTAACCATTTGTGTGATTTGTTTTATTAGATGTCGAGGAAAAGCTAAACTCCAAAGAAGAGGGTGGAGGGGCCAAAAAGCATTGATCAACCGGTGCCAAAGAAGAGGAGTGAACAGGGGTCGGTGAGTGGAAAAGCGTCGAAGAAGAGCTCTTCGTGAGGTTCAGCTATGCAAGCTACTCCACTTGTTGCAGACATGGTGCTTCAATCGCTCTCTAAGGAGTTAACTTATCTGCACAACCGTGTTTGTATGTTTCCTAGTGACACTCCCATTCAAGTTCCACTACCTAAGGAAATGTTCCACTATGATGATGATGCAATTGCATGGCTCAACAAAGAAGATGTGACGGAATTTCTAAGTGGTGAAATGCTTAACATTTCCCTCATTCAAATATGCATCAGGTAATTTAACTAGTACTCAAATTTTGTTATTCAGATTAGTGGTGATTGTCGTTTAGTTTTCCATTAATATTCCATTATCATGCATGTAGAGCACTCCAGGAGCACTTATATGAGATTGATTCTCCGTGTCAAATTGGGTGGTTATGCCCTGAGCAGATCTCCACTACTAGAATCTTAGGCAACCACCCTGACGTATTGTACTATGTTGAACGGAGTATCAAGGAATCAATGCGTCCGGGAGACAAGTTTATATTCGCCCCATATTATGAGGAGTACGTCTGATTATGTCAAATTCATTTGTTTCCCCTGTTTATATGTTGTACATGGCTAATTATTGATTTGTTTGTCTATTGTGAATTTATGTACGTAGTTTGCATTGGACCCTGCTAGTGATTTGTGTTTCTAGTAACACAATCTTCCTTTTTGATTCTGCTCGGTTACCTCATCCAAAAAAGCGGCTCGTGAAGTCCATACTGCAAAAGTAAATATAGCTTCAATTCCTATTGTTGATTATCATTACCTAACTCATTTATTAGTCATACTAATCAAATTTGAACTTACTTTTCAATATAGTGTTATAAAGAAGATAAATTGTCGAGCTCCTCGAGGTCCTACATGGAAATAATCACCGATGGTAATGCCACATGATATTGTGATTTTCGTAATAAACAATGCGTAAGATGTTGCTAATTTGCTATGCATGTTTGATTCATGTACTTTGTTCCTTATGCTAGTGCGCACAACAAGATAACGGAGTTGATTATGGCCTATACGTGATGAGATTCATGTTTGACATAGTGAGTCAATGTACAGACACACTACAGCTTGATGAGGTATGCCATTGACTATATCTTGTAATCTCAAGCATTAGCAGCATCATAGTAGTCAAATAGGCCTTACTTGGGCCATTTTGGTTGAAAATGCGTCCTAAAACCCTTAAATTGCTTTTTTCTCGTAATTTCAAGCCTTATCCACCTATAACTAAGTAATAATGACATGTTATGAGTAAGTATGATTTCACTTGACAAGAAATGTAGGAAATAGGCATCATAGTAGTCAAATAGGCCTTACTTGGGCCATTTTGGTTGAAAATGCGTCCTAAAACCCTTAAATTGCTATTTTCTCATAATTTCAAGCCTTAACCACCTATAAATAAGTGATAATGACATGTTATGAGTAAGTATGAGTTCACTTGACAAGAAATATAGGAAATAGGCATCATAGTAGTCAACTAGGCCTTACTTGGGCCATTTTGGTTGAAAATGCGTCCTAAAACCCTTAAATTGCTCTTTTCTTGTAATTTCAAGCCTTAGCCACCTATAAATAAGTGATAATGACATGTTATGAGTAAGTATGAGTTCACTTGACAAGAAGTGTAGGAAATAGGCATCATAGTAGTCAAATAGGTCTTACTTGTAAATGTATTTTTACATGCATATATAACCTAAGTAATTCACTCCTAACTTACGTTTTGTTTATTCCAAGTTTTGCAAGGGACAAACGGGACGTCCGTTCATGAGCGAAGAACTTAATGAAGTTCGAGACATGTTGGTGTCCTTCATCACATTTAATTTGTAAATATTATTTCTGTTTGAACTTGTGTACTACGTACATTACTGATTAATATTATTTGTAATTATGACACTTTTTTCTAATTAGTATTATATTTTGGGATTGTTATCAATATTTATGTATTGTTATTATTTCAATTATTATTATTATTAATATTATAATAATAATAATAATAATTATTATTATTATAATAATTATTATTATTATTAATATTATAATAATAATAATAATTATTAATTATTGTTATTATAATATCCTAATGATAGAATTAATGCAGGATGTACATGATCTCATTATTATTATATTTATTAGTATTAATATTATTATATATTATTGCCGAAAAAAAAAACAAACGCAATTAAAGGCATCGGTTCTTGCTAAAAACCGGTGTCAATAGTATTGAAAAAAAAAAAAATCGCGCCATAGTAGTTGGCACCAGTTAACCGGTGCCAAATCATGTAGTTTTCACCGGTTAACTGATGCTAAATGCTTTAGTTTGCATGGGTTTTGAACCGGTGCCAATTATTCATGGATTTGGCATCCCTCACATCCCCAACAGTTAAAAACCGGTGCCAAAGGGGGGGTTTGAACCGTTGCCTTTTTACCTTTTTCGTCTAGTGAAAGGAAGGGTGCTTTGCTTGTAAATCTGCAAGAGTAGCATCATTATAAGGGGCTAGACTAGAAGACGAAAGAACCCTAACCGCAGCAGTGTAGTGCCCGTCACTAATCTTCCTCTTACATTGTTTAATATTACGCTATGACAGATCATGCTCATCATCAGCGTCCAACAAAGGAGGAGATACATCAGCTAACGTGTCCCGCACAAAATGCACAAAACCACCAGGCTCACACCAAGATCGAATAGCAGCGACGATACTCTCTTCCTGCCGCTGCCGCCTGACACCCAAAGAACACTCACGACTACTCCTCGGAGAAAAGGTTTTTAGAACACAAAGAGGCAACACAAGCAGTTGAACCCAACAAGAGACGTCGTCAGGCTTGCAAATCACCTTATCAAGCGCTGCTTTGAGAACCCGAGAAAAACCCTAGCGAAACTTAGGAGGAATAGATTTCACCGAATGAAACCGCTTAGATAGCAAACTATCCAGGAGAGCAACATCGAACGCAAAAAGAGGCTCACGAGGCACACTAGGAATAAGATTAGATACCTCGGAAGATGGACCCTGCGGTTTAGGAAAACCATAAAGAACAAACCGAACAACACCATCCCCAGAGTCTGGAGGGGCCACAATATCATCAGAACCAGGACCATGTCGACACTTCGTACGAAAAGTATGCGTCTTGAAACACTCCCCACAAAACCAAATGCCCATACGACGAAATGTTGACTCCGCTTCTAAGAAAATCAGAAGTAAGAGAGTGACGGATCATATCCCGCGCATCCCCATAACAATGACGGTCACGGAGATGAGTGAGCAAAGAAGTTTTAGTGAGCCCATTACCCCCACCATCCTGACATCCATTAAGACCCACAAACGGACAATGAAATCGAACCATAGGAGGCATAACACCCACCACAACTTGCTGCACCCAAATAGACCAGAAAATCGCTCTCAAAACAGCACCCAAACGCCACCAAAAAACCTGATCAGAATGCCGGAAAAGCCACCGAAACACACTACAACGATGAACGACGATCACTACATCCCAAAATAGAAAACACTGCGCTGCACCACACTCGATGAACACTGAAGATTATGTCGCCAAACGACGCCTAAGACGCCGGAGAACGACGTTGTTGAGACACCACTACCACCGCATCAACCAAAATAAAACAACACCAGAAAAAACGCGAAACTAAAAGCCGTTGAATGCAGAAATAACGCTGAAACACCGCCTGAGAAACAAAGACGCCGCCCACAGCCCGACCTGAAGATTCTAGCGGCTGAAATTCGTCTAAAGATAGCCTGAAATTCGCCTGAAATAACCCAAAATTTGCCTGAAATTTGCCTGAAACCGCCCGAAATTCACTTGTCCTGAAGGAGTCGTCGTCGAGAACCTGACGTCTGACCTGAAAGAGCCTGATAAACGCCGGGAAACCTGCCTGAAAATGACGTGGAACACCCTACCCTGCCCTAATCGCCCTTAACCGAGAGGAAACCAATTATTATTATTATTATTGTTATTGTTATTGTTATTGTTATTGTTATTGTTATTGTTATTGTTATTGTTATTGTTATTGTTATTGCTATTGCTATTGCTATTGCTATTGCTATTGCTATTGCTATTGCTATTGCTATTGCTACTGCTATTGCTATTGTTGTTGTATTATTATTATTATTATTATTACTATTATTATTATTATTATTATTATTATTATTATTATTATTATTATTATATATTTTTTTAATATTATTATTACTATTATTATCATTATTATTACTATTAATATTATTTGTTTCGGAGTTTTCTGTGTCCCTCGGGAGAGTTACGTCACTAAGACTAGATTCCGAGCGCTTGTACCTGTAAAACAACGGAGACTCGGGTTGGGTGGAGTTCCGCCTCCGACGATCAAGTTAGAACGTGTACGGGGAAGGAAAAAGGTGCAGAAAGTAAGGTGGGATCTTCTCGGATTCCGAGATCAGGTATATTCTCTGAGGTGAGAATTTATTATCTTGCAATCAATGATTGCATCCGTGTAACCCTTCAATAATGGAACGTGTGCTCTATAATTGAAGCTCCCTCTTTTTTATTTTTCTCCTACCCTAGGTGGGATACATCTCCCTTTTATAGGGTCTTAGGAATTTGTGCCCCCATCCTAGGTTGCGGAAACCTAGGCCCAACGGGTTGTCTAGAGATTTGGGCCTTGAAGGTCGCCAATCCCATTTGGAATATCTGCTTGCCACGTGTCTAGCCTTGGTAGGTCCACTTTGGGCATCCCCTAGGGTGACACGTGTCAAACTCCGATTGGTCCACGTGACGGGGTAAAAATACCCAAAACATTATTAATGTTATTATTAGTATTATTACTATTATTAATATCGCATTATTATCATTATTTATTTATTTATTATTATTATTATTATTATTATTATTATTATTATTATTATTATTATTATTATCGCGTTATTATTATTATTATTATTATTATTATTATTATTATCGCGTTATTGTTATTATTATTATTATTATTATTATTATTATTATTATTATTATTATTATTATTATTATTATATCTGAAAAACAGATAAAGTCATACAACCTACAAAAAATTAGTGGGAAGCCGAGATACAATCTGGGTCCCCACTCCTCTAGCTATAGAAAAGTCAATCCTAGTAAAAATATGAGCAGCAGCACGAGCCCCGATGTCTTGAGTCATCGAGAAATTATGAACCCGTTTCAGCAACAGAACAACCTCCTTGTCTAATTCCCCAAGTGAAGAAAAGGAGAGGGAAAGAATCCATATCCAATTGCTCGACAACTAGATTCATACTTGACCCGCTTCCGATGAGCCGCATCAACCACATCCCGTCCAGGAACAAAGTCAGATAGCCCAGACTGTGTCAATGGAGAAGACCCTGTCAAATCAACACAGACATCACGACCACGATTACAGGAATAAAGTAACACATCTGCAGGTCTAAGGGCCTCGTCGTTCCCTCCAGACAACCCAATGTCAACCTCCTTTCTAGCTGAAATCCTAGATCGATAACAAACATCAACAAGAGCATCCCGAACAACATTATGCCAATGTTTAATACCCACCATACTAGCACATGACACCACGTGATCACCGAAAATATCCCCAGTGAAAACTCTTGAACAAGTAGTGCACAGCATCGAAACAGAGAATAAAGGAACACCTAAGCGGTAGTACAACACACATCGGTAAGTCTTTACGTTCATCGTCTGACCCAACCCTAAAATAGGAACTGTCTGAAGCCAAGCAGAGGTGTGATCTCCTTGCTGCGATTTCCACAGTGCTGATTGACGAGGAGATAAAGAGAAGGTGGGTTCTGCAGATGCGGTAACCTTTGTGAAATATATATCTGCCAATATTTTCATGAGTTTAGGGGCAGCGACCTCACTAGGATTACTCATAATGTCAGACTCAACCGTTCCATTAAATAGATGCAACGCATCCGTGAGGCTCGACCAAGGCCAACAACGCCAGCATGCCGTAGAAGCTTTGTCTGCAACCCAGTAGAGTTTAGAAACTCCGGTACATGCCCTAAGCAACAACAACCCACACTGGGGATCATCGAGCTTAGCAACCCTATCCATTAGAGCAATGGTCTTGGTCACCCTCTGCATCACAAGGTCACCTCCAAAACCGGGATTGAAACTTGTAGGACCACCAAGCAACTTAACACCATGTGAAGGTCGAGCAATATTAGATGGAAAGACACCCACAAGCCTGCTTCGAGGGTCCTCGAAAACTTCAGTTTTTTCCACATAGATGTAACCCAAAACGAGGCCCTTCCTCCATAATCAACTGCAGAAACTTCCCCACCACCAAAGTGTCACTAATAGCAGTGTCGTCATCCATGTACCACGCCTGAAGATATAAGTCAAAAGCATCTCTAATTTTACAAACCAGGGGCTATAAAACCAAAGCAAAAAAAATAGAGGACCAAGAGGATCACCCTGCTGCACTTCCTTGACATGACCATAAGGATTGGTCCCCATAATACAATCTGGCTGGATTAGAATAGCAGAATTCAACCCATCGCGAAATGCCCGGACAATGACGACGAACTTCACGCAACATGACTGTACGATCAACAAGATTGAAGGCATTTTGAAAATCCACCAACAACATAGAAAGACCAACATCAGAACCACGATCCTCAATCAACCGATTCACAGCATGAAGAATTGCCTCACCACCTGAAGAAACCCCAACGCCAAATTGAAGACCATCAAAGTAAAGACTAGCCAACCATAACAGCACCCACCTTCGAAACCAGATGCCTCCAAATAGTACCCACAGCTATAGGACGAATACCACCACCGGACTTGACAAGTGGTGTAAGAGGAGCACTAGCAATATACTCTCGTAATTCCATGGGACACTTTCCAGCTAGAAAGAGATTAACCACCCCGGAAATAGAGTGAACTAACTCATCTGATACAGCCACAACAACATCACTCAAGAAATCCATAAGGTGCTGAGCACGTAAACCGTCCCTACCACATGATGTGCTACATGGAAAACTCTTAATCCGATCCAAAACAACAGCTGAAGTAGTAACGAGTTTAAGGCCATCAATAGGTATATCAGGCAAGGATGGAGCTGGAGAAGTAGGGTGTTTAGACTGTAAATCCGCGAGAGTGGTGTCATTATAAGGAGCAACGCCTGAAGAAGAAAGAACCCGGACTGCAGCAGTGTAATGGCCGTCACAAATCTTCCTACGACATTGCTTGATGTTACGATCCTCCAAATCAAGGTCCTCATCACCAACCACTGATAAAGTAGGAGAATCCTCTGCCAAAGTATCCCTCACAAGCTGCAAATTACCACCTAGTGCACTCCAAGAACAGATAGCACGGGAAATACTCTTTTCTTGATACCGACTTTTTACCGAAGACCTAGACTCAGAGCTGCTCCGCGGGCAAGTGGTTTTAAGGATGCAAAGAGGTAACACCAACAAAGAGACCCCACTAGAAATGTCATCAGGCCTAGATATCACCTTATCAAGGGCACCTTTCAGAACCCGAGAAAACCCCAAACGACACTTGGGAGGTATAGACTTCACAGTACGAAACCCCTTGGAGAACAAACAATCAAGAAGAGCCACATCAAAACCACAATGTTGATCTTGCACCAAACCACCTATGCGCCCAAGCTGAGCCGGAGAAGAGGGAGCTTGCGGCTTGGAGAAACCATGAAGCACAAAACGAACAATACCATCTCCTTCATCCGGGGGTGACACAATCTCACTCGGACTATGATGACACTTAGTACGATGCGTATGCGTTTTGTAGCAAACCCCACATAACCAAATCCCCATACGCGAAAAAGTAACTTCAGCCTCAGTAATATAATAATAATAATAATAATAATAATAATAATAATAATAATAATAATAATAATAATAATACTGAGCATGCGTATGCTGAAATCTGCTCTGCTCTGCCTAGAAACTCAAAAGAACAGGGCCTAAGTCTGTTATTAATGAGCCATACATCATCTATAAAGAATATCAATTTTTTTGAAAAACTCTTATTTACAGAATTGACACAATCTTTATAATCAAACAATAATTGATGTTATGCACACTCAAGCACGGTTTCAACTTTCAACTAAACCACGGTACAAAGCAGTGGTCTTAATAAACTAATTACGTAGTATGTGTTACATTTGTCCCGATCAAAAAATTTAATAAACTAATTACGTAGTATGTGTTACAATTGTCCCGATAAAAAAATTAATGAAAAAAACTTAAGATCTTTTTTAATTCGGGACTTCCATAATATTAATCTTCTATCTATAACTAATACTAAACTAACAACCGCTGACATCATTCATTTTTTCATATTGTACACGTGTTAGCTTCTCTTTTAATATTTTCCCGCCTAAACTTTTTTTTTTTTTCCTTTTCCACATTTTTTTATGGAAAATACTAAATATTAACTTCAAAATATCTTAACTCAGAATACAGTACATTGAACTTTTCTTTACTTTTTCGTTTAAAAACCTTTTGACAACTCTTTACCCAATGAAACATTATTGTATGCTTTTTACGGATTATTATTTTCAATAACACTTTTTTTTATTATTATTATATTCGTGCATCGCACGGAAGCTAATCTAATAACCTAATAAATAAAAGTACACGACCAATGAAAATTTAAAACCAAGAAAAAAATAACAATTGACAAAAAATACACAAAATATTAAATAAGTTAGTTTCACCTTGAGTCTCACCCAATACATAAAGTTCCAAAACTTCATATGTTCAATAACCTACTACTATATGAATTTTTTTTTCTTTTTTAAAAAAAAAGCTTATATGAAATGTCGTCCAAAAACTTATATTAATTTCAAAATTAAGTGGGGATGTTGATAAAAAAAAAACTTATATGAAATGTCTAATAACTTAAGTCCCATCTTCTCATTAAATAAAAGGGATAGAGTGATGAGTTGGAAAAGCTGACACAACACTAGGGATGGCAATATTAGATGAATATCCGCTAACCCGATCCACCCGCTTAAAATAAATGGACGAATATCCAAAATAAATGGATGAAAAGCGGGTGACGGATGGAGTGGATGATGGATCGGATCGGATGTGGATGAAGATTTTTTCACTCGCTAACCATCCACGCACCCGTTTAACATATATAAAGATTTTTAATCTAAGAATTTTAATTTTAAAAATTCTATATATACAATAAAAATACTTTATTTTGTTGCAAATTAATTTTTTCAAAGAATATGTAGTTAGTGCTTCCTTTTTATTTGAAAAATAATAATAATTCACGGTAAAAATTGCCATAAATTAAATTTTATGTGAAATTTTTTTTCATAAAATGTTCATCCATTAGTCACCCGATCCACCCGTTTCATACGCAGATGATGCATGGACGGATATGGATGATGGGTGAAGCGGGTGATGGATGGATGTGGATGAAGCAATTGGAATGATGAATGGATGCGGTGAAGCTCCACCCGATCCAAATCCGATCCATTGCTATCTCTACACAACACGAACCAGACGCGAAAAAATCGGGTTATATAAAGAGTTTTCGACACTTTTAATTAAACAAGTCAACAAAACACGACAAGTTAAATTAAATAAGTTAGGTTAGCGTTGAGATTATATTCCCAACATGAAATTAACGCGGCTGGAAAAAAAACCATTATTTATGGATATATTCATAAATATAGTGAATGATGTCTATACTTTTTCATATAACACGACACTAACCGAACACAGAAAATTAAACGGGTTAATATGAAGTGTTTCCGACAAGTTTGATTAAACGGGTCAACACGACACGACATGTCTATTAAATGGGATGGGTTAGTGTTGAGATGCCCTAACTCATTTAATTTCAAACACCAAAACAACACGACACGACACAATTGCCAGCTCTAAAACGTGACTAGCTCCTCGACTCCTTTTAATTCCAACTTTTTATTAGTCAGTTTTCTATTTTTTATCCCAAATTGAATCCTACCTTCACGACGACCACTTATGTGATTGGTCACAATGTGTGGCCATCTATTATGTGGGTTAATTCGTTAGTATTACATAATTTACTCGGTTATTATTACAGGGGTTACTTCGTCAGCGTCTTGGGAGTTACTCTGTCAGTATTATAAGAGTTACTTGATCAATGTTATATGGAATACTTTGTTTCTTTTCAGCGATCACATGATGTGATTAGCCGCACACAAAACGCGGTATTGGGCCAATTTTCTTAAAAAGAGCACTAATTTTTGTAAGGTTCCATTAAACATGATTCACGTTACAACGTGATCCTTTCCGAAGCATTAAAGAAGTGATGCGGACAAGATCTGTCAATTCAAGAACACACTTTTAATTTTTATTTAAAAATACTCCCAAAAAAAATATATTAACTAAAAGGAAAATGCTATGCATAGCTTTTAGGGGTACATATAAGGATTAAAAACACTCTTGAAAATTGTTTAAATTTAGAAAATCATTACAAAAACACACTAATTGTACTGATCTACACGTGTTTTTGTCATGAATTCTTAAAAAATACAGTTTTTACGAGTGTTTTTAATGCTTATATATAACCTTAAGCACTATGTATAACATTACCCTAACCAAAAATATTATTTTATAATTTGGTAGTTGATACAATGATACGCGTGCGCCACGAGGACCTCCCGCTCACTCTTTTATTAACACAGCTAACTGATCATTAAGTTAAAATATTTTAAGTATTCCTCATTATTTGATGCCATTAATGACCACATTTCATGCGGAATCCTAATCAATAACTTACCATTCATTGTACTCCTAGAGTCCTAGAAAGTTCTAATAATTTACTCCGTTTTACAAAGATCACAACATATAGACCAGATTAAGATGAGGAGGTTGTAATTAAAGTATGGATCCATGTGATTTGTAGCGAAACAAAAAAACATATACAAATTAGTAAACAGGTTCGTATACAATTTTCATAAAACTAGACGCTGTAATACTATGCAACTTTCATAAAATCTAAATTTGTAATACAAAAATAAAGAGGCATGAAAATATACAATATAAATACTTTTATGGAAAAATTACAAATAATAATACAACCTTTTGACACGTTCTTTTTTAATAATACAACACTTGGATTATACATTAATATTATATTTGGAGATGTGTATTTTAAACAAATAAAAACCGGTTGGTAACCTGTTTTTACAAGTTACCTTGACACATATCATCGTTTAATAGGTTTTATCAACTTAATTATTTTTTTAATCTTTATTTAGTGTTTTTTAATTTTTAAAAGATATAAAGTAATAAAAATTACTTTTATTATTATTATTATTATTATTATTATTATTGTTATTATTATTATTATTTATTATTATTATTATTATTATTATTATTATTATTATTATTAGTATTACTATTATTATTATAACAAAAACCTACAAAGTCAATCCATTTACAAGAAATTAGTGGGGAGTCGAGATACAATCTGGGCCCCCACCCCTCTAGCTATAGCGAACCCGATCCTGTTGAAAATGTGAGCAGTTGCACGAGCACCAACATCCCGAGTCTTAGCGAACGCCTGAACCCGCTTCAGCAACGCAACAACATCTTTCTCTAACTCCCCTAATGAAGAAAAGGAGAAAGGAAGAAAACCATAGCCAATAGTCCTGCAACGCGCCCCATACTTGTCTCGCTTCCGCTAAGCCGCAGCCGACACAACACAACCAGGAATGAAGTCAGACAACCCAGATTGTGTCAAAGGAATTATCATCATCATCATCATTATAAAAAAAGAACCGCCACCCTACCACCACCATCCTGCCACCATTTTCTCTTCCCTTCCCCTGCACGCAGCTCCCCTCCCTTAGCCTAAAAACCGGCCTACCAGCATCCAGTTCACCCACCGCTGGCCGACCTACCCCTTGTTACCCCGACCAGGCCGAAACTTCCACACACCCCACCCTTCTGCAGCCCCGATTCCACCCCTTACCAACCACCGCAGCCAACCTCCACCACGAACACTAGCATACCGCAACCAAAGTCCCATAAAATCCTACAAACCGCAGCCAACGAACCGCAACAAACCCTCTCCTTCACGAATCGCAGCGAACAGCAGCCTTGCTAACGTTCCCGATCCTCGCACCAACAACGAAAAGCCCCGCCGCATCACCAATAACAGCAACGAAAAGCCCCGCCACCAATTACCACCAAAAGAAATTCAATCAATTCCTCTCTCTAATTAAAATCGATCCAAAAACAATCAAAATTTTAAATCAAACAAAAAAAATCTTAAATTAACGGTTTTTTCACCGTATACCACTAAGTTATTTCGTAATTCACCATATACCAGACAAAATTTTCTAATACACCAAATACCACTCAGTTAATGTACATTAACACAGAATGTCGTTTTTGGTAACTGTCGTTAGTCTGCCGTTAACACCGTTAGTAATTAAGGTTATATGTGCCACGTGGCTTTCACTTATTGGCTCTTATTAATATTAGCTAATTAATTACTTAAATAAAGAATTAAAAAAAAAAACAGCCACCACCAACGTCCTCCAGCCAGCAACCACCCTATCCTGACATCCCCCGCCGGCGGCACGGAATCCGACCAGAACCCCCTTGGCCGGCGCGGAATCCGTTGCTCCTCCCTTCCCCCTGAACCGCCGTGCCCGCATCTCCCACGAAAACCCTCCCCTAGCAAGACCACCGGACCCCCGTTAACAATCCCCACAGCCACCAATCCTCACCTGACCCCCTAAAACCGACCACCCAACCACCCTGAAACCCCCAAAAATTGACCACCCCGAAATCCCTAAAATTCGACCACTGCAAAACCCCCCTAAACCCACCCCGAAATCGCCAAAAATCGACCACCGCAAAATCGGGAGTTTTGGAATAGTGGTTGGGTCGATTTTTGGGGTTGGAGGTGGGTCACAACACCGTTATAGGGGGATTGGGGGGAGAGCGGCGCAGCATTGGGGCAGATGAAGGGAGGGGTAAGCGCAGCCGGCCGGCTGCAGGTGGAGGTGGTGGTTGGGGTTATGGTGGCCAGGTAGGGGATAAGGGTTTTCTTGTTTTTTTTTTTTTTTTTTAATTTTTTGATGATTAATTAAATAATTATTTTAAAGTTAAATAATTTAAAAGGCAACCAATTACAAGCTGCCACGTGGCACAATTAACGTTAATGACTAACTGAGTTAACGGAAAGGGCATGTTGTGACATTTATGTTAAACTGAGTGGAATTTGGTGTATTAGAAAATTTTGTGTGGTATATGGTGAATTACGAAATAACTCAGTGGTATACGGTGAAAAAACCGTTAAATTAAACTTCAAAATCACCAAGAAAATCAAACACAGTTTTTGGTTAAGGTTTGGTTCGCTGGCTGGGGTGGCGCGACGGGGGAAGGGGGAAAGGGAAAGGGTGGTTCGGTCGACGATGGGAAAGCTGGGCGCCAATCGGGGAGGGCTGGTGTGGGGGAGGGGGAGAGAAGGTGGCTGCGTGGTGGGGAAAGTGGTGACTGAGCTTTTTTATTTTTTTTAATTTGTTAAAAAATAATCACAATTGATGACTTAATTGAAGTTAATTAAATGTTAAACAATATTACTCCCTCCGTCCCAGTTTACTTGCTACATTTTGACTGGACACGCTTGCCGATGCACATGTTTGACCGTTGATATCTTTTATTATAAATTTATATAAGTTATAAAAAGTTTATATTAAGAAACTTATACATTAAAATAGACCCAACAACATCTTACATGATTACATTGACTTTCATATAATAGTTAAAAAAGATGGTCAAAGGGAGATGTGTGAATAGTGCAAAAAGTCAAACCGTTGCAAGTAATTTGGGACGGAGGGAGTATCAAATATTAAAAATCTATAATTATTTATTTTCTTAAAAAATTTAATATTTAGAACAATTGCATGACAACACGTGTACTGAGCAATCGGTTTAACAGGTTACAAGTTTTTTGTCTTATTTAAAATTGAGACCCCCAATGGTTGTAATGTTCATGTATAATCCAAAGGTTGTATTATTTAAAAAGAATGGACCAAAGGTTGTATTATTATTTGCATTTTTTTCCTACTTTTATTTATAGTTTATGGTTAAAACTGGCTTTGATATGTGTTTGTATCTATAATGGGTCTTGGTCGGCTTATTCCTTTCGATAGTAGCTAGGGAGGAGATGAGTTTTTGTGACTTATTCTATCTGATCTTATAGAAACCTTATAGATTAATAATAAATGGAAAAGGTGGAAGAAATTGCAATTAGACAATTACCTAAGATTAGTCGGTGGTTTTTCTGTGTGGATGGCCACACCGTGTAGTCGGGGTTACTTGTAGGGGTTATTTATTCAAGGGTTACTCAATCAGTCAGGAGTTATTTATTCAGGGGTTACTCAGTCGGTCAGGGGTCACCTATAGGGGTTACTTATTCATGGGTTACTCAGTTTGTCAGGGGTTAGTTATAGGAGTTACTTATTCGGGGGTTACTCAGTCGGTCAGGAGTTTACTTATATGGTTATTTATTCAGGGGTAACTTATAAGTAACCCCAGAATAAGTAATCCCTATAAGTAAACCCGACCACACGGTGTGGCCAGCTACATATAAAAATTTGTGATTAGTTTAACTAAAGGAGCATTAGCATTTTTTTTAGTAAGAAAAATCAAAGTGAATATGCAAAATTTTTGGTTATCATAATTAACAGCACTACAATAGAAGGTTTTCTGGTTAAATTGTCCCAATAATCTTTGCCAAATTTACCTGCACCACTTTGATTAATATAAATAATATTGAAGGTACTTGTTAAAATCACCTCAACGTATAAAATCTTTTTATGGTAGTCATCCTTAAAATGACTACCATTATACTAATTTTTTTTATTGGTTGATTTTTATTTAATTTTTATGTCAAAACTAATTATAAATGTATTTTTTTATTTTTCATTTTTTAATTTTTAATTTTTTCTTAATTAATTTATGAATAATTTTTTAATTTCAAGAATAATAAAAACTTAATATTATAAATTAATTCCTTTCAAAAAAAAAATTTTATAAATTAATTAGGAAAATGATACAAAAAAATTTCTTAATTAATAAATCTATTTTAAAAAATTACATAAATGATTTATAGTTAAATTTGATATTAAAAAATAATTCAAAATCAGCCAATAAAAAATTAGTATAATGGTAGTCATTTTAAGGAAAACTACCACAGAATCATCCCCAATGTATAATAATATATTTTTATAAATTATGGTTCTTTGTAATCATAAATATAATAAGTCGAAGTTACGCATTAACATGTATATCCGTCAAATTGGGGCACTTTAAAATTGAAAAGAAAAGAAAAGAAAAAAAAGGTTATTTGAGTAGTGCAGTTGTCTACTGGAGTTGATAACCAAACTATTTAATGCTGTCAAAAGTGGTTTATGTCCTTAAGTCCTTACATTTGTTAGCAGAAAGTAGAAACTAAACAAATTTCTTCAATTGAAAAAAAAAACATACTTGTATATGTACAAGTGTTTGGGCCTGATACATGTACAGGTTTTTGGGCTTGATATGACAAGGCCCAATAGAAATAACATCAGCAAACTATACCACAGTCCAAAGCATGTATCTCTGGCTCTTTACATCATGCTCATGCTATATGCTATTATCCTTTACATTTTCTACACTATAGAACTAAACAAAGTATATCAAAACTGGATATTACACTATTATGCTAGGTTCAGCTTTGAGCTACTGCATGCTTTGTTCCTCCTGGTTAGGATGAAGCAGAAGGGTGTTTACACATACATTCTGGAACAGGATAAGCGATCACGTCTCTGTCCCTTTTGCCGGTCCTAGACTCTGGCTGCCCTTGAGACTTCTCATGCAATTTCCTTATGATAGCCCCAAATTCAGCATCTGACATCGACTCATAGGTCTCAAATAATGGAAGCATCATTCTTTTGTTAGGCTTTATGTATTTGCGGTGGCCTGAGTAGGCCTTGTGACCCTTCATACATGTTACAATAGCGGAAAGTCAGTCTCATACGCGTCTGTCTCATTATGTTACAACAGGGAAATAGGTTTAACAGTTACTGATTTTTACCTGCATTGCTCGGCCCATGTTACCCCCGTGGGATGGCAAGAAGACATCGCTGCTAAGGGATACAATGTAGTCTATTGCTGCTAAAGCTGATGATCTGTTGGCAAATGGTAACAGCTCCCCCTCCCTAGCTAAACTCTCTTTGGTTACCACATTTGGAAACTCTTGAACAAGTGGTTTTAGAGCCTCTGAACCACCATATGGCTTACCTCCGGCTACATACACTCTTGCATCTTTCGGCGCCCCTAGCCCCTTAAGAAGCCTGCCTCAGCACACGCCAAATAGGATAACAATCAGTTCATATATGATGTATCATTAAGTCTAGCTTATCAGGAGTACCACAAATTCTACAATCTATAATTTCAACATAAACACAAATATACTATGCAGGATGCTTATATACCTGGCTACTTCATAGGCCCTTAGGGGGCACAGGCCAGCAAGGCGACGTTGAGGATAGCTCATGTTCAGTCTTCCAGTAAGGTACTCAGGCTTCATGCTCCTCTCTTCACTGATCTGTGCATCATAATCAGCGCCAAGTCCAGTTTGGCAACCAGTTCTAACCCAAACATCCTTCTCTAGCCTGAGATGGATGGCAATGTAAGGGCCTTCAATCCACATTCGTCTGGCTAATCTATTGCCTAGCTCCCTAATTGGAGCTGCAAAGCGCAAGGCATGGAACGCAACCTTGCACCGCAACTTTTGAAGATCCGAGGGCAGATTCTTGGAGAGCTTAGAATCCAACCCTTTTAGAACTAGTATTCCCTCGTCATTTAGCTGCAAGGCAAAGACACATCCAAGGATTAGAAAATGATTAGAAATCTTAAGAGTTTTCATGTTTTTTCAGATAAACCTGTTTTGAAAAGCGAGTACGGATCCAAAGTGGGGATACATCAAAGGGTATTTGGGTCTCAACCGACTGCCTTGTGACCAAGTGTCTGAAAGGAAGTGTAGATACAAGGCGCACATCTGCTTGTAATGTGTTCTTGAAGTGTTCTACATCAAAAATGTCTGAAAATTCACTGCAATGAAGAAAGATATATCCAAGAAAGTAAAAATTAATAGATTAAATGACAATTTGGACTCATATTATACAGTTTTCCATGCCAAAATTACATGTAAACAAATAAACAATAGTCAATAATTTTACCAAACTAAAGGGTAACTACATTTGATTGAAAAACCCAAAATACTCAAAATTTTGGGACAATTTATGAATCGAATTTAGAAATTTCACAAACCCATTTCATAATTTTAAAGCATAAACTCCAAATTCAATTAACAGTTCTTAAATTATCCAAAAAATTGAAGTAATTGAATCGAAAATAACAGTACCTTTCATCGCCCCAAATGAAATTGACCTTCAAAAAAGGGACAACAAGAGCAGCTTTAAGAATCCGAGCAATAACAACAGCATCAACAATCTGATTCCTCTGTTGATTCAACCCACCAGAAGCAACCACCACCAGAAACCTCCTCTTCTCACTAGCAATCACCGGCGATTCTCTCCGATACCTGAGGCCGAAATCCAAGCAAGGCTTAAACCCTTCACCATCAGGCTGCTTCCAAAACTGATTCTCTTCGACACTCGAATTCGACAAAACCCCATGTGCAGGAAGAGGGACCATTTCACTTACAGACAGTCTCAGCTTTTTACTGTCTTCATTGTAGTCGGTAAATAGAGAAGCAAGAAGCACACGAGACGAAACCGAAGACGAAGATAGGGGGTGTACAGGGGAGCAAACAGAACAGAGGTTGGAGGTTTGAGAAAGGTTAATGGTGGAACTGAGGATTACGATGAGAGAGAAAGCGAATAAAGAGAAGATTGATATGAAGAGAAGAGAGAAAGAGGTTGAAGGTAAGAGGATTTTCTTGGATTTCTGGGATTTTTTGGGAGATGAAAGAAGAGACGAAAATGGTGTGAGAGAAAGTAGGTGTAAAAATGGAGATGGGTTTGGATTCGAATTCAAGATTCTTGCTCTCGCCATTGAAATTGAGTTGAAGCTTTTTTGGGTTTTTTTGGGGTTGAAAAAATTGAGATTATTGTTATTCTTGAAATGGGAGCACTAAGAAAGTGGTTATGTCTGTTAGTAACAACTTTATTGGCGGGAAAAATGAAAGTGTTGGTTTTTTTTTTTTCTTTTTTTTTGGGTCTACAAGAAACGACAAGGTAGATATATTTGAGTTTTTATATAATGGAAGAAATTATCAATGATTATCCCATACAAAGATTGCCTACTCATAAAAATAGCGTGTGCCTTGTAGGATTTATGCTAGTAACTTTTTTATTAGGGGGATTTTAAAAAATATTGGTATTGGCATGATAATGGTTTTGGAAACTACTCAATTTAAGGTCGTGCTGAATTTACCTTATAATTATTTATTTGAAATCATAAACAAATTAGTTCTAATCATACTTTATCGTTTACTGTGGTTTTTTATCGCTTAATTTCTTTTGCCTTTTTTGAAGCAAAGTCCCATAAAAGGAATAAGTATCAA
Organism: Chenopodium berlandieri; assembly: GCA_034703905.1. Classification (NCBI taxonomy): domain Eukaryota; kingdom Viridiplantae; phylum Streptophyta; class Magnoliopsida; order Caryophyllales; family Amaranthaceae; genus Chenopodium; species Chenopodium berlandieri. Next base: position 14,378,504 of record CM068285.1, read on the forward strand.
TTATATTATACTAAAGGCAAAGTTTATTGAAACAATTGGCAACATAATATAAAAAGTTTTTCCTCCAAAAGTACTTACCTAAAAAAAAAAAAAAAAAAAAAAACCTTAATTTTACATAAAAACAAGATTTGTATCAAAATTACGAATTTTACTTTGTACAAAATCTAAAATAAACTTCTTTAAATATCAAATTGGCAAATTGCCCATTATAACTATTAGATATTTAATTGTTTTCGTTCACATAAATTTCACACTTTTTAATACTTAGTCTATTTATAATATTTTATATCAATTTATTTTGGCGAATTCCTCATTTCTCATAATGATTAACCAGCTTCGTTTCTCATAGGGGCAATCTCATCATTTTACCCAGTTTTACACATTACATGGATTCTGACGTGTAATACTTCATGGCCATCTGTAACACTTGGGTTAAACAGATTATTTAACGGAGTTAAATTCCACTTTTATGAAATTACTCTCCTTTTGTCTGAATATGAGTGTTGTTAAACGTCGTTCGCAAATTACAAGGTGACGCTCGCATTTTTTACTTGAATTTCCTAATTTGCCCCTCGTATATAAATACTCGGGAAACTCACGTCTGAAACTCACAACTCATTTCACAACCCACACACACTCTCTCTAAAATTTTCTCACTCTAAAAAAAATGTCAAAAATTAAAAAAAAAACAATCAGAAATTTTTTTTCAAAAAAAACCCCAAACTTTGAAAATCAAACAAAGAACAACGAACACCACCAATCAAAGGTTGAATCCGGGTATGGCGGACCGCGAGGCATTAGGCTGACATACGGTTGTCGTGGGGGCGGCGTTAGTGGCGGCGAGCAGGTTGGTTGTTGTTAAATTGTTTCTGATTTTGAAAAAAAAAATATTTTGTAAAACCCAGACTTCCGCCTGAAAAATCCGCAAGTCGGGGGAAACTTCCGAAAATTTCAGGCGGAAGTCTGGGTTTTCTGATTTTTATTTTTTATTTTTTATTTTTATTTTTTTTTCCGCGTGATTATTGATATGTAATTTTTTTTGAGTAATATAATTTAAATTGTTTTTATTGTTATTGTTATGTGTAATTGTTATGTATTATGGTTTTTATTAATTTCAGAATTTTTTTTCCTCGTGATTATTGATATATTTTTTTTTACTAATATAATTATATTGTTTTTGTTGTTATTGTTATGTATTGTTGTTATGTAATTTTTTCGTGATTAAAATTTTATAAAAAATGGACTGAAATTATTATTGTTGTTGTTATTACCATTGTTATTATTGTTGTTGTTGTTGTTGTTGTTGTTGTTGTGTTGTAATGTTGCCGATTTTGTGGTTTATTATTGTTTTGATTTGGTTTATTGTTATTGTTGTCAAATTATTATTAGTTATTATTGATCCTTGGTAATGTTGTTATTATTGTTTATTTGATTTGGTTTATTATAGTTTTGAAATGATATTTTTGAATTTGAATATTAGTGATTCAACTTTGATATCATAGTTGTGTGTGTAAGTATTAATGATATCTGATTTTGTACTTATTTAATGCAGAGTGAGGGTTCGGGCGCTCGAGATGCAAGATCAAGACGTTTGAATGCATCAGTTAGGAGGGAGTTAGGTGGTGCAGGACCTTCAGAGGCACCGTTTCATCATGAGTAGTAGTACGGGTCTGCTGGTACTTGGTCGGGGGAGCATCAGTCAGATGGGAGCGCCCCCATGTACTCGTCGGGTAGAGTGCCTTCATCTGACGATAAGGACGATGAGCGAGCTAGTCATGCTAGTCGAGATTCAGAGTACGACCCTCAGGATTATCGTACCGTGTATAGGGCTCAGCATGGGGGATTTGTTTGCAGTAGTGAGCCAGGTCAACCTTCTACCAGCTTATCAGAGACGTGGGTAGTACAGGAGCCGATGCCAAGTGGGCCTGAGGATGGTACTGTTATTCCTAGTTTTGGGGGTCACGTGGCTGCATATTTATGGGGTGGGTATGAGCGAAATTTTCTGCGGTGTTTGAGAAGGACACAGTTGTGTACTGAATTGGGTAACTGGCTAGCTCGTCTTGCGCAGGAGCACCTGGAACTGATTGATGGCAGTGGTCTATCTCACTTACCCGGGATCATGTTCAGGCGATTTGACTAGCCCCTGATTTCTGCTTTTGTTGAGAGATGGCAGCCAGACACGAACACGTTTCACATTCCATTTGGGGAGATCACGATCATGCTACATGATGTGTATCATATTCTAGGACTTCGTGTTGATAGTTCCATGGTTTCCACTACTCCTAGCACGGACGTTTTACGGGACGCGTTCTCGATTACCATGGATATGACTGCGGAAGAGCTAAATGAGAAGTGCGGTACTAAAACTGTATGGCAGGGTAGTGGGGTGCTCACTGAGAGCATAATGGAGTCGATCTTGGAGGCGCAGAGGCCCTTCAGTGTCCATTACAGGGCGTACTTGTGGTTAGTACTTGGCGGATGTCTGTTTTTGGATAAGAGTGGTAACCGTACTCATCCTTCCTTCCTCAACGAGCTTTTTGTTGAGGATGTTCAGATTAGTGAGTACTCCTAGGGTTCTGCTGTTCTAGCATATATGTATCGGCAGTTGGGTACAGCATCACGAAGAGATGCTGATTCTATCGCTGGTTGTCTTACGCTTCTGCAGGCGTGGATCTACGAGTACTTTCCCTGTTTTCGGCCTCAGCAGGGGACCTTGACCAGAGAGCTTACTGTTCCTCGTGCGTCTGCCTGGGATGTCGGATCGGGGTGCCCCAACAAGAGCATGGAGCGCCTCCTTGCTTTTCGTGCTAGGTTGGATCATCTGACTAACAATTAGGTGAACTGGCTACCGTACGGAGTTGATCCAGCACGACGCGTGCCTGCTACGCTATTCATTGGCTGCATCCAGTACCGTAGCATCATTGAGCCATATATGCCTGATCGAGTGGTTCGACAACTTGGATACGTCCAGGGCATTCCACAAGCCATCATCAGGCCTGAGAAGGCAAAGAGACCGATGAACTTGAAGATGTATCGAGTAGACTTTCCGCCAGAGATGACATCTGTGATGTGGACTCGGTTTGTCCCTGGTGCGTCTTTCAGTGTGGTGTTAGGTCCCCTCAGCAGGCTTGGTGGTGGTGCTCCTACGGTCGGTCCTGGTTACATGCAGTGGTTGTACCGATTTTCTCATCCTCGTGTTTCTCCAGTTGCGTCATCACATGGGAGTCGCGCACTGCCAGAGAGAACTAACATCGCCGAACTCGGCCACACAATGAAAGCCGCAGTTACCATCGCCGATGACATCCTTCCATCCTGTAATTGTAAGGCAACATCGGTCCTGGAAGCATGTGTCGATAACGGCTTTGGCTAATGTCACATGGATCTTCTGCACAAATTTAGGGTTTAGTTATTAGTACAGTAAATAATGAAATACGTGAAAATCACAATAGTCAATCTTACCTGTTTGGCGTGCACCACGTGCAGTGTTCTGGCGGTTCACATGTTCAAAATAACAAGGATCACGTCTTGTATCATTATTTCTTCGTCGACCACGAACCTGGTGGTTTACAGCAGGATCTCCGAGGTCAGAATGATCCGGATGCAGTTCTTCTTCAATGATGCGAGATACGTTTCGAAGAACAGCAGGATCACTACCAATTACCTCATCCATCAGAGAACGAAAATGTGCGGCGTCCTCGGCCGAGTCATTACCGAACACCGGTCCATCATCACCATCACCGATAACCAAGATCTTCCAGAATGGGTGAATTTGCCTGATATACAAGCCTGTCCCTACAGCTAGAGAGTCATGTATCTGGCAAGCACAGGGCAAACCGTGGGTCACACGCATTGCACATCCACATCGCTCATACACCTGATAGCTCAGCTCCCTCATCCTTTTCGTGTCGTCATCGAGAACCTTCAAACAATGCTGAGACACCTTGCCGTTAATACGTGACAGTGGCAATTGTCGGTACTTCTGACCTATCTTCGACCTAGAAGCCTCCAAACCGTTACGAATTGCGATGATCTGATTACCAATGTGGCAATGAACTCGGGCCCATACGGTATCCAAAGAACCTGCACATTACAAAAAAACCGTTATGATTTATAACAAAAATAACTACAACAAAGTACATACATGAACTACAACATCCAAACAACAAACCTGTCGAGGATTCAAACCACATCTTCACGGCCAAATGTTGGCTCTCAACTCTGCAAGTGCTGGTGTTGCCTAGATGAAGAACTTGGTTTGTCCAAAATGTCACAAACTTCAAAGCCATGTTCTCTCAACATATTGTATCACCGCTGGATAACTTGCCCACCGATCTTTCATTGTATCTACAGCAGCATCATAACCCTCCTCGGTTGCAGCATCCATGATACGTTTCCATTTCCCATTTTTGAATTGCGCATCGATCTTCTTGTTTTTGAACATAACAGAGACCCGAGCCTCCACATCTTTGTTAATGTGCCATCGACAAAGTAAGTGCGGGGTCCCTGGAAACACTTCCCTCAAGGCCGCACATAGCCCAAGCTCACGGTCTGACAAGAAAACCGACGGTTCCTTATAATACCCAATCAAGTCTCTCAATCTCTTCAAAACCCATCGATAGCTTGCCATGCACTCGTTGCGCATGAACACGTAAGCAACGAGGAAATTCTGATTTGTCGGTGTCACACCAACTATCTCATAGAACGACATCCCGTATCGGTTGGTCTTGTAAGTAGAATCCATACCGATCACATATGGGTACGTCCGAAAGATTTCTACCGTGACTGGGTGCGCCATAAAGGCGTGATGTAAAACGCCTTCATCATCAGACATGACCCAGTAAAGATACTGACTCTGTCTCGCCAAACGTAGAAATTGCTGAACAACTCTTCTCCCGTCAGACATCTCCGATCTCAAGTCATTCCGGCAGTTGTAAATGTGTCTGATGTTTGGATGATCATCAGGAAACTGCTCGGCAATAGTCGCCATGATGTTACGCGGTGCAACCTTAGACTTCGTCATGTCACGCACAACCTGCTTCGCAACCGGGCTCAACCCACTAATTTTACGATGCCCCTCTGGATACGCAATCATTGGATGGTTGTGGGTCCAAGGTTCATCATTTCTCGCCCGGATAATCCAACTGTCGGTGATGAACTCGTAGTATATCTTGATGTAGAAAGGATAACCATTGGCTTTGGTTTTTGTGTCCTTCCGAATTACGTTCTCAAGATCTCTCGGCTTACTCTTGCGTCCCCGATCACATCTCAAATACCGATATGGTCGACCATCTTTGGTTTTGTTGAAAGACGATTTCACCAGAATAAATCCCAGATTTATGGCAACAGCATTCGCCCATTTAACTACATCCTCAAACGTTCGAAAAACCGTGTCTGTCACAAAATTTGCACTGTAATTCACAACATCACCGCCTTCTTCAACCTCCGAATCCTATAAACATACATGACAAACACAAAAAACACGCCAAGCTTAGTATTTTAAGAATAATATTAATAATAACAATAATAATAATAATAATAATAACAATAATAATAATAATAACAATAATAATAATAATAATAATAATAATAATAATAATAACAATATAATAATAACAATAACAATAATAGTAATAGTAATAGTAATAGTAATAATAATAATAATAATAATAATAATAACAATAATAATAATAATAATAATCGTAACAACAACAATAACAATAATCATAATAATTTTACAATAATAACAAAAACAACAACAATCACAATAATCATAATAATTTTACAATAAAAACAAAAATAACAACAACAACAACAACAATAATAATAATAATAATAATAATAACCATAAAAATCATAATAATAATAATAATAATAATAATAAGCAATAACGTGCAATAAGCAAAAAAAAAAAAAAAAAGACATCCGCCCAAATATTCCGGAAATATTTGGGCGGATGTCCACTTCACAAAAGAAAAAAAAAATTTCAGCGACATACAAATTCTTCCGACGAAGCCTCCGGCGTACGATCGTCGCCGTCGTTCATCGTCCAAGACCAGTCGCTACACCTTGCTTATTTTTTTCCGGTAAACAGTTTAAGATTTTTGGTGGTGGGCTCAGGATTTTTGGGGGCGCGTGATTTTTTAAAGCCAACTGGTGGGCTCGGGATTTTTTTAAGCCAAGTGACAAGGTGGTGGAGCCTTATAAAGGCCAAATTCACATAAGGGAAAAAAGGTCATTTCCTCCTAAAATGGGAGCGTCACCCTGTAAATTGGGAACGATGAATAGCAGTTCACCTGAATATTGGTAGAAGAGGGAATTCAAAAAAGGAATTAAAACAAAAGAATTTAGGTTTGAATTGAGCTGCTGTTCGAGTTGGAGTTGCTGGCTGTTCGAGTTGTCGGCTGGTTGTTCGACAACGACGGTGGAATCCACGACTGTGACGAAGGAAATCCCTTTTCTTGAACAAATGACGAAAGTAATTAATTTTTTTGAACAAGTATTTTAGATTTTAATTGATGGTTTATTTGTAGTACCTGTTGTTCAATTGACTACCTCAATATTCCCCTTTTTTGATGATGACAAACAAAAACAAACTCGGTTAAACAAAACAAACATCCAGGCAATCAGAGTAACCAATAACTAAGTAAAGCAATTAAATTATTAAAGCAATAAAACAAACTAAGTTTAAAGAAGTCTGCATCATTCATGAAAATAATAAATTGTGAAATTTATACCTTTGCTTAAATGATGACGACTTGAATGGAATCGGTTTGAGTCTGGCTTTCTGAGTTTGTTCTCCGTTTTCCCCCTTTTGGCATTATCAAAATAATAGAAAAAGCATGCTATATATAGTACTAATCTACGGAGGGAGTAGTAAATCCGAATTCATGAACAATCAAGCATGCTCACACAGATCATATGCAACCAAAATGAAGACATCAAATTCAAAGAAAAACTGAGCCAGTTTAAGTAGTACAAACTGAAAGCAAAAAATTGTGCAAGATAAAATAGAAAATAAAAATTAAAACAAAACATCACTGTTCAATATAAATTGCAAAAGAGGCTAAGTGATGTAGGGTTAGGCTGAGGGTGTTGTGGAGGTTGTTTAGGTTTGGGCAAGGGTAGATATTCACGAAATGGAGTAAAGCCAGATGGAGAGAAACTAGGTATGTCAGGATAAGGAACTTGGGGATGTTTCTTTCGATAAAGGAACATGGTGGTTAGAATTTCATTGGGATTTTTGTCCTCTGAGTTAGATTGATGAATTTAGTTTATATGAACTTCACCCCTTCGTCTCCATCATATTCTTTGTCTCCTTGTGTTCCTCAGTCTCCCTTAAACTTTTTCTCTCATTTCCTCCTCTGTATTTCGGGTTTTTTTTTTTTTTTTTTTTTTTGATATACCATCAACTTCCTCTTCTAACTTATCTTCTCCCTCAAAAAGATCAGCCACACTCTTGGCCTCATCTTCTTCAACAATATTTGATTCCCCCTCAGTTTGTTCCCTTGGTTTTCCAACAAAAATAGTTACACCATTTTCTACTTTAAGATTCAATTCAAACAGTGCCCTTTCACCTAAAGTATTTTCAGTTTCTGAGATATATGGTGGGATGTTGCAAGATTAATTCCAAAACACTGAAATACGAAAGAAAGTAAGGGGCCATATGGTATGGTGTATTTGGAACAAAGGTAGGTTCCTGTTCAAAAGAAACATGAGCAGCAGGAAAGTTTGTAGGCACATCAGGGACAGTGTAGGTGGAGTGGTGGTATGGTGGGAGTTTTTATGGTGGTTTGGGTGGTAATTGAAATGGTGAAGATGGATGGTGAAGTGACGGTTTTTAGGTGGAATGAATTTGGGTAAGTGTGTGAGTGGGGTGAAAGGATATGACGGTTGAGGGTTGAGTGGAGGGGTTTTGGGTTTTTAATTTGTAATTTTATTGAACAATGATAAAATTTAAAATTAAAAAGATAATAAAAAAAATCTAATGGAGAAAGAAAAAAAAAATCTTTTTGTATTTTTGAGTATAGGATTAATGATAATAAAAAGAATTAGAAAAAGATAACAATAAGAAAATTACGGAAATAAAAAGAGAATTAATGATGATAAAAAAAATAAGAAAAAGATAAAGAATAAAAGGATAAATAAAAAAAATTAAATAGTTTGCCAGGAAATTATGTGAGGTAATTTACTGGTTAACATGTACAGAGGTTTGTTACTTTAGCAAAAGGAACTTGGAAACAACATGGCTCAAATTGTCTTCTTCATCGACATAATCATATGATCACACAAAAAATAGAATTGCACACTCTTTCATTGCAAGATTCAAGATTATGTTTTTCACACCAAGGTTATATATAGCAATGCTCAGTCGTTTTACTAAGACATACCTTGGGGTTCCATGAAGAACTGCTCAGTTTAGCTTTATCATTCCAAGTTCCAATCGCATCTTTTTGAATTTTTCTCTACTCAAAGGCTTAGTTAGAATGTCAGCAATTTGATATTCAGTTTGTACAAATTCTAATCTTATAGGTCCCTTTTCCACATTATCTTTTAAGAAATGATGCCTTACATGAATATGCTTTACATGAGAGTGATGTACTGGATCTTTTGATATGCAAATAGCACTAGTATTATCACAGTATATAGGAACACATTCAAGAACTATGCCAAAATCACGTAATTGTTGTTTCATCCACAACAGTTGTGAGCAACATGCAGCAGCTGCTACGTATTCTGCTTCTGCTGTGGATAGAGCAACTGTATTTTGTTTCTTGGAACTCCAAGAAATTAAACTAGACATGAACCTAGGAATTGGACCATACTTGACGTACTTTTTCTGTTTACCAAATCTCCAGCATAGTCAGCATCAGCAAACCTATAAAGATTGAATGTGTCACTTCTTGGGTAGAATAAACTCAAATCATCCGTCCCTTTAAGATATCTCAGGATTCTCTTGACGGCTGTTAGATGCGATTCTTTCAGGTTTGATTGGAACCTAGCACACAGACCAACACTAAAAGAAATTTTAGGTCTACTTGCAGTTAATTGTAGTAGAGAACCAATCATACCTCTGTACTTTGTCTGGTCCACACAAGTTCCCGACGGATCTTCATCAAATCTAGAGTTAGTTCCCATGGGAGTGTGGTTTATCTTTGCTGTGTCAAGATTATACTTCTTCAAAAGTTCCTTGACGTATTTTTGCTGGTGAATATATATTCCTGTTTCTGTTTGCTTGATTTGCAGACTGAGAAAGACATTGAGTTCCCCCCATCATAGTCATTTCAAACTCGCTGCACATCAACTCAGCAAAATACTTACACAAAGATTCGTTAGTTGCACCAAAAATTATATCATCATACTCATTGATGAACTCGTAGTATATCTTGATGTAGAAAGGACAACCATTGGCTTTGGTTTTTGTGTCCTTCCAAATTGCGTTCTCAAGATCTCTCGGCTTACTCCTGCGTCCCCGATCACATCTCAAATACCGATATGGTCGACCATCTCTGGTTTTGTTGAAAGACGATTTCACCAGAATAAATCCCATATTTATGGCAACTGTTGGGTTTCGTAGCGTCCAACGCTACGCGGAAGGGAAACCCACCCAAGATTCGCTCACTAAATAAAGCAACTAAATACATAATCACATAATTAACAACATAAAGAGAGAAGGAGAAAAGACATTCTTACCCTCGACGAGTGCTTTGCTCGCAAATCGAGCTCTTACTTCGAAATCTCGAGCGTCACAATCGTGACCGCCTCCAACGGCTCGTACCCACAAACCCGACCCGAACGGTCCAAGTCCCGAAGGTTAGTCGGGACCCAACCAAATAAAAACTGGAGTTTTACGAACTTAGAGGTTTTCTCACCTAATGGGAGATGCCTCATTGATTTCTACTCAAGTGTCTTCCCATATGCCCAACACTTGGATATTTATAAGGGAATGCTACTTGATTTTCCATTCTCCCACCAATGTGGGAGAATTTTCATTTCAATCATAAAATGACAAGTAATAGATAATCAACAAGTCTCACATGGTGAGGAGAGGTTAGGTGAGGACCACCAATGGAGGGGGACCATTGCCTTGCTCCCCAAGGCTTTGCTCCAAGCATTGGTCTCCACCTCTCACAAACCGCCACCAAGCAAAGGGAGGAGCTGGCTGCAAGCCTAGCTGGCCAGCATGCACAACTAGCACGCATCACGCGCACCAGCCAGCACCGCTAGCACATGCGTGGTTCTAGAGAGCCACGCATGATGCTGGCTGCTGGGCACTGGGCGAGGCCCTCGCTGCTGGCTGCCTGCTACTTGTGCGAGGCTCCTAGCTGCTGCTCACTGCTTGTTGCTTGGTGTTTCCATGCGAAGGCACGCACACAAGTAAGCAAGCACAGCGTGCTGCTGCTGCGATGGCACGCACGCACACGCACACACGCACTGGCCTAGCCATGCGATAGTGCTGTGCTATGCTTATGCACACACGCAAGCACGCATGGTGCTGCGATGGTGTTGCCATGCGCCTAGAGCTAGCGATGCACACACACACGCAAGCTCCTAGCATTGCGATGGTGTGCTGTGCGCCTAGCATGCAAGATGCGCCTAGCATGCACGGTGCGCCTAGCATACACATGGTGCACCTAGCACGCATAGTGCATGCTAGCTCGAGCTAGCCTAACGTCCACTTGGCTAGGACAATGTGATGCTATGGCTACGCTCGAACTTGTTGCTTGTTGATTTTTCCCGTCTCGTCAAATTCCAAATTGGACTCGACTTGCGACGCTCTAAGCTCGATATCCAAAGTCTTTGTTCGTAAAACTCCGACGACTCATCAAATCCTTCGGATTAATTCGTCGTCTCAGATCGGTTGTTCGATTGGGTTCAACCCGAAGGGTTTAGTCAAGATTAAGCTGTAATATTAATTGTACATTAATATTACTGATCGGAAGCGGCCTCCACCTAGACATTCCGATCACTTGACCTTTCTGAAGAATTAGCTTTCCGATAATTCTGAACCCTCTATCGGAATAATACACTTGTTGGAAGGACACCATTCCTTTCAATCTCCCACTTGTCCTTCCAGACAAGTGTGCATACAGTGTATAGCCCATTTCCTATGTCGCTTAATGTCTCTTTGTGAACTATAAGGTAAGATTCATCGTCATCCTTATTACGTTCAGAAGTGTTTCTCGATCTCCGAGTTTGACTGTCAATAAGCAGATGATTTCTAAAATCCATCTGAGCACGGCCATGAATTTTCACAGTCTCGCTCTTCAAGCGGCCTTGTAAACAACAAAGACACATTCCCTACTGTTAATAGGGGGACATTCCCAGTCTTGTACCGTAAGCTTCCCTTACTAAGAGGACCTAGTCGCCTGAGTGTTCCCGTTATAATCCCCAGTTACGGCAGACGTTTGACAACATCAAAACGACTAGTACTCAAACAAGAGAACTTCACGATACTCATGGTCGAGGAAAGAGGTTCCGATAGTTATAATGAGAAATGTACTTGTGACGATTTTAAACCTCTTAAAGTACTCTCATAGGTCGATCCGGTGCAGTTCCAAATTGGCACCTGTGTAAATGATTCATGACTACTATGTCCTTGCAGCATAAGAAACGGTGCTGTAAATCATACTACACACTAATCTCTGGTGGTCATTAATCGTCCATCAGTTAAATGACCTCGATTAGGGATAATTTTTGATTTTAATATTCAATGTTCACTTAACAGGTGTTTCTTTATCCAAGACATGGTCTTGATACCCTGTTTTGAATATTCTTAGAAATCGAATGGACTCATTATTTAATTCTAAACCACAATTAAATAGTTTGTGGAATTTTATTAGTAAAATTTTAATTCCACCATGAAACTCTTAAACGTTTCATCTTAAGATAAATGGTTTTCTTCAAATGTTTCAAGAGTAATACTCTTCATTGAACATTTATCGAAATCACACCCATATTTAATATGCTTGATTTCTTTCATGCAATTGTGAATGTTGTTGTTCACCTTTTGCATGGGTTTAGTAACAATTTACTTCGCAAATCTCAACATCTTCATTAATGAACACTTTCATAATAAGATGATAGAATCTGAGAGTGTTATGGATTATCTGTGATTTAGGATTTATTGTCCATGTGATGGCTCCCACTCATTTTCATGATTTGAGATCTTTCAACATGACAACCTACAATCAACGTTCGACAACGAACTTTCCATTGAACACTTTCTTATTATTGCCTTCCAGGCAACAATATTCTCAACATATATTTTAGTAAACATTCTAATGTTGCTTTGCTCGGATTTTATTCCGAATGACTCACAATGATTTGGGAGACCCTAATCACTTGTGGTTATGGAAATTTACCTTAAATTTCCGTACATTATACATGGATCCGCGTCCATGTTACCATTCTCAAGCCACGACACATTCTAGCTCGTGCTTATAAACGGCTTCCTTGTTAAGGATCTAATCCTTGCTAAGGATGTGCTTGCAACATCAATTCTCAAATTACAATTGTTTCTATGCGTCAAGAACTTATCCTCTTTTACTTATCAAAGTACTTTGGTTTTTCTTGACCATAATCTAACGATTCATCACTTAGATTTAGATTGGTATTTTATGCTTCTCATGCTCTAAGCATGTAAGTTGAGTGACGACTCCATATCATAGCATACATGATGGTTTTAATCGCAGAATTATTCCCAATATGTTCCATTCATGTGACCTTTTAGCTCATCCATTTTCACTGAGTCTTGCTAAACTGTTTGCTATGTGATACGGTTGAAAGTCTCTACTAGAGCCTTTCTTGTTTGACTTAGTATTTTCCCAGCTTATACTTAGTTTAAACATTTACTTAGTTTTATACATATGGGTCGAAAGCCTTTTCAAGTCCTTCATGTTTAACACGGTAAATTCCTCTACTCGTTTAAACATTTAATTAAGTCTATCCAATAGATCTTAATTCCCACTATGTACTAAGTATCACCTTTTGCTTGGTCCATTGTCGAAAATCCTTTCAAACCTAAGCATTTAGTATTTGAAAGTCATTTCACAATAGAGTTCACAAACTTCTTGTTGGACCATACAAGATTGACCCTGGCTCCCATTGAACTTCTTGTTTATAAGAATTTCTATGATTCTCCATTAGCCAAACCTTTTATTGACTTTATGAGAATGCATGTTCCAATTCCTACATGCAATGCTTCATTTAATCCCACAATGGATTTCTTGAGCTTGCTTTCAAATCTAGCATTTATTTAGAATTACAAAACCCTTAGACTATTTCCATAGTCTCTTCCAAAATCCAATTTTAGGAAGGCGGTTTCGTATTTTGCCATATTTCATATGCGCAATTTTGCTAGAACAATCACGAAAAGACTTTAGCGTTTCGATTGGTGAATAGGTTTTTATTAAAATCAATGCCGTGAATTAATTGTATCCTTTTCAACCAATCTAGCTTTGTATGCTTATGCATTTCCATATTTGTCAGTTTTCTCCTTGAAAACTTATTTGCGATTGATGGGTCTGTCACCCTTCACGCAAATGAATCAAGTTCCAAACATGATTTACAAACATGGAGTCTATTTCGGATTTTATGGCCTCTAACCATTATTCGGAATTTGGATTTGTCGTAGCTAATTTACAAGACACTATTCCCTCACCATCCAATAGTGAATAGTATGCTTGTAAGTCTTAGGTTTATTTATAGGATTCAATCCAAGCCTTTGGTGAATTCTATACCTATACGGGGTAATAGGTTGAGCATTTACATTGTCTGTTTGATTCTGACCAATCTTATCAGCTGCTTCTAAAGCATTTTGATTGTCAGTTTTATCAGGTTGACACGGTTGCTCGTCCTCTCAAACTTCGTCGAGTTCGATTTTCCTCCCACTTGTCATTTTGGAAAGGCGTTACTTTCCAAAAAGACACCATTTAGAGCAACAAATACTATGTTCTCAATTAGGTTGTGGAGGTAATGCCCGTAGTCTCACTTGAATACTTACAAAGAGACATGTATATTGTCTTTGGGTAAAAGTTCATTGTGAAACAAACAGCTAGCTCCTTCTCGAGCTATCTTAGCCCTTATTGAGCCACTTAGCTCCCACTGAGTTAATGAACTCCCACTGACCTAAGAGCCCTAGACATATACTTGAAAAGACGCTAGAAACTTTTTCTATCCATAACTGAATATGGTGTCCTTTCTTAGCTTCGACACTTTTGTTTAGTGTAAAATTAGTCATTTGTGCAAATCTTTAAGAACTTTATAGGAATGGATGTGATCCATCATCATTCGACTCATTTCCAAATGGCATCGAGTTCTCCGTCAAGAAACACTATGTTCTTTTGGAGCTCTTTATGAAATTTCAATTTCATAAGTTTGATATGATCACACTTGGCTCAAGCAAACATCACTTGATCTAATCTAGAAGTTTTGATATCTTGCCAAGTCGATTTTATACTTCACTGAACATTTGAGCTACTCGAGGTCCAGTTTGCTCACATTTGATGAATATAGCCATATTCTTGCAAATTCTTGTGAGACGTTGAAGTAATGAATTCCTTTTAGCTTTCGGAGTCAATTGTTTACACCAAGCACAATAGCTCCTTTGTTTGTCTATTTCAACAAGTAAGACTTTCTTGTCTTAGAACGATTCCGAATCGATCATCTATCAAGATTCTATCTAATAGAGCCTTGAGTAAGTTCTTGTTGTTAGTGACATTGCTAAAGGGTTTGGAACACAAATCATGTCCATGACTTGAACTTTGTGAGTTTCATGGTTGGGAAATGTTTGTTTATAATCAAGCATTCTTGACTCATGGCTTATGCGACCATGTCATTCAAGTAAACCTAGCAACTATTGCTTTTACTTTTGAATGTGAGTCTTTCCGTGTGTAAACGGAACGTTTGCTGATTATGGAACACAATAACCATTATTTGTTCCAGCCTTGGCTTAAAAGGACTTTAAACAAAACAAGTGACCTTACAACTAATGTAGCATTACTTGCTTCATTCTAAGCTTGTAAGTTAATAACTTAGCTTGTCTTCAACGGTTTGAGGTCACTTTCAAAGTGGAACACTCAAGTAGTATCCAATACTTGTGAAGATAACGAGTTGCTAAGTTGGCCATAATAACATGATGAACTCAAGGGTAGAAAAGGAATCTCATTCTTTTCTTTGTTCCTTGTTTCGTATATTTCTTATAGTACATCATCTCATAACTTTAAGAATCATTTCTTTAAGTTCCTCGACTTTTATACTTTGTTAGGCATAATTAAGCATCTAATGCACCGCAAAACAAAGTTATATCTTTTCAACTAATTCGTACCTGAATTACTTCATCAATGAGTCCTACTCATAAGCGTATGAAGTGAAAAGATATGTTGGTTTGTCAACTATTGACAATTTTTGAGTTTTTTCAACTCAATATTTCATGTTTTTCAAAACTACCTAGTATTTTGAAAACATGATATCCAACCGTCCTTTCGGACTTTAGTCGTTTATGAGAAGTTGTACCTTAGAAGTGCCCTTTTCTTTCTTCGAGAACCATTCTCGAAAGATTTCTTTTACCAATCAATAGAAACAATATAATTTGATTAAGAATTCTACTAATATATAAGTGCAAAGTTAAACCATTTATCAAGATCATAATAAGTTTGAAATTCAAAGTATACATGTAAATTTTCAATCTTATTATGCGTCTTATCCACGCATTGAAAAATTGTCCCTTTTAGGCGAGAATAAGACGATTCCAAGATCCCAAAAATCAAAAAGTGATTAAGCATGCTTTGGCTTGTCTTAACACTTAATATTTTAGGGTAAGCAATCCAATTGCTAATAGCTCCAAGCTACTCTTGGTTCGATAAAACGTCGCATCTAATGCTTCCTTGACATTTTATCTCTATTGCCACGACATCTAAGGACTCCTTACTGATATCGTTGAGCTTAACCAAGACAACTTGTATACCTAGTATACCTTACGTTCCTAGGGAAGTAGTGATGTCTCGCTTTGGCGTAGCCCATCACATACGCGCATTAGTTCGGTAAGTGTTGTTCTTGGAACGGCAAATTTTAGCTCAATATTTTAAGGGACCTAGGGTTTCTATGTTGGTTGATTTAAGTGAACTTAATTAATCATCACAACATTCGAAATCCTAAACATGCATCTAGCATTCAAATATATATAAGCAAGCATAACAATATATATAAAGCATAAGATAGATGCATTTGGCAACTAGCATGACCCCTTGAAATCTTCAAATCTTCAAGGGCCTTCATCTTGGCTCGTCTTCATCGAAACGCCGTCTTGAGACATCTTTGCCAAAATAAAATTACTAGCTACTACGACTAGGATCAATCTAAATATTAAGGTACAAAAATACGCAACGGTACGCAGACCGTATTTAGATTTACAAAAATACATAACGGATCGCGGTCCGTATTTACTATCCTAATCGGCCCCACTTGTTGCCATTTTCACGCACTACTATGAATAGGCCAATTTACGACGGACTAGTTCCGGCGGACATGAAATCCGTCGGAAAGTTCCGACGGATTTTAATTCCGTCGGACATTTACGACGGATTTCCTACGGAATACAAATCCGTTGGAATTTAGGGGCTTTCCGACGGAATATTCTGTCGGAAACTTAATCTTTCGACGGAAATGAAATCCGTCGAATAATCCGTCGAAACACTATGTTTCCGACGGAAATGAAATCCGTCGGAAATTTCCGACAGAATATTCCGTCGGAAAATTAAGTTTCCGACGGAATATTCCGTCGGAATATAATTAAATAATAAAAAAAAACAAACTTTAAAACCCTAAAAAACCAAACCCTCATAAACCGGTTCCTTCTCATTTTCGCATTTCTCTTTCTTTCTCTCTCCTTCTCATTTCTCCTGTTTCTTTCTCCTCCTCCTCCTCCTCCTCCTCCTCCTCATTTCTCCTCCTCCTCATCTCGTTCTCTGTTTCTCTCTCCTCCTCTTCTATCTTCTCTTTCCTCTTCTCTCTCTGATCTTCTTCTCCTTCTCTTCCCTCCCTCATCTAATTTTCTCGGTCTTCTTCTCATTTTCTTCTCTCTCCGTTCACCACCATCATCGATCTACCGCAACAACAAAGCCAACAACCACAACAAACCGGGGCAATAAAAACAAACCACCATCTACCGCAACAAACCATCGTCGCGAGCCACTACACGAGTCTCAAGGTTTTTTTCTTTTTTTTTTTAAATCTTGTAATTTAGGTTTATTGTAGATATAGTTAATTTTGTATGGAATTGTAACTTTAGTTTATAAAATTTATCATAAAATTGTATATTTATATATTTCTTATATATTTCTTTTATTTCCGTTAGTTAATAATCGTTTTTTTTTTAAATTTCTTTTGTTTTAGATCTATTGGTTTTGATTTTTTTTTGTGGTATTTTTTTATTATGTTGTGTTAATTTCGTATTTTTGGGGTTAATTTTCAGTTTTTTGGGGTTGATTTTTCTATTTTTTGGGTTAATTTCGGTTTTGACAGAATTTTTGGAATGGTGGTGGTGTGTGGTGGTGTCGGTGGTGGTGGGGCCTGGTGTGAGTTTGGTGCTGGGTGGTTTCGGTTTGGTGTGGGTGGGGTTTTGGTAGGGGTGGCTTTGGGTGGTGGTAGCCCCTGTTTTGGGTGGCTGCTGTTGGGGTGGTGCAGGGTGGTAGCCCATGTTTTCGGTTTGGTGTGGGTGGGGGGTTAGGTACGGTGATGGTGGATCTGGGTGGTTGGGGCTGTTAGAGGTGGTGTAGGGTTTATTTATTTTTTTTTTTGCAGCTTCCGACAGAATTTCCGTCGGAAATTTCCTGCGGACTTGTATTCCGTCGGAAATTTCCGATGGACTTTCCGGTGGACGGAAAAACTATTCCGACGGAATTTCGACGGATATGGTCGTTTTTCCAACAAAGGGTTTTCCGACAACACGTTCCGACGGAAATTCCGTTGGAATAGTGTTTTCCGACGGAATTTTTCCTTCGGAAATGGCCTGTTTTCTTGTAGTGACGAAACCTGTGAAACAATATATCTTCCATTCATCCATTCACTATATGTGAATGGCTCATTTATTTTACAACGAAAAACAAGTAACAATGCACAACACGCGTAAACTAGTAACTAACTTAGGTGGTTAATCCGATTAACGCGCCTAATTAAAACTAGTCAAAGTTGTAAAACATTTTATGTGATTAAGACACAATTATATCATGCAATTAACGAAGCTCCCACTAAATTCCGCACCCAACTTAATTAATCCAATTAATTAAGCCGTTTAACCCAAATTTTGTCAAAATTAAAATTTTGCAAGAGCCGGAAAAATCGAGGCCTAGCCTCGTTTAAATAATTAAATGAAATTAAGACGGCAAAATTTTGATAAAATCAGCCTACTCTTAACCAAGTGCCTAGCATCCTATCCATGGGTTAGGCTTGCTAGGCACCAAGGCTACGGCTAGGGCTGCTCGGGCGCTGGCAGCATGCCCAGCAAGGCACTGCTGCGCTTGCCAGCACAAGCACGCATCGCAGCATGCGTGCAGGCTGGTGTGGCTGGGCTTGCTTGGGGCTCCCTGCCTTGCTGCCGAGCAGCCATGCGAGCATCCCAGCAGCCACGCACCACAAGCCACAAGCATACCCTTGCGCACTACTACCCTTGCCACACAACCAAAACGCTTCGAGGTGGGAGCACCACCATGCGCGCCAAGGCAGCCACATGTGGGTTGCGTGAGCAGCCCGGCTAGCCTTGGTGGCGTTTGGGTGATTTTACCTCGATTTGCGTGCTATTATTTCGGGATTTTATTCCCGATATTCGTGTGACATAAAATTAATTCTAAATTAATTTTAGAATCAATTTAGGGAAAAATGGAATTAAACAAGTCCAACTTAATTAAATTCAATTTAAATAGTGCACAATCCAAAATTATTCAAGAACCATTCTTTAATTTAGGTCTATCTTGATGCTTCAAAATTGAAGGACTACTCTCATAATTAATTTAATCAAATGTAAATTAATAATGAGATTTGACAAAATTAAGGGGTTTGGAAAATTAAACCCTTTCATCCAATGAAAAAATTTTCCAACAATAACTTGTGTAAAATTGAAAAATTACATCTTATAATATGAAGATTGATCAAAATTCAATCACAAGTTTTGAATTTTAAGGACTTTAATCAACACAAAAATGATTAAATCCAAAATTTAATTCAACATGGAATTTAGCAATCAAAGTTCCAACCAAATAAACAATTAAAGATTGGATCTTTGAAATTTTTAGGGGCTTCAAAATTGCAAGTTCACCATAAACATTCACACTCAAAGCAATTTATTTGCAATAATGTGAAAAATACAAGTTTATGTAAAAAGTGAACACACCAAATTAAGCATCAATTATGACTTCATAAACATGCTTAATGAGGCTTATAATTGCAGTAGATTAGGGATGCAACCATACATTTAATTTACCTTCATCATGCAATAATTAATCAAGGTTAAAAGATTTAAAATTTTTCGTCAAAAACAAAAAACCCCTCAAACAACATATTTCTGGGTGGATTTTGGCTTCTGGACAACCCTAAAAGATCCAGAAACGATTTAGAACGTTGATTTCACCCAAAAATCACTATTTTTGAGTCGAAATCTGGATTCATCAGCCAAAATTATAAAAATACGAGATTAAAAATAATTAAAATGAGCTTCTAATCTAATTAGAAAGCATAACCAGAAATTTAAATCCATTTTAAATCACCTTAATTAATTATTAGTCACAATAATTAAAGTGAGCGCGGCTCCGATACCGCTGTTGGGTTTCGTAGCGTCTAACGCTACGCGGAAGGGAAACCCACCCAAGACCTGCGCACTAATTAAAGCAACTAAATACATAATCACATAAATAACAACATAAAGAGAGAAGGAGAAAAGACATTCTTACCCTCGACACGTGCTTTATAAAGGCCAAATTCACATAAGGGCAAAAAGGTCATTTCCTCCTAAAATGGGAGCGTCACCCTATCAATTGGGAACGACGAATAGCAATTCACCCGAATATTGGTAGAAGAGGGAATTCAAAAAAGGAATTGAAACAAAAGAATTTAGGTTTGAACTGAGCTGCTGTTCGAGTTGGAGTTGCTTTTTGTTCGAGTTGTCGGCTGGTTATTCGACAACGACGGTGGAATCCACGACTGTGACGAAGGAAATTCCTTTTTTTGAACAAATGACGAAAGTAATTCCTTTTTTTGAACAAGTATTTTAGATTTTAATTGATGGTTTATTTGTAGTACCTGTATTTATTTAATGAAATTAGGAATTGTTCGATTTTCATTTTCTTTAATATGAAATTGAATTGAAATCGAATTGAATTTGTGGAATAAATTCATGGATAGATCCTTAAGTTTGTTGATATAATTTTTGGTTCAATTTTGGATTGTTTGTTTCGTTGTGCCCCAATATAAATGTTCAATTGACTTGGTTTCAGGAATAGTAATTCGAATAAGTAATTGAAATCCCAATAATTACTGGAATTGGTACTGTTGTTGTGTAATCGGGTCATCTTGAGGAATCCTCATTTGCCGTTGTTGTTGAATAGTACTAGTATTAAATCATACAATTCATTGCAATGATGTATAG
Source organism: Chenopodium berlandieri (assembly GCA_034703905.1). Lineage (NCBI taxonomy): Eukaryota > Viridiplantae > Streptophyta > Magnoliopsida > Caryophyllales > Amaranthaceae > Chenopodium > Chenopodium berlandieri. The sequence goes on from CM068285.1 coordinate 14,399,139, forward strand.
GATACTGTAAATGTCTGAAGGAAAGTGTAAGCGTAGAAGAACATGTTGTGAGAAAAATGTGGTAAGCACCATTTGTCATTTTAGATTATTAATGGTCTGCTTGAACTGTGTAGGTTGGCTCAGAGGAGGCTGGTTATATGTTAGATTATTAATGGTCTGTGGTTTTGTTATGATGTTGTTCTATGGGATTGCAGGAAGCATCCAACGTAAAGGAGAAAACTTTAACCTTGTACCCTGGTATATTTAAGGTAGTAATGTCTTTGTCAAATGAATATTGAACACAGTAGTGCTAATTACAAAGTATTGCTAATGTTGTGGATTTATGTACTTGCTTTATTAGGATGATAGTTTAAGTTATGGGGGAGTTGTCAAAGCTAGATCAGAGGTCTGGAAGGAGCATTCGAAGGGTAGCATAAGGGTAAGACTTGTAATGTTTTATTTTACCAAGTGTTGAAAGTTGAAAGGTATTGTTTTGTTAGCATGTGTATTTATCATTATTTTAATATTACAGCCTCCAAATATGAGTTGCCGGATTAAGTCATTTGGGCGGATTTTTCAGAAATTTGATGATAGGAGGAAACGTTGGGTGTATGAGATGGGTTTTGGTGGTCTATTACATCTTTCAGTTGATATGCAATTATCAAGGAAGTTGGCGTATTAGGTGATGACTCTTATAGATCCGATTAGTAAAATGTTCATAACCCCAAACGGTGGTGAGTTTAGGTTTTCTAAGAAACAAGTACGTTGGGTTTTAGGGATTCTAATGGGTTCAAAGAGTGTTCCTTCCACTAAAACGATGAGTCATGAGGATCGTGAAAAGGTTCAGAGAAATTTGTTGAAGTATGGGAAGTCATGGGAGTCCACTAGACAATGTGGTCGTGTGTACACGTATATGGGGATACCATTGCATTCTGAAATGATGGATTGCTTAGAGGGTCACTTTGATCCTAAAGAGGAAGAAAAATTCATGACGCTTTTTTTGATAGTTGCTCTGGAGATGTTGTGCCCTACATAGTCACCCTGGCTTGCGGCTGATCTGTTACCTGCCATAAGCTGTGCTATGGAGGCAGTTGAATATGTTCTTTTGTGTTGTCTAAATTCATGGGGAGTGTTTCAAGTTTTGCCCGACGGTTTTATGCTCATGGGTTTGTGAGTGGATATGGCGGGTGTGCTGTATTTGCTGTTGTACGTCAATTACAATTTACTTTTTGAATATTCATTTCGGTATCATTTGATTTAACTCATTTGCTCTTAACGTTGGGTACACAACCTTTTTTTTTTTTTTTTTTTTTGGTAATTTATGCAAATGTTTTACCTGGACCGTTTGGCTAGGGATCCCGTTGAATGGGAGGTTTTCCCTAGACTTAAGGTATGAAATATGCAGGAGATTAGAACGGCATCGAAGTCGGACAAATTATTGACTGGGGACTATGGGAGGTTAGGGGTAAGGATAATATAACTTCATATGTTTAATTTGTTTATTTCTTTATGAACTGATATGACACTGTTACAACATTGTTCTAGGTATTGGACGTTGCTTATGGTAAACATCACCCAATGGAGGCACGGGACAGTGTTGCACCCAAGGATGACTTCAATGTAAGTGCTACTAATGCAACCTATTGTGATTGTTGTGAGACTTGTGATGATTTCCATGGTAACATTATGTTATTGTCTTGTTGCAAAGATGGTAGCAAGGGCTGGTTTCTCCAAGTCCAAGGTTAGGGAAAGGAGGGGGCGGACCTTGAAGTCAAAACAAAATTGACCCAATTAGTGTTAGGATTTGAGTAATACCTAAACACTTTAGTTGTATTATCATTGAATTATGTGATATTTAACTATTAAGTGTTGTATAATTCTTGAAAACCATTTTTCTATAATGATTATCTTCTGATAAGTTATGTTCTGATGAGCATGTTTAAGTTAAGTGATTTATATTCCATTTACATTTGATCCTTTTGACATTGTTTGTCTTTCTGATTTTTATGAATAATATGGATTATTGGACCATGTAGTGTTTAAATTAAATCAGGCCCAGACTCTTTAGCGTTGAATATGTTTTCCAATTTTTTTGGATCATGAATATGTTTTCCATGATCTTTTGATATTATTTCTATATTTGTGGATTCTAAATCATGGACCGTTCAAATGAAATTAGGCCCAGGAAACATTTCATTGAACATGTTATCCTTAAGGGACTGATTCAATTCCATCCAATTCCATTTAAGGGACTGATCTAATTCCATTTTATTTCAGCATAAATAATGTGAATGTATTTAAGGGACTGATCTAATTCATTTTACAAAACTACGAGAATTAATATAAAACTAAGTAATCCACACAATAACAATAATAGTAATTAACACTTAAAAATCACTAACAATCACATCAACTGACCATTTCATTAATCAACCAAATATATTACAGAAGAGGTTGATATTGTTGCCCAGATCACCTGGGACTTTGAAAGAAGTCCTACAAAAGACGGGTATAAGCACCTAAAAAATTGACTCAAATGGCCTTCTAGAATATGACACAAATGGCCTTCAAGAGTATCACACCAGTGGACGAGAGCATAGCTCACGGAGATACACAAGTTTGGTGCGGACATCCATGTTATCCTCAGCATTCTAGCATTTAACCAAGTTATATTTAGATACAAATTAACAAAACAAACGACAGTAAGATAAACTAATAAAAATAAAAAAACAGAACGTTGAGCATTTTTGTTCGAACCTGCCCCCATACATACAGGACGGAACCTGTCTGAACGGTGTCTCAGTACAAAACACGAGCCCTGCAGTTTGCCCTATAGCCTTCAATCCGGAAGGCGGTCTACTCTCGCAGCGTAGTCGTAGTAAATGCTCATGAAATTTTCATTGACCTTTAGACTGTACTTAACCCCGGGGTCGTTTTCTGTGAGGCTGCGAACCCGGAATGTTATCTTCGGGAACAAAGTGACAGGGACGACCTTTGATGCTTCAACAGGGGTAGCATCATAGCCTTTGGATTCGACCTCAGCTTCATCACCACTAACATCGATCACGCTTGTATCACCCCCTGAATTTTCAGGATACATGACATGGGTAACATCGGGGTCATCAGTTAGATCGACAACAACATCGTTGATAATAACAGGCACCGCTACGATAGGTGACTTGAGTTTAGCAGCTTCCCGACGGCATGCGAGGGACTTCCCAGCAGCTAGGGTTGCGAGAAGACTGTGACGACTGACTGTGGACCTCCTTCTTTGCTGCCTGCGCCTACTTGTGACAGATGCCGTGCCACCAATAACTGGTAGTAGGTCAGTGGTATGCACTTCAGTCTCCATTTCTTGACTGGAAGAAGACATTTTCTCAAAGAGGGTTTTCTCGTTTGGTGTTTGTATAGGTTTGATGTGTGATCTGTAATAAGAGTTTCTCTTTTCATAAAGGGGATTTTTTGTAGGAGTATTGCCTTTCCAAATGTGAATAGGTCCATTACGTATGAGATATGTGTGATAAATATTCAAATAATGTTTTCATAATCCTAATTGCTTTTTATTTACAAGTGATTTTATTTTAACCTACAATATTAAAATATTAAAATAATGTTCTGATAGTACTATTTGGTTTTTCGTTACAAGTGATTCTTTTTAACATGATTTAGGAAAATACAATATTTAAATGCAATATTTAGATAACCTTTGGCCCAATTGCTAAAATAAACACATTTGCTAAAATAATTATATTTTTTATGATATAATTTCCGTATAAAACACATCATAAATTTTAGAAGTTTTAAATAAAAGAAGTTTTAAATGAAAGAAGGTTTAAGAAGGTTTGTGGCTTATGCTTATTCCACTTACAAAATTACCATCCATTAAGTTACATTATAAAATTCCATATAAAAAAAAGAGCATTATAATACTGTAATAGTGAAATTGTTTATTTTAATTTAAAACGCATTCTAGCACTAAATTTAAATGTTGTTGCCCTATTTTATTTTGTTTTATTTTTTTTTAAATTACTGTCGATATTAATTAAATTTTTTTAGTTGATAGTAATATCTTTTTTTTTTTTTTTTTTTTCAAATCTTCTTATTGTTTTGCTTGGTCTTCGTTTTTTCGAATTTCCCTAAAGTAGTTCAATGGGCCGGCCTAGTTTCATTAAAATGGAAAACCTGCAATTTCTGGTTGAACAAAAGCTGTATTCCCCTTTTGGTGCCAATTCAATGCTTATGTTTATTAGTTTGATGTTTGATCTGTAATAAGAATTACTCCTTTTATAAAGGGGATTTTTTGTTGGAGTATTGCCTTTCCATACGTGAATAGGTCCATTACATATGTGATATGTGTGATAAATATTAGAATAATATTTTGATAATACTAATTGGTTTTTCAAGTGATTTTATTTTAACCTGAATTAGGTAAATACAATATTAAAATATTAAAATAATGTTCTGATAGTACTATTTGGTTGTTGATTACGAGTGATCCTTTTTAACGTGATTTTGGTAAACACTAATTTAAATACCATATACAGATAACCTTTGGTCCAATTACTAATATAAGCATATTTGCTAAAATAAACATATTTTTTTGTGATATAATTTCTGTATAAAACACATCATAAATTTTAAAAGTTTTAAATGAAAGAAGTTTAAAATGAAAGAAGGTTTAAGAAGGTTTGCGGCTTTTGCTTATTCCATTTACAAAAATATCATCTATTAGGTTATTTTATAAAATTCCCCCCCCCCCAAAAAAAAGCATTATGATATTGTAATAGTCAAAGTATTTATTTTATTCCAAAGTATTAATTTTATTTAAAAATGCATTCTACCACTAAATTTAAATGTTGTTGCCCTATTTTTATTTTTTAAAAAAATTACTGTCGATATTAATTAATTTTTTTTAAGTTGATAGTAATATCTTTTTTTTTATCTTCTTATTAATTTGCTTGGTCTTCTTTTTTCGAATTTCGCTAAAGTAGTTCAATGGGTCGGCCTAGTTTCATTAAAATGAAAAACTTGCAATATTTGGTTGAACAAAAGTTGTATTCTCCTTTAGGTGCCAATTCAATGCTAATGGACGTTGTTTGGGTCCAATTCCCCCTAGAAGTTTCCACTCTCGGTCTCAGCCGAGAACAACTCCTCAAACGGGGCCCTCTATGGAGGACGTGGCGCGAGCCGTAGCAGTCTTCATGGACCTCATGAGGGTCCAAGGAGGCAGCCTTCTACCACCCCGTGACCACTCACCTCTTCCGCCGAGAAACCTAAGAAGACGGATCGGCCAAGAGGAGAGTGGACGAGCTCCATCCTTTAAGGAGCTCGGGGATAAATGGGAGGAGGACACTTGGAGGACCGAACGGGAGAGGAAAAAGAACCCTTAGTTCTTCGAAAATTTCGAAACCCGACACTCCCAAAGTTACAAAAGCAGCAATACCACCTCAGCGTGGCAAGAGCCTGCTCGCCGAACGTTCACGAACGTCTCAGCTTAAGGGAGGTAAGCGTGCATAGTCGCCTCACCTACCCAGAGGGAACTGAACCTTGTCCAGAGTTATCTTAGCTAAGGACAAAAACCACTTCAACCTCTCTGAGGGGGAGAAGCGAGGTCCATCGGCTAGACATAAGGGAAAGACCGTGATGGTTCCCACTAGCTCGCCCTTCCAAAGTTCGATTTTGGAAGAGCATGTGCCAACGGTGTAAATCCCAACGCACATAACTTATGATGGTACTTCGGACCCGAAGGACCACATCGCCTCTTACAAGGGGCACATGTACTTGAACCCTAGGTCTGAAGCGACCTGGTGCAAATACTTCCCGACCACCCTTAAAGGTGTTACACAAGTGTGGATCACCAAAGGAGTAAAGGAAGGCTCGATAACCGGTTGGAAAGACCTTTCTAACAAGTTCAAGAACAAGTTTTCTACGGCGAACCGCCGGGAGAAGACAACTACAGAACTGATGGGTCTGCAGCAAAGGGAGGACGAGAGCCTCTAAGACTATCTGACTTGCTTCAGCAACGAGTCGTCCAGAATTACAAGTCTAGACTAAGGGCTAGCCGTTTTCGCACTGTGGAACGGCCTGCAAGCTAGAAAGTTCCCTGACTTCATGGTCATGCATCTACCGCAGACCTTGGAGGAAGCTCTGGATGCCTTGGATAAATACATCCGAGCCGAAGAATGGAACAAAACCAAATCCCAGTCCCAATCCGGGGTTGGGAAGGAAAAAGGACAGCAGTCCGAAGGCCAAGGCCAGAGGAAAAGGAAGACGAAAGCCTCAGAACTGTCCTCGGCTCCTAAGCCGAAGAAAGGAAAAACCCCATTCATGGGGAGAAATGAATCGTTCACTCCTCTCGCTCTTCCACGTGCTAAAATCTATAGCATAACTAAGGACGAGGGGAGGTACAAGAAGCCGAGGCCGCTGCCATCGTGGCATCAGCCGAAAGGCAAGGACCGATGGTGTGAATTCCATGAATATCCTGGACATCATACTAAGGACTGCCCCAGCTGAAGGATCAAATCGAGGATATGGTTCGAAAAGGCTACTTGAAAAAATATCTCGCGGACCGCCGCGAAGAGAAAAGAGCCGAGAAAGATTCTCGGCAAGAACTGGATTTTCCCCGAAAAAAGGACAAGCCGTAATCCTACTATCCTTGTCATTTCCGGAGGAACATACTCTCGGAAAGCATTGAAACGCCACTTGAGGGGCTTGACCCATCAAGTAAATCATGCTGACATCCACCCTAGTCTCCGGTGCCGAACTTCACGTTCACAGCCGAAGACTGCCGGGGGGTGGCATACCCCCATGATGACTCGCTGATAATCGTTACGGGCATCCCGAACCACAACTTCTGGCGAACTCTTGTCGACGGTGGAAGTGGTGCGAATATCCTCTTTCGGGAGGCATTCGACCAGCTGAAGTTGGAGACCAAACACCTGACTCCAGTACCCTACCCGGTATCCGGATTTAACGGTTCTTCAACATATCCTGACGGGAAAATTTTCTTCCTGTCCCCATCGGCAAAGACCGAGCAGCCCGGAATATCATGGCCGATTTTTTGGTCGTGGACGTTCCGTCTGTGTACAACGCGATTATGGGGAGACCTATAATCCACAAGATCCAAGGAATCGTCTCGACGTACCATCAGATGATGATATATGTCTCGGACGAGGTACGCTCCGAAAGAATTCAGGGTAGCCAAAAGGAGGCCTGAAGATGTAACTACCTAAAGCCATCCAAAAGTCGCCGCAGCGACAGGGATGATGAGGAAGAAAGAGAAAAGGACTGATGCACAAAGAAGCCTAAAGGCTTAAGTGCTTCGACCCAAGGCACTCCAGCACAAGAAAAATCTTTGGGGAAAGAAAAAGCTGGTTCCACATCTGAGCCAAAAGACTCAGAGCACCAGCCGAAGTCTGGGAACCCTGCTGATATTGACAACAGGCCGGATTATGAAGAGTCCAGTTCCAAAACCATGGTGCTGGACCACCAGATTGAATCAATAGTGTTGACCGAAGGGGATACTGAAAAATGTGTCAACATCGGGCTTGGACTCGATCCGAGCATTCGCGTTGATCTTATCCAACTCCTTTGGGACAATAAAGATGTGTTCTCTTTCTCGGCAACAGACATGCCCGGGATTGACCCGAACCTCATCTCCCATAAGCTTAACGTCGATCCTACATGTCGATCGGTTAAGCAAAAGAAGCGGAATTACTCTGCAAATAAGAACCAAGACATCGTAGTCGAGGTAAAAAAACTCCTGGATGCAGGTTTCATCGAACCCTGTCAATACCCAGAATGGTTGGCCAATGTGGTGATGGTTCAGAAGGAAAATGACACCTAGAGAATGTGCGTTGACTTCACGGACCTAAATAGGGCCTGTCCAAAGGACTTTTATCCCTTGCCGAGGATTGATCAGTTAGTCGACTCGATAAGTGGGCATGCCCTGCTTAGCTTCATGGACGCATTCTCGGGTTACAATAAGATCTTCATGTATCCCGACGACCGAGCAAAAACGACCTTAGTTACAAGCGCCGGGGTGTATAATTATAAAATGATGCCCTTCGGATTGAAAAATGAGGGGGCAACATATCAAAGGCTAGTTGATCAAGTCTTCGCCGAGCAAAAGGCCGTAACATGGAAGTCTATGTTGACGATTCGATCGTCAAAAGCAAAAAGGACAAATACCATGTCACGGACCTGGCCGAAACCTTCACCACCCTCAAAAAGCATCAAATGAAGCTGAATCCGTAAAAGTGTGTTTTCGGTGTGAAGTCAGGCAAGTTCCTCGGCTTCATGGTCAGCAAAAGGGGGATTGATGCTAATCCCGCCAAAGTGCAGGCAGCACTTGATCTTCCCGAACCAAGAACCAAGAGGGACGTCCAGCACCTTACCGGGAGAATGGCTACCCTGTCTAGGTTCATCTCTAGAGCCTCGGACAAAGGGTTACCCTTCTTCAAGGCACTGAAACTCGCTACCTCCTACTTGAAAAAGTTCCGCGGTTTTGTTGAGGGAAGAAGAAAAAGTTCAGCAGCCGATCTACTTCGTCGGTCATACTCTGACGGATGCCGAGACTCGCTACCCCCTACTTGAAAAAGTTACATATGCAGTAGTGGTAGCCGCTCGGAAGCTGAGGCCCTATTTTGATTGCCATCAAATAGTGGCCTTAACTGATCAGCCGCTGGAAAAAGTACTTGGCAAAGTTGAGAAATTTGGTAGGCTTGCAAAATGGGCCTTCGAGCTCACTGAGTTCAGCATCAGCTACCAGCCGAGAGCAGCCATCAAGGTTCAGGGCTTGGCGGATTTCCTGGCCGAGTGTTCTTATTAAGAGACACTAGATGAGGAAAAGAAAGTATGGACTGTTTTCACGGATGGATCCTCCACCGTAAATGGTTCGGGGGCAGGGGTAGTCATAACCTGGCCCGAAGGCAAGTCCTTTGAATATGCACTGAAATTCTCATTCAGAGTTTCAAATAATGACGTTGAATATGAAGCAGCAATCACTGGCTTGGAGCTGTGCATAGCATTAGAAGCCGAGCATATATGTTTAAAGACAGATTCTCAACTCGTCGCAAATCAGATCCGAGGTGAATATGAGGCCAAAGAGCTCTCAATGATAGCTTACCTTGCAAAGATCAAAACAATTATTGCGAAGTTGAGAACCCTAGAAGTCGAGTTGATCCCAAGGGGTCAGAACGCACAAGCCGACGCACTCTCCAAACTTGCAAGTTCAACTCTAACTGAGCTGAACCAATCTATATATGTGCAGGTGCGCCAAGAAAGAAGTGTTGACCAAGAACCTGAGGTTTTTTGTGTCACACACGAGCCGAGCTGGATGGACCCCATCCTAGCCTATAAGCTTCAGGGAGAAATTCTCGAAGACAGAAATTTGGCCTCCTAACTGAAGAGAATCAGCTCAAGGTTCATCGTATGTAGAGGAGAGCTGCTGAAAAAGTCCTACTAAAGTGTGTGGGACCAACAGATGCTGACTACATCCTTCGGGAGATCCACCTCGGCATCAGTGGAAACCACATTGTGGGAAGGGCTGTAGCCCACAAGGCATTGAGGGCGGGGTATTGTTCCACCATGATCCCGGATGCTAAAGAGCTGGTTAGGAAATGCGAAAAATGTCAAAAATTCGCACCAGTTATCCATCAGCTAGCCAGAGATCTTCAACCGATCTTGAAACCGCTTCCATTCGCGTAATGGGGGCTGGATATCTTGGGGCCATTTCCCGATGCTCCGTACCAGAAAAGATGGCTGATAATCGGCATTGACTATTTCAGCAAATGGATCGAGGCCGAAGTAGCCTCGAACATCATAAAGCAAACTATTAGGAAATTCATCTGGTAGAATATTATCACTCGCTTCGGAATTCCGAAGGTCTTAGTCTTCGATCACGGGAGGCAATTTGATAATTTGCCGCTAAGGGGTACACTGATCAGTTCGGCATCAAGTTGGCCTATTCAGCAGTGTGTCATCCACAAAGCAATGGTCTGGCCGAAGCTGCAAACAAGCAGATTCTCAACGCTCTCAGGAAGAGAGTTGAAGATCAAAAGTCCAAGTGGATAGAGGAGCTTCCAGGAACCCTCAAGTCACTTCAGACAACTGAAAAAGAGGCTACAGGACATTCACCTTTTGAGCTGGTGTATGGATCTGAGGTCGTTCTTCTCGTGGAAATTGGCACAGAAAGTTTGCGGGTAAATATCTTTTCAGCCGAAGAAAACAAGCAACTCATGAAAGAATCCCTTGACTTTCTAGACGAGGTCAGAGATTCAGCCCGAGATAGAATGGCTTGAGTCCACGCAAGACTTCTCAAAATTGGGGACCTAGTCCTTCGGAATGCTGCAGCTGTGCAAAAAGGCCGCATTCATGGGAAACTCTCAGCCACTTGGGAGGGCCCCTATGAAATCTATGATGAGATTCAGCCTGGAACATACCTACTTTGGCAGTTGGATGGAACAGAGCTGAAAAATCACTAGAACGCAGATGTACTTAAGAAATATCATGTGTAAGCCCTTCGGGGAAGAACAATCCATGTAAGTGCATCTCTTTGAATTAATGAAAGGCCTTTGAGCCACCATTTCTATTAATTCAGCAAGTTTCTATTTTTTAGTCATCGATGTTTTTTTGAAAAATTCAAGGTTTCCCTTCGGCGCTGTCCAAAGTATTTCCCCCCAGCGGCATAATAATTCAGCAAGCCGTTAAACCTGCCGAGACGAGGATAAATGATTTCACCCCCGAAGTATTGCCCCCCAGCGGCACTGTACTTCGGACGAATCAGTTCCTCCAGGCAAAGAGACCGTGGACGAATCTGAAGGATTACCTAAAAATAGGAACAATAATTTCACCACCGAAGTATCGCTTACCAGCGGCAATGTACTAATCAGTTCCCTGGCATTGTGTTTTGGATAGCCATTCCCTCGGATGAATTATAAAATCAGGAGAATATTACTCTCGGAGTCTAAGACTTCTGAGCAACGAAATCAGATCCTTTAAAAATAAAGTTGAAGAAAAAAGAAAAAGAGCAGAAACTTCAAAATCTGAATTATTACAAAAATTTTGCCAAGGGAAAGCCTCGGCTGTACCAAAAAAGTTGAAGCAAGCACCTCAAAAACCTGAAGATCACAACTTCTGATTTCTAAGGGGGGCAAGAAGCACTCTGCTAGACAATTCTGAGCCGAAGCTCATTACTTAGGAAAGTTTTGCAAAAAAAGCAAGAAGACAAAGTAAGAAAAAAAGCAAGGCATAGGAAATGAAAGCAAAGCAGTGCATTGATAGTTCAAAGATAAAAAAGTAAGAGTTTCAAAGTTAAATACAAAGAAATTCTACATCAGCAGCCGCCCACATCGGAAAACACAGCTACCGAACTAGGTACAACTACTAAAGACAAAGCAAAACTAAGAGTTTGTACAAGGCAAGCTGAAGCAAAAATCAAGGCAAAACAGATGCGGCAGAAATAACAGTTAGGCACAAGTGGATCTGCAAGACTCTAAAGACGACTGCCCGAATCCGTATGCTTCAGCATCAGTAGGATCAGGCTGAGCAGCTGGGCCCTTATAAGTCCCAGCACCAGCTAAAGAGGAAGCAGGTTGGCTGAGCAGCTGGGCCCTTAGAAGTCCCACCACCAGCTAAAGAGGAAGCAGGTTGAGGTTCTTAATTTCTTCTTGACTTCTTCAGCTTCCCTCTCAGCTCGAGCCTCAGCTTCAGCCTGATAAGTGAGGAAAGCAACCTCAGCACCGTGGGCTATGTGCATATTCGGGTGGTTGGGATCCATCGACCACTCTTCAGCTGCATCCCGGTTAATGGTCGGATCAGAATGAAAAGCCAGGCGCCGAGCTACCTGGAAGCCATTGTCAAAACCCTCGTCGTATTGATCTTGGGTATAGATTCTGACTTGCAACAACTTCTAGGCAGCCTCAAGATCAGCCTGAGCCCTAGTAGCCTTTTAAGTCTGCACCTCCAGCTGGCTCCGGACGCCATTCAACTCGACCTGTGCATTGGAAAGTTCGACATCTTTGCCTTCCAGTTTAAGCCCAGCCTTAGCCACCAACTGAGCCCTAAGTCGCTGAATCTCAGCCTCTAGCTCAAATTGTCTCTGCTTGGCATCAGCTTCTGCCAGAGCAGCCCTCTCATTAAAGTCCTCAGCCAGCTTCTGTCGAGCCTCAGCTTCCTTATGCATCTTTTAATCGATCCGAGCCTTGAAGCTAGGAATATCCTCAGCCCCATACTCCTGGATCTGGGCCTGACCCTCGTTTATCCAGGGGAAGATGGTCTATTCTGTTTCCTGGCAAAAGTCGCGGAAGCTGGTAGCCATTGCGTCCATCTGAGCTTGGCATGCAGCGGACTCTTCTTCTGCTTTTTGGCTCTTTAGCTCAGCAAGCTAAGCTCGGCACTCAGCTTCTTCGGCTTTTTCTGCCTTGTCCTTCAGCTCTGCGTTCATTTTCATAGCCATAAAATGGTTATGAACGGCCTACAAGGTTCAAAGGTATATCAGCCGAAGTAAAAAAAAAATAGGAGAAGAATTCTAAGGATCAAGATTATGTTGCTCCCAAAGTCCAAGACTTCTGAGCAACTTACTCGCTGATTCTTCAAAAAACTTAAGTGAAAAAGCTTAAGTATAAACAAGTTTACCTGCATTAGCAGCTTTTGATTCTCAGTAAATGGATTTTGAACCCTCACGAAGGACTTAGAGACCCCAGCTGCGGTCCGAAGGGGCCAAATCTTCGCCTTCTTCAAATCGGATAGGCCGGAAAAGTCACCAAAGAACTCAATTGCTGAGGCTCGGTGAGAAAAAAGAGAGTTCCTAGCAGCATCAAGAATAGCCAGTAGGGGGGTAGACTCAAACCCCATCTCAGCAGATTGGAAGGTTCTGAAGGAGTTTCCCGTCGAGGTCGAAGGCATGTCGAAGTCCTTCGCATCCTCAACTTTTTCATCGGTCTCCTTCAGACCCTCAGCATTAAAATCTTTGGGCTCCTCACCCAAAATCTGCACATCATCATCCTCGGGCTGGATAATCAGCGCGTTAGCTTCCTTCTGAACCTCATCAGCAAAAGGTTCGGCCACGTGCCGAGGAGATGGTGAAGGAGTTAAGTCTATGGAAGTCTTCTGTTGCACTTCCTCATCCCGAGTCTCAGGAGGAAGAGGAGTCTTCTCTTTAATCACCTCGGGTTGGTCCTCACCTAACCGAGGTCTCTTGGCAGTAGGCTCGACAGTTTGAAACTGCCCAAGGTTTATGACGGCTCTTCTCCTCCTCTGACCAGCCATTTCTTCGTCAGAAGACTCAGTCGAAGAAGATGTTTGGTCGGCTGGCTCTCTTCTGTCTACATTAGAAGAGTCAGGGGGGAAAAGAGCAGTATGAGCATCATCAAAATAAAAAAATAAAAAAAAAATAAAAAAAAAGAAGAGAAGAGAAAGGTTAAGGCTCACCGAAGTCCTCATCAATTGCTCGTCTTCTACGTTGAGTACTTGAGGATCAGCAGCAGAGGTAGATGGCTCGGCACTGCCTTCACTAGGCCTTACTACCCTTAGAGGCTAAGCGCTATACCCTGAAACCCCAGCAAAGTTTCCTTCCCTCACAGCAGCAGCAGCAACAACAACTTGTTCTTCTGGGCCCAAGAGATAGGAGGGATCCCTCTTCAGGAACCAGGACTTCTGCTTTGAATACTCGGCAGGGCTGACTATTTCAAGCGTTGACTGGCGCATAAAGTGGGCCTTGGCCGAAGAGTCAGTGATGGCAAGGGCGTTCCTTAACACTCGCTTAGCAGCGTTGATGTCGAGCCTGTTATAATCAATGCTGCAGTTTCCTACGTGCAGCACTGAAAAGCCAAAAACAAAAGGTTAGTCAGCACAAAAAAGCAGTCAATAAAAGCAGAAAGAAAAAACAAAGGCCTTCGGCCCTAGTCGAACTTCTTACCATCTTGGTACTTTCGGCTGAGGCCGACAGCAGCAAGCATCTTCTCTTGGAAGATGTAGTGGTAACAGGGCAGCCAAGTTGCTAGCACTTGGGCCATTCGGCCAGTGCCCCCTGGATTCTTCTTCTTGTTTGAAAGGTTTAGCAGCTCCTTTTCTTGATCATTGAACTCATCTGGTCTGATCATGCTCATACGAGGATCTGGATGGCTCAGATGCCTTGGTCCCCCAAAGTAGTTCGGATGACCCTCCTCAGCAGAGGCCCGAACCCAGATCCATTGGCCTCGCTAGTCCTTATCCAAAGTGTCATTCGGCCAGGTGGTGAGGTACCCTCTTTGAGTCTCAATCCGCCACCAGCCAGCACCGTGATGTTCATCAGAATGTTGGTTCGGCATTAGCTTGTGAAGCTTCCGAAACACTTGGACGCTCGGCTAGAACCCGTAGAAAATGCACACCCAAAGGAAGGTCATCATCCTTCGGATGCTGGCTGGGGTAAGCTGGCACAGTGAGATATTGTACCCGTTCAGCACGCTAACGACAAAGTCATGTGGGGGAAACCGGAGCTCGAACTGCATCTGCCTGGTGTACCCCGATGTAACCAGGAGGAGGCCGATGAATTCTATCCTCAATAGTGGGCATTCGGCACCAAAACCCGTCCTCTTCCATAATGTCGTAAAAGACTTCTATTTGCTCGGCAAGGCAATGGAGAGCATTCCCTTCGACCCACCAGTCATACCAAGCAGTGGTCATCAGCCCGTAATTTTCGGTGATATCTTCCCACTCTCTAGCTCCAGCTGGAAACTCCCGGGGTCCAGCCGCCGAGCCACTACCGGAGGTGCTAGCCTCTTCCAAGCCTCGAAAAGGCACCGACGTCAACGGAACAACAAGAATGGGGACCACGCTCGAAGAAGCCCCAGTATCCACTCTAGGACGAAGGTTCCGGTTACTCAAGGGCGGCATCAGCCCAAGTGGTCGATTGCGCTGAGGAAACAATTGAGGAATTTCCTCTTCCTCCTCCTCATTGGCGACTACCGGCCTCTTACCTCGGTCTCGAGCCATTTTTTGTCCAGAAATCAAGAAATCGGGAAAAAGGAAATGCTTTAAAAAATCAATGAAATCCGAACAAGTTTCGGAGAAAATTACCTCTGTCAGACGCGGAATTCGCCGATCTATATGCTCAGGGCAACGAACTTCAGTCTCAGGCACGGGGTTGCAGAGAATATTTGGAAGAAGGAAATTGGTTTGCAGTGGTGATAGTGAAGAATGGGAATGGAAATGGCAAGAAATGAGGAGAGAGAGTGGGAGGAGTGGCTTAAGTAGGTTTCCGGAACAAGTTTCTAGGAATTCATACCGCTATAAGCCCTACTAACTCAGCTTCAATGCAACCATGAAACATTTCCCGAAATTAATTACCCACTAAACCTTCCAAATTCCCTAATTATTCTCCCAAAATGACAGTTATTTGCCTCAATAACTTCCAAAATTCAAATTCAAATTTCAATCATTTGCTTCCCTCCAATTTTAAAAGTCAAAACCCGACCTGTCATTCTTCTGAATCAGGTCTGGGGGGCAAGTTGTTTGGGTCCAATTTTACTACTAGAAATAGGCCGTTTTTCGACAGAATCGTTTCGACGGACCTAAATTCCGTCGGAAAATTCGAACTTTCCGACGGAAATAAGGTCTGCCATAATATTCCGTCGGAAAATTCTTATATATAATAAAAAAAAAAACCAACTCAACTCTCTGATCTTTTGTTTTTCTCTTTCTCTCTCTTCTCCTTTTCTGACCTCCCTCCTTCTCTCAGATCTCCTTCTCCTTCCTTCGTTTCTCTCTCCTCCTTCTCCTTCCTTCGTTTCACCCTCTCTTTCTCTCTCTCCTCCTTCTCCTTCCTTCATTTCGCCTTCTCTTTATCTCTCTCCTCCTTCTCCTTCCTTTGTTTCTCTTTCTTCTCCTTCTCCTTCCTTCGTTTCTCTCTCCTCCGCCCTCTCTTTCTCTCTCTTCTCCTTCTCCTTCCTTCGTTTCTGTTCTCCTCCACCGCAGCTGCGCAACAAACACCATGCACCACCGCCGCTACGCAACCAACACACCACCACCGCCTTCTTAAAGTTTTTCAAAGAATAAAATAAGGTTTTTCATGTCAAATTCGACCATGAAAACCCTACATCTAGAGTTTTCATGGTTGAATTTGACCTTTAAAACCCAAATTCAAGCTAATTTAGGGGTTTTGATGGAATTCAAGGTAAGTTGTCGAATTTCTTCGTTTTTTTTTTTTTAAATTTCTGGGTTTTTTTGGGTGATTTCGGTGGTGGTTTAGGAGGGTGTGGAATGGTGAGGTGGGTGGTGGTTTGGGTGGTTGGGAGCGGATACGGGTTAGGGTGGTGGGTGGGTTATTAGGTGGGTCTGGGTTTGGTTTGGTTTGGTGGGTCTGGGTTAGGTTCTAGGTCTTGGTCTGGGTTTGGTGGAGGTGGTTGGGTGGTGCGGGGTGGAGTGGGGTTACGCGTGGTGTAGGTGTGGGTGGGTTGGAGGTGGTTAGGCGTGGTGGTGGGTGGGGTGGGTTAGGGGGTTGGTTAGGTGGGAAAGTGGTGGCTGGACAGGGTGGGGTAGGGTGGTTGGGGTAGTGCTGGTTTTTTTTATTTTTATTTTTTTTTGATATTTCCGACGGAAATTTCCGTCGGAATATACCTCTTCCGACGGAAATTTCCGTTGGAAATATCAGCAACTCCGACGGAAATTTCCGTCGGAAAATTGCGACCGAATTTCGTTTAAAGTCAAAACCAACTCCGACAGAATGAATTCCGTTGAAAATTCCGTCGGAAAATTGGCTTCCGACGGAATTTCCCTCGGAAAACGTCCAATTTCCTACGAATGGTTTTGCGACAGACTGATTCCGACGGAATTCCGTCGGAAGGCCGTTTTCCGACGAATTTTCCGATGTTTCCGACGGAAAAATTCCGTCGGAATCCAGCTGTTTTCTTGTAGTGTTCACCCTAATTGGGCAAGTCCACAAAGATCCAATTTGAAGCCCAGAGCAAGGTTCAACTTTCCCATCCATATGCCATGTCAGTCAAGGCCCAACCAAGGTGGTAAGCCCACTTGGTCTAAAGTCCATTCATCTATTGAGCAAGATATAAAAGCCTTCACTCTTCTGTTTCTACATTCATCCAATTCAAGCCTCAAGCAATTAATACTCTTGCATAGATTTCTCTCTCTAAAACACTGTACTGACTTCGGCATGGGAGGGGCCTTCCTCGGCACAACCACCAAGGCCAGTTTACGTGTGTTTGCTGTGCAGGAAACCCTCGGCCCAGTCATCACTTGGACTGAGATCAGTCTTCAGCCCACAGGAAAGGACCTAGCCGAAGGTCCTATTGTTTTCACCCGAAACAACAACAATGTTGCCTTTAGAGAATTTCAACCCATTTAAGAATTGATCACCCCTTTAGGATCCTATGTATCGAGTGCCGCTAAATTGAGTGATATCGGAGTTTACCGTAAGCCAAATAGACGACAATGGAGTGTGAACTTCCATCACTTGCACCCCCACTTTACTAGGCCCTAGTATGACTTCCCTAGAATCAGTGGGGAGGGCGAAAGTTGGTATTTCATCCAAATCAACAAACGCCTTTAGATAAAAAAAAAATAGGAACGATCTCCCTAGGGATATAGTAAGGTGATGAATGACATTCTTGATAGCAAAACTACTTCATAAAATTACCGCCCCTTTGTGCATATAAGAGGCAGCATCATCTATAAAGGGCATATAAGCTGGTCGTATCTCTAGCGGGGACGATAGGCTACGCATCACCTTGAATGGAGTCCCATAAGGTGCCCCGTACTCCGGACTAGAACACAACTCGGAACGCAAATGACCCAAACTGAGTTGATTCAGTTCGGTAAAATCTTGATCATTGTAGAAGTATTGAGCGTCGTTTAATTCCGGGACATTTTCAGATTTCACCCGACTAAAGTACATCACCGGACCTTTTGGGTGGTAAGATAGAGTTTGAGAAGAGGATGAAAGTTGCAACTTAGCAAGTTGATTTGTGAAGGACATCATGTTAATTTGGATGGAATCATCGCGTTTGGGGGGTAATTTTCATATTAAGAGGTACAGGGTCAAATGGTTTGGGTGAAGATCTAATTGTAGCAAAAGTAAAAGGTAAATGACACGGTTAAAAAATTGATTTGGCTGTGCAACAAATTTTTAGCTCCTTTAATAATTCTTAAATTTGAACAAATTAAATTAAAGCATTAATGCAGTACAGTACATATAACAACGTGCATGTAAATTACTAAAAATTACTGTTACCTTTAAATGAAATAAATTATACGAATTAATTTGTCACAAAGTGAACATAATTATTGAGTGTTTCACTATAGGGATGCGTGCCCAAAAAAAAAAAAAACCCAAAAACTAGGATGATAAAGAAATTTGTTAGATAATATTATATTTGGACAAAATGACAAAAATTCGTCCAATTAAATTTCAATCTAAAACAAGAATTTAACTTCAATCTGTAACAATAACAAACAATAATATGATAATAAAATAATTATTTGATTAATCAATATATCGATCGTTAATAAATTTCTAACAAGATTTAGTGTTAATCAGTGGAAACGAGATTATATCACTGTTACTAAATAGTGGATTAATTTTTATTGATTAGTACTACATTACTTTTTAGAGATTAAATGTACATTGTTTAATGAGTGAGTAAGTAGTTAGTTCTATTGAAATCATTGATCAGTACACTTTTACTAAATAACATGTTTGTAGTTGAGTAAGTTCTATTGAAATCATTGATCAATACTAAACAACCTTTTTGAGATCAATTATACATTGTTAAGTGAGTGATACATAGTTTAATAAGTGACTAAGTGAAAGCCGGATTAGATCAATTTTACGTATATTGAATGAGATTTAATCACTTTTACTAATTGATTAACGTGTAGGATTAATGTGTAGTTCATTAAGTCTTATAGAAATTATTGACAAGTAGTTAAAACTAGATTTGATTTTGTTTAATGGTCATTTGTACAAAGATTGAATGAGCGATGAGCAATTTTACTAAATCATTACTAAGTAGTATAGTAAGTTTTATAAAAATCATTGATTAGTACTAAACAACGTTTTTTTGATCCACTATACATTGTTTATTGAAAACTAGATTTGACCGTCTTTTAATTCGATCGGGATTAGGATTATCGAAAAGGGATGTTTTATTCAATATAAAATCCTTTAATCTTTATCTTTCATAAAAAAAGATAAACTAGAACCTTCTAGAAGATTCTAGAAGCTCCTAAGGAATCCTAATCGGTTTAGGATTGGGATTAAAGTATTTGGATCCTCCACATGATCGTTGGGTCGTAGGTAAGGTGGACCTCAATTTGGTTTGGGCTCGGTTTAGTATTTTGGCAATAATTTATTCGTTATAATTCGAATTTGGGCTTATAATATATCGTTGGAAAGATCTTTTCATGCCCCATCAAACTAAACAATAATTGGACCAGGATTGTAGAGAAAAATAAACTAGCTTGGACATTTTTATGAGTTAGACACGAAATGAAAGATTTTAAGGACACAAAATGAAAGATTTTGGGTTTAAAGGCACAAAATGAATGATTTTGGATTAAAACATTTTAGGTAAGTTTAGGAATATGGTCAAGGCCTAAGGGAACTTCACGAGACTCTTCAACTCTTTACCGAACTCGTTAATCAAAGACGTGAAAGGTACCCATCACTGGGTTTGGTTTTTGGGGAGACACAATCAGGTGTCTACAGCGTAGCACCATGTCCATTAACCACCGTCATTTCGTCCGACAAATAACAACAAATTCCTCACACTCCAATTACACCCCAAAAATTTCTTGTACTTCCAAAGAAACAGCCCAAATAAACCTGAGCTCGACTACACAGATTTCAAGTACTATGTTGACGAAATAGCTGCTATGTTAGATGACCCCATTCTTGATGAATATGTTCGTGATGAAATCGTAGCGACGAGGGAGGGGAAGGATTTGATTAGGTTGTTTGGTAGGAGGGCCAAGTTCATGAAGACAGGTAATGATAAGGTCACTCCTTCCCATGTACCACACATGGAGGACCTAGGTGATTATACGGGAAAACTTGTAGCTTTTTTTAACTAGTTCTTCGCTCATAATGTGGAGGATACTCTGGTTCATAAATTCTGATTGTCCTTGTTTGATCTAGAGCCCGTAGTTCGACCAGAGTTGACTCCTTCTTACAGGTTACCTCAGGCGCCCGCTTATTTGTTCATTGGATCAGTCACAGATACGCTGCATGTAATGGTGTTAGACACTAAGGTTTATATAACCTGTACATCAAGGTGAAATCACTTGAACTGAGCAAGACAAAGTGAAGGTATTTTGCCATTGAGGTGAGTTCTAGTTCAGTGGTTGCAGAGAATAGAGACCCTTTTGAAATTGAAGACCACATTGTGTTCTGGAATGCCATAGGCTTAACTAGGCGGTCTTTGGTAGACAATTTTTTGAAAATCGATGAATATTTCAACCCAGCAGTCATTATAATTACATTGAGCCGCTTTCTAGCTTCATTACTCAAGTGGTTGTGGAAACAACTACCTCCTAGTTATGATTTTCAAGCGTTCGAAGATGATGATGGACCTGAAGGTGTTGTTATGGGATGGAATGCAACTGGTATCAAGCCCTGGTACTTGCATCGAGGTGTTGGAATCACATTTGGTCTGCTGGAGGTAGAGCTTAAGGTATTTGTTAATTAACATATTTGTTAGTTTATACTTTGAATCAAATTTGTTAAGTACGACCATTATCTTCTAACTTTTTATTCATATATAAACTGGGGAAGATACTAGATTACACTTACATGGATTACACTTAGATGGAGCGTTACATGATGATGAGTTAATAACATGTTGTTAACTAACTAAAGAATAGTATTATGTTCCCTTAAATTTCTTATATATGAAGTGTTTGGTTTAATTCAGTAAATAGTTGGTATGTAAACATAAAGATGCACTAATTTGATATGTTAGCATATTTATGATCTCTTTTTTAGTATTTATGATCTCTTTATGTTAGCATATTTATAATTTCCTACTCAGAGATCATAATATAAGGTCGTTGGTTTGATTTCATACTTCTTTACACTGGTTTGATTTCATACAATTTTTGCTCTTCCTTAATTGCAAACATATCAGACTGATGGCACTAAGGACTATGATCCAGAGCAAGATGATGCAAGGGAGATTATGCGAGAATTAGATGAACGGAGTGGATATGACCCAATGCAATAATTTATTGAGAACAATGGATTGTTTGACAAGGAAACTAATCCGTTTGAACATGATCTTTGATTTATTGATGTATTTTAACGTTGGAAACTCTGCTGGTTGTATTGAACTATTACTACTACTTCAATATTCGAAATAATAATGGTTTCATAATGGTTTCCCCTCTATGGTATATGGTCAAGCCATCATTGCGATTTATGCCGAAAAACTTTACACGACTTATAGCTTTGCCATTTATGTGTTTATTTACTCATTAAATATACATTTACATTATAAAACTACAATTAATAATTCAATCAAATACACTGTTCATCTCTTAAAATTATTCGTAAAATATTGAAGTGTGATTGTGTTTAACAGTTGGATTCCTCCCACGGAAGAATAATTCATAGGGGGGCCTTGAACATTGTTTTGAAGGGGTCCTTCAACATTGTGCTGAGTTAAACTTCCCTGTAAAATAAAATTTTCCAGTCATCAACACTATAACCTAGTTTAATAATCACAAACAACAAAAGCTTCCAAGGAAATATACCATATTCGATGTACTTGCCGACAGTTGGTGATATTGACCAACCATAAAATTTTGAATTTTAGAACACATGGGGGGACATGGCATACGTTGGTTATGGTTACTAGGAGCCATAGGTATGCGTTGTTTGGGAGCCACTACACTGTGGCTAGTTACTCCACCACTAAACTGCTACTGGTTTTGCTGTTGGGCTAAGACCTACTGCTGCTGGTTCTGCTATTGGGCTAACACCTGCTGCTGCTGGTTCAGCTGTTAGGCTAATATCTTATGCTGGTGGTTCTTCTGTTGGGCTAATACCTGCTGCTGGTGGTTCTGTTGTTGGGCAAAGAGCTGCTGATTCTGTTGGTGAGCAAAGAGCTGTTGGTGGACAAAGAATTTTTAGTTCTGTTGTTGGGCATAGATCATTGAACGCGTGACTGCCATCGAATTCTTATTCAAAGCAAGATCCATAGACAACGGTTGGCCAGTTAATCCACCCAACTGCATTCCCTGTGCTGCTGCTGCAACATTAGGAGGCTATTGAAAATAACAACAAAATTAAAATTAATTAATAAGGAAGGAGATATTCCAAGGTCCAACAACAAAATCCAACAACAATGCCAACAATGCAACACCATCTCAAGCAATAACAGAATTACCATAACAAACACATAGGGGTTTTTCTTTAGGTTGTCCACTTACGCTGTTGTCGTTATCATTGCTTGAGCATGAACTTTCCTTTTCCTCCTTGCCCTTTCCTTTGCTCGGGTTCTTCTTCTTATACTTGGCTTACTTCTTCTTATCGCTGCTGTCAGATTAATTACTGCTTGTGCTTGAACTTTCCTTCCTTTTTCCCTTGCCCTTTCCTTTGCTCGGGTTCTTCTTCTTCTTCTTATTCTTGGCTGACTTGTTTTGGTTTATAGTAGGTGCATTCTTCTTCGCTCGACTCACTGGGTCTTTTACTATATAGTCTGCTGAGGGGGTAAAGGTACAAGTGTTACTTTGAGGTGGGATAGGAGTGGTGGCAGTTGGATTTTGGGGATGGGGTTTGAAGTGGAGTTGATGATGGGGTTTGAAATGGAGTTAATGATGGGGTCACAAGGGTGCATTTGTCATTTGCTGCCCCAGCCTTGTTAACAAAACATGGGGTGTTTAGCATTTAATTCTGCTGTTGATCTTGCTGAGTGTTATTGCCCCTTGATTGGTATTTATAGGGAAGGGAGCTCTTGAATTCCAATCTCCCATCAATGTGGGAGAGTTGGTAAAATGCACTTTATTCAATTTATTTTAATTCAAAAATCAAATTGAAATGCAAATGAATCAACAAACGCCAAGTGTCAAGAGGTGAGCAAGGGGGTTAGGTGAGGACCACAAGGGGGGACCAACCTCCCCTTGCTCCCCAAGCAACCCACCAAAACCAGTCTCCCTACATGCATGAGCTGGCTCAAGCATGAGCTGGCTGGTAGCCTGCCTTGGCTGCCAAGGCTGCCTCGCTGGCGCCTAGCACCATGGCTAGGCCTGCCAGCCAACCCGCATATGCCTACGCACAGCAAGCAGGCAACGCACGCTATGCGAGCTACTACTGCTGCTGCGTTGCTTATGTTGGGCGCTGCTCAGCACGCAAGCACGCACAGCCCACAGCACTCGCACGCATAGCACGCTGCTGCTGCTGATGCGATGCTCGTGCTAGGCGTAGACTAGCTTCTGCTATGCTTGCGGCTGAGTGCGAGGCCCAGCACACTAGCACGCATGGCGCGCCAGCTGCTAACATGCATGCTTGGCCTGCGGCATAGCCATGCGATGCGGTTGGTGCTCTATGCTAGCCTAGCCTTCGCATGGCTAGGCTAATGCAAAGCTACGGCTTAGCTTGAACTTGTCGTTTGCTTGATTTCTCGTCTTATTGAATTATAAATTCGACTCGACTTACGACGTTCGGTTTCGACGCTCTAAGCTCGATATCCGATGTCTTTGTTCGTAATACTCTAATGACTCATCTAATCCTTTGGATTAATTCGTCGCCTCGGGTCGGTTACTCGATTGGGATGTGACCCAAAGGGTTCAGTCAAGATAAGCTGTAATATTAATTATACATTAATATTACTGATTGAAAGCTGCCTCCAGCTAGACATTCCGATCACTTGACCTCACTGAATAAATAACTTTCTAATAATTCCGAACCCTCTATCAGAATAATACACTTGTTGGAAGGACACCATTTCATTCAATCTCCCACTTGTCCTTCCAGACAAGTGTGCAGATAGTGTATAGCCCATTTCCTATGTCACTTAATGTCTCTTCATGAACTATAAGGTAAGATTCTTCGTCATCCTTATTACGTTTAGAAGTGTTTCTCGATTTCCGAGTTCAACTGTCAATGAGCAGATGATTTCTAAAATCCATCTGAGCATGGCCATGCATTTTCACAGTCTTGCTCTTCGAGAGGCTTTGTAAACAACAAAGACATGTTCCCTATTGTCAATAGGGGAACATTCCAATATTGTATTGTTAGCATCTCATACTAAGAGGACCTAGCCGCCCGAGTGTTACTGTTATAATCCCCATTCACGGCAGACATTTGACAACATCAAAACGGACTAGTACTCAAACAAGGGAACTTACAATACTCATGGTCGAGGAAAAAGGTTCTGATAGCTAAAATGAGAAATATACTGATAAGCCGTGTTTTGTGCATAATTTTTAGCCTCTTTTTAGTTGTTATTATTAGTTTAGTTGAGTATTTTAGTTCATTTTGGTCTGATTTGGTTTAGTTTCGACGATTCGATGCTTTTATGGGTAGTTTCGTTGTTTTTGATGTATTTCAGGATTGACGAAGCAAATATGGAGATTTTTATGAAGTCATGAGACTAAACCGAGGCCCATGGACTTTCACGAAGCTCGTTGGTCGAATAATGAGTCATTTAGGCCTTTTTGGAGTCAAGAACGGCCATGTTTTAAGAGAGGCACGCCCATGTATTATTGAAGAAAGAAAGAAGAAGTAATCTGGAAGCTAGGCACGGACGTGAACTTGAAGAAAACTCTCTGGAAGTGAGGCACGTCCGTGCCTCATATAGGCACGTTCGTTCCCCTGCTGACTTCGAATTTGCATATGAGGCACGTCCGTGCCTGGAGTCCAGAAGACAAGAAAAACCTTACTCGAAGTGAGGCACATCCGTACCTCTTGTAGGCACGTCCGTGCCTCTTATGGAGAGGATATGCGCTGATTTTTCTTTGCTTTCTTATCTTTTTGTTGGGAGTATAAATACCCCAAACTTTATTATATTTCATTATCTAGTATTCCTTATTAGACCTAGTTTTCTCTAAAACTCTTACGTTGCTTTTGTAATTCAAGATTCAAGTTCTACTTTTGCAATTTCCAATTATTTCAAAATTCGGTATTTTCCTTTCATTCTTTATTTCATAATTATGTTTTCCTTGATTGTTTTTGCTATTGTTTATTTTAATATGTGTGAGTAGTTCTTATATTCCAAGATCTAGGGTAGCCCAATTATGATTGATGCATGAATCGATTCCTTAAATTCTCTAATGACAATTGCAATTATTTATGCTAAATTGATTGTGGTTATGCCAATATTAGATTAGAGATAATTAGTATTGTTATTATTCCATTGTTTTAATCACAACGAGAGTTGGGTTTCAACGGAATTGGGTAGATTAATTTAGGGTTTGAGATTCATCACGAGAGTAGTTGAATTGATAATTGGGAAGTGAAGTAAAGTGTTTAATGTCTCTAATTTGCATGATTCCATGAGAATAGGCTTGATTGTGGTTAGAGAAGCAATTGATACTCGAGAGAGGTCCTTGGTATTAATTAGGGTTTGCTTTTCCCAATATTAATTGGATTTGTATGCTAGGGGTAGATAGATAATTGCATCGATCGTAATTGTGGTGATACTTGATCTTGGATGTTTTAGCTTATTGATTCATTATATTCTTTTGATTAATTCTAGTTTTTCATACAGCTGTTCCTAGTTTATTCCACCATTGATTTGATTCTTGCTTAGTGATTATTTGAGTCTAGATAATTTAGGTGAACCTTAGTCTCTTGGGATTCGATCCTTACTTGCCCGTCTACATAGTAGTGGTATAGTTAGGTTATTTTTGTTAGGTACGCGACACGCCTATCATATACTTATGACGATATTAAATCTCTTAAAGTATTCTCATAGGTCATCCGGTATAGTTCCAAACAAATACCTGTGCAAATTATTTATGACAATCATGTCCTAGTAGCACAAGAAACGGTGCTATAAACCATACTACACACTAATCTCAAGTGGACATTAATCGTCCATCATTTAAATGACCTCGATTAGGGATAATTTTTGATTAAAATATTCAATGTTCACTTAACAGGTGTTTCTTTATCCAAGACATTGTCTTGATACCTTGTTTTGAATATTCTCAAAAATCGAATAGACTCATTATTTAATTCTAAACCACAATTAAATAGAAATGGAGTGATAATAATTTTGCAGAAAATTAAATTACTCCAAAAAACGAATGGTTCAACATAGTGTAGTTTTACATTAAAATCCTCAAATTTAATTAAAACACATGAATAGGGAAATCAAAGCCAATCTCCAATGTGCCTGATTCCCATTGCCTCAACGTGCTTATTGTAATTCACTTGAGGCAAAGGTTTAGTGAGTGGATCGGCTACATTGTCGTCCGTTCCAATCTTACAAATCTTGATTTCACCCTCGGACTTCCATTCCCTTATCACGTGAAATTGCCTCTTGACACGTTTGACCTTCTGATGTTCCCTTGGATCCCTGGCCTGAGCAATAGCTCCATTGTTATCACAATAGAGGTCTATCGGACCCTTGATTGAGGGTACAACATCAAGTTCACCAATGAACTACGAATCCAAACTGCCTCCTTAGCTACTTGTGAAGCTGTCAAGTATTCGGCCTCAGTTGTAGAATCTGCAATAGTGATTTTCTTAGTACTCTTCCAACTAGATTTAGACATAATATGTACCCTAACTGCGACTTGGAGTCGTCTCTGTCAGTCTAGAAGCTTGCGTCGGTATAACCTTCAACAACCAAATCATTACTTCCACCGAAGCTTGTGTCGGTATAACCTTCAACAACCAAATCATTACTTCCACCATAGACTAGGAATTTATCCTTGTTCCTTTTTAGGTACTTTAGGATAGTTTGGTCGCAGTCCAATGCGCCTCTCCTGGTCTGATTGGTATCGGATCGTAGCACTCAAGGCATACGATACATCCGGCCTAGTAAATATCATGGCATACATGATCGATCCAATAAGCGAAGCATATGGAATCTGATTCATCCTCTCTCGCTCATCAGGTGTCTGTGGACACTGCTTCTTGTTGAGAGTTATCCAGGTGACATGGGTAGGTGCCCTCTCTTGGCCCCTTCCATGTTGAATCGTGCTAGTACCTTATCAAAATAAGTACTTTGGCTCAATCCAATCATCCTTTTAGATCTATCTCGATAGATCTTGATGCCCAATATGTACTATGCCTCTCCCAAGTCCTTCATTGAAAAGCACTTTCCAAGCCAGGCCTTTGACTCTAACATTGGGATGCTGTTTCCAATGAGCAATATGTCATCGACATATAGGACGAGGAATGTGATGTCACTCCCACTAACCTTCTTGTAAACACAAGACTCATCTAGATTCTTGATAAAAACAAACTAACTAATGGCTTCATCGAATTGCAAATTCCAACTTCTGCTTGCCTGCTTTAATCCATAAATGGACTTCTTAAGCTTGCATATCTTCCCAGCATTGCTTGGATCAACAAAACCTTTCGGCTGTGTCATGTACACAGTTTCTTCCAAAATTCCATTAAGTAAGGCGGTTTTGGCATCCATTTGCCATATTTCATAATCATAATATGTGGCAATTACTAGGATAATCCAATCAGACTTAAGCATGGCGACTGGTGAAAAGGTTTCATCATAATCAACACCGTGATTTTCCTGTAACCTTTTTCCACCAATCTGGCTTTGTATATAGATACATTTCCATATTTGTCAGTTTTTAACTTCAAAATCCACTTGCAACCAATAGGTGTGTAACCTTCGGGCAAATCAACCAAGTCCCAGACATGATTTTCCAAACATAGAGTCCATCTCGAATTTCATGGCCTCTTGCCATTATGCAGAGTCGGGGCTCGTCATAGCTTGTTTGTACGTCGCTGGCTCATCTCCTTCCATAATTAGGATGTCTTGATCTTCAGTTAAGACAATACCGAGGTATCTGTCTGGTTGAGATCTTGGTCGTTTAGACCTACGTATGGTAATAGGCTGAGCATTTGCATTGTCGGTTTGACTTTGCACATTGTCGGTTTGACTCTGACCAACGTCAACAGCTGCTTCTAAAGCACGCTGATTGTCAGTTTTGTCAGGTTGACTTTGTTGCTTGTCCTCTCGAACTTCATTGAGTTCGATTTTCCTCCCACCTGTCATTTTGGAAAGGTGCTCCTTCTCCAAAAAGACACCATCACGAGCAAAAAGCACTTTGTTCTCGGATTTGTTGTAGAAGTAATACCCCTTAGTTTCTTTTGGATATCCCACAAAGAAACACTTGCCTAATTTTGGGTAATGTTTGTCAGAGATTAATCTCTTGACATATGCTTCGCAACCCCAAATCTTAAGAAAAGACAATAGTGGAGGTTTCTTCGTCCATAATTCATATGGAGTCTTTTCGACAGCTTTTGACAGAGCTCGGTTCAGGGTTACTGTTGCGGTTAGAAGTGCGTGTCCCCAGAAAGAGATAGGAAGATCACTAAGACCCATTATTGATCGCACCATGTCTAACAAGGTTCAATTCCTTCTCTCGGACACTGCGTTCCATTGTGGAGTTCTGGGAGGTGTCAACTCTGAGAGAATACCATTTTCTTTCAGATGATCGTCGAATTCGTGGCTTAAATATTCGCCACCTCGATCCGATCGAAGTGCTTTGATTTTCTTGCCAAGCTGATTTTCCACTTCACTCTAAAACTCTTTGAATTTCTCAAAAGATTCAAATTTGTTCGACATAAGGTAGACATATCCATATCTAGTCGTCCGTGAAGGTGATGAAATATCGATAACCATGCCTTGCAGGTGTACTCATTGGTCCACATACATCCGTATGTATAAGGCCTAATAAGTCACTAGCCCTTTCTCTTAACTTAGAGAATGGTTGCTTTATCATCTTTCCTAATAAACGTCCTTCGCAATTTTCAAACGACTCTAAGTCAAATGAGTCAAGAATACCTTCATGAAGAAGTTTCTTGATACGTTTGATGTTAATGTGGCCAAGACAACAATGCCACAATTAGGTTTGATTCGACTCAATGGTCTTAGCTCTTTTGGCGGTATCATCAACATTATAAACTTGTTTGTCTAGAGAAAGCACATAAAGACCCTTTTCTGAATATGCCTTACCATATAAAACATTATCTAAATAAAACGAACAACTATTGTCTTTTATCCGAAATTCAAATCTCTTGGCGTCCAACGCCGAAATTGAAATAATGTTTTTGGTAGCTCTTGGAACATGATAACAATTGTCAAGTTCTAGAACAAGCCCAGAGGGCAAACACAAACAGAAAGTTCCAACGGATACGGCTGAAAACCTGGCTCCATTGCCAACTCATAGTTCGACCTCTCCCTTCTCTAGCCTCCTATTTATCCTTAGTCCTTGAGCATTGGAACAAAGGTGTGAGCCACATCCAGTATCTAATACCCATGATGTTTTGCTAGCGAAATTTAAGTCTATAACAAAAATACCTGATACAGAAGCAACGGTGTCGTTCTTCTTATCTTCCTTGAATTTGAGGCAATCTCGCTGCCAATTTCCTTTCTTCTTGCAATAGAAACATTCGGAATTGGATTTAGAAGAGGCTACCTTCTTGGCCTTGTCGCTCTTGGTAGCGCTTGACTTAGGCGGAAATGTCTTCTTTCTTTTCCCCTGAAAGCCTCTCTTCTTGCCCGAGCGCTTAAATGGCTTGCCCTTTTTTATCATAAGCATGTCATGCTTCCCCTCATCCTTGAGAGTTTTCTCGGCTTGCTTTAACATCCCATGAAGCTCGATGAGGGTTTTCTCCATGTTGTGCATATTATAGTTCATCTTGAACTGATCATAGCCTTTGTGCAGCGAATAGATAATAATGTCAATTGCCATCTCGGTCGAATACCCAGCGTCGTCAAGCCTTTCCATGTTCTCAAATAATCCGATCATTTTAAGTACATGTGGGCTGACTGGCTCTCCTTTCTTGAGCTTTCTCTCAAGAACCTGTCTATGGGTTTTGAATCTCTCAGTTCGGGCCTGCTCTTGGAACATGTTCTGAAATTGAGAAATGATCTCAAAAGTCGTCTCCCTTTAGAAGAAAGTCTTTTGGAGGTCCAGAGACATTCACTACTAGAAATAGGCCGAATACCGACGGACTTCTTCCGACGGATACGTATTTCCGTCGGAAAAATCAGAAATTCTGACGGAATTTTATTCCGTAGGAAATCCGTCGGAAATTTCCAACGGATTTTAGTTCTGTAGGAAAATCTAGGCTGTTCCGACGGAATATTCCGTAGGAACAGTAAATTACCAACGGAAATAAAATCCGTCGAAAATTTCCGACGGAATTTTCCGTCGGAACATTAATTTTCCCATGGAACTAAAATCCGTCGGAATATTCCGACGGATTTTTCCCATCGGAATTCTACATTTCCGACGGATTTTCCGTTAGAACTATTAAATAATAATAAAAAAAAAATCCTAACCCTATTTTCCCTTATTTCTCCTCAGCCACCACTTCCTTATTTCCCCCTCTCTCTTCTTCTCTTCCCTTTCTCTCTCCTCTCCTCTCAGACTTCTCATTCCTCTCCTCCCTGTTCTCTTCTCCCCTTACTCTTCTCTCCTCTCAGACTTACTCTTCTCTTCTCCTCCATTTCTCTCTTTCACTCTTCGGTTTCTTCTCCCCTTTCACTCTCCTCTCTGTTTCAAAACCAACAACAACAATGCAAAAAACATCAAAACCAACAACAACGACGCAACAATTAAGGGCTTCACCGGGCAACCGAGCAACCGCAACAACCACCACCGACATCAACAAATTTGGAGAACAATTTTTTGAATCTTTCGTTTTTATTTTTCTGATTTTGATTTTAGATTTGTAGATCTAGTTTGTGTTTATTCGATTTTTTTTTCGGATTTTGATTTTCCTACTTTTGTATTATTCAATTTATATAATAGATTTGTTATTGTTCGATTTGTGGGTTAGATCTGTTTTTTTTTTTTTAATATATTCAATTTTTTTTATTAAGTTTTTCTGAATTTTTTCGGTTTTTTCGGTGGTCTGGGTGGGTGTGGTGGTGGGTGGGTTAGGTTTAAGGGGGAGGGTGAAGTACGGTGGTCAAGGTGGGGGAAGTCTGGGTGAGGATGGTGGTGGGTTTTATGGGCAGGTGGGGTGGGTTTGGTTAGGGTTAGGTGGGGTGGGGGGTGGGTGAAATACGGTGGTCTGGGTGGGTGTGGTACGGTGGAGGGGTTTTCTGGGCAGGGTGGGTTTGGTTAGGGTTAGGTAGGGTGGGTTTGGTTGGTGTTGTTACGGTTGTTGGGGTAGTTTGGGTGCGTCAGGGTTTGGGTTAGAGGGTTTTGGTTGGTGGTGAAGTGGGGTCTGGTGGGTTTCGGTGGTGGGTAACGGTGGTGCGTTAAGGTGGGGTTTGGTGGGTTAAGGTAGTGGTTTACGATGGTGGGTAACGGTGGTGGGTTAAGGTGGTGGTTGATGTTAGGAGGGGGGGTCTGGTCTGGGTGGGGAGGGGGGGTCTGGGTGTGGGTGGTGGTGCCGGAGGAGGCAGGGCATTTTTTTTTTATTTTTTTTGTAGCAGTTTTCGACGGAATTTCCGTCAGAAGTTTTCGGCGGATTTGAATTCCGTCGGAATTTTCCGACAGACTTTCCGATGGCCGGAAAACCTCTCCCGATGCGTAAATTCCGTCGGAAAACACTGTTCCGACGGAATTGGCCATTTTACCTACAAAGGGTTTTCTGACAACCAGTTCCGACGGAAATTCCGTCGGAACAGTGTTTTACGACGGAATTAAGGGTGTTTCCGACAGAATTTTTCCGTCAAAAATGACCTGTTTTCTAGTAGTGATTGTGTCCAACATGATGCATTTGACATCCCGATTGGCAGTTTACCATCGGTTTAGGGCAGCCTGAGTGACCTCCTCATTGGAAGCGTCGGACATTTCCTCATCAAGGACGTATTCCTTTTGCTCTTGCATGAGAACAATACGCAAGTTCCTTTGCCAATCAAGAAAATTTAGCCCACTCAACTTCTCCTTGTCAAGAATTGAGCGTAACGAAAATTGGTTATTTAAGTTATTTGCAGACATGATTCAACAATTGAAAGTAAAGGTGGGCACCGTGCCGGGCCGTGCCTGGTGGGCCACGTGCTCCGGCGGGCCGTGCCTGGCGGGCCATCGTGCCTGAGAAGTCGTACCGTGTCGTGTCGCCCAAATTCACAGGCCAGCCCACGGCACGCCACGGCCCACGTGCCATTCGGGCTCGTGTCGTGCTGGCCTGCTGGCTGGCCTGCTGGACTGGCACGCTGCTGGCCTGGTGGGCTGGCCTGCTGCCTTCCTTCCTTTTATATATATATATATATATATATATATATAATGTATTTATTTATTTATTTATTTATTTATTAATAGTTTATAACTTATAATCTTATATTATTATTTTTCTAAAATAAACTAAGTGTAATATTTATGTTTTCTTCTTTAAATTTATATATTTTGTTTATACTATTACTTTATAGTTTAATGTTTATAATTTATTATATTTATTTTTGTATTATTAATTATTAATTATTATAATTTTATTTTTGTTATATTAAATTACGAATTATAACTTAACGAAAAAAAGGGCAAAGTGGACTTTAGATGTGAATAATGCATACTTCATATTATTATTACTTGAAAAAATTGTACAATGATAATAATGATAAAAATCGTACAAGGGTATTAAAAAAAAATTGGATAATGATAAAAATCGTAAAATGATAATATTGATAATGATAAAAATTGTACAATATACAAAAATTATCTATTATTCTTCTTCTTCTTGTGCGTCTTCGTCTTCGTCTTCGTCTTCGTTTTCAAGTTCATCGGCTAGTTGCATAGATTGGGAACTAGCCGAACCCGAACGGTCGGAAGCGGAGGTTCCTTCATCGTTGTCGTTGTCGTCGTAAGAACAGTCCTGGGACCGATCCGCATCCAACCAATCTTTGAAACACATGCACATTTCAAGTGTTTCGGGTTTTAGACTTGTTCTTCTATCGTCTAAAACCCTCCCGGATGCGCTGAAAGCTCGTTCGGAGGCAACGAAGGAGACTTGGATAGCAAGAATGTCTCGTGCCATTGCCGCCAAAGTTGGATGCTTCATGCTTTGTTGTTTCCACCATGCAAGGAGGTCGAGGCTGTTTATCTCATCGTCGTCCATGCCCTTGGTGAAGTCGTAACTCAGATACATTTGCAACTCCGAGACATCGCTTTGCGTTCTCCTTATTGATGAATCACCTAAAAACCTTTAAATCAAGTTAGTAGCTTGTGAAAATAAATGTTTGGCCTTCTTACTTACGTTTTTGGATGGTTGGGAAGGCCCTGAGCGAGGAACGATGCCATATTTGGCTTCATAGACTCTATATAAAGCAAAAAACTGATCCTTCACATTAGTCTTATAGTTTTCTACATCATCGTCAAGAAGCATGCATTGAAAGTAAATGTCAACTAACATAAATGTGTTTTCACACTTTTTCCTAGGATCTAATATGGAAGCAAAAATATAAATCACAGGAATTTCACTATAATATTTACGCCACTTTGTTTCTATTGCTGGAAGATACTGATCATAATCACTTTGGTTGCGATGATCAGCGTAAAGTTGGGCGAGTAAACATGCATTTGAAAGAAAGTTTTGAGCACAAGGATTATAAACAGAAGAAAAATAATACGTCATGTTATATAATAACTGTAAAAATTGCATATATCGTTCGCATTTAGCCCAATCATCCTCATATATAGCATTGTTTGGAAATTTTTGGTTGTAAAACATTGTTAACGGATTCTTGTACTCAATTGCGTTGCTTAACATGTCATAAGTGGAATTCCACCTAGCTGAGCAATCGGTTTTGATTTTTATTGCCCTTATCTTTTGTTGTCTTAGAAAACTCTTCCATCTTGGTATCTCATGTTTGAGCTATTAATAGACATAATAGCTTCTCTAATTTTGTTATAGTATGGACCCATTGCTCTAAGTCCATCCTGTACACACAAGTTAAGAACATGGCAAACACATCTAGTATGAAGTGCATCACCATCTAATATTACATCGGTCAAGTTTTGTTTGACATAATTAGCAATATATGTCATTGAGGTTGCATTGTCAAATGTCATAGACATCATTTTATCTCGAAAGTTGTATTCATCTATTGCTTGCATTAAATGGAGAGAAATGTTAATACTGGTGTGGGGGTATTCCAGCATTTTGAAATGTATTATTCGTTTTTGTAACAACCATTGATTATCTACCCGATGGCAAGTCACACATAAATAGTGATATTTATAGCCACTATCCCAAGAATCGGCAGTCAAAGACACTCTACAGTTAAGGTTACTCAATTCGGCTTGTAACCGCATTTTATACTCTAGGAAGTTTTTCATGGCGGCGGAACGAACGGTTTTCCTAGAGATTCTTTTATGTTGGGGTTGTAATGCTTTGTTAATGTAAGTGTTAAATGGGTCACTTTCGGAGAAAAGAAAAGGTTGTTCGGCGTGTACTATCATTTTCCCTAGTTCATCCCTATCCCTCTCATAGTTGTAGGTAAAGCCGTGTGGATGGAATTGGGAAATTTTTGGCTGGGTTGGATCACTAGCTGGTTTTGCACAACTTTTCATGTGTCTACCTAAGTGTCCTGTCCCCGATATGGATTTTGCCGAGAATGAATGACCACATGTTTTACATTTTGCACTTGTTTGGTCTCTACTTAGGAGGAAATAACGCCATAACTCACTTTTGCGGCTTTTGACAAGTACCATCTCACTCTCGGTTAACCATTCCTCATGTGTGTGTGGGAATTGGGTGTTTGTAGAATCGGGGGTTTGTTGGTTAGTAGTAGAACCGGAGACATTTACGGTTTGTTGACTACCTTGGCTAGAATAAAAATTTTATTGGTCAAAGTAATTTGGTGGGAATTGACCGAATTGTGGAAATTGGTTTGGTGGTGGAAATTATGGAAATCCGAGCATATTGTAGGGTTGAAAACCGGAAGTACCATCGTGCCTTAATTGTTCAAAGCCTTGGGGGATGTTACCGGGGTCATTGGTTGGAATGGCCGGATTCGGAATTTGGGGGCTCGTTGGATTAGGTGATTCCCTAGAACTACTAGCACGGGTAAGTCGGCCCTTCCCCCTAGATGATTTGTTGTTCGATGCCATAATTTACAATAATAATAATTATTATTAACAATAATTTTAACAATAATAATAATTAATAACAACAATTGTAACAATAACAATAACAAGTTAACAACAATAACAATTAATAACAATAATTGTAATAATAAAAATAACAATAATAATAACAATAAATCAATAATACTAATTAATAACAACAAATATAACAATAACAATAACAACAATAATAATTACTAACAATAATTGTAATAATAACAATAACAACAATAATAAATTGAAGATTAGTTTAGATCTTACAACTGTGCTTCAACGCTTTCCACTAATTACGATTACGAACTTTTAATTTTTTCTGATATTAAGAAATAATATTTAGAGAATTTAAGAGAATTATTAGAGAATATAAGAGATTAAGGATTATTAGAGAATATAAGAGATTAAGAGGGGAAGATTGTGAATTTGTGATTTGGGAAGTGAATGGAGTTGGCTATTTAATGGGAATTTGGGAAAACTAGCCGTTAATTGTCGTTTGAGACAAAAAACTAGCCGTTAATTACTTCATTGGCTACGGCAAAAGAGCCGTTTTGTTACCATTGCAGGCGAGCCGTGCCGGGCCGGCACGCGGGCCGTGCCACGGGCCGGCACAACGGGCTTGAAGCGGGCTCGTGTCGGGCTCATGCCAAAAAATCAAAACCGTGTCCGGGGCACGCCCATGGCTGGGCCACCGTGCCGGGTCGTGCCTTCAGCGGCTCGTGCCGGGCCGTGCCGCCCGTGGGCCCACCCGGCCCGTGCCCACCTTTAATTGAAAGAATTTGAAATGAAAAATCATTCGTAAAACCAATAAGTTTGAAATTTAAAGCATACATGCAAATTTTTCAATCTTATTGTGCATTTTATCCACGCATTAATATTTGTCCCTTTTAGGCGAGAATAAAACGATTCCAAGATCCCAAAAATCAAAAAGTGATTAAGCATGCTTTGGGTTGTCTTAACACTTAAAATTTTAAGGTAAGCAATCCAGTTGCTAATTGCTCTAAGCTACTCTTGGTTCGATAAAACGTCGCATCTAATGCTTCCTTGACATTTTATCTACATTGCCACGACATCTAAGGACTCCTTACTATTGTCGTTGAGCTTAACCAAGATCAACTTGTATACCTAGTATACCTTACATTCCTAGGGAAAGAGTGATGTCTTGCTTTGGCATAGCCCATCACTATGCACATTAGTTCGATAAGTGTTGTTCTTGGAATGGAAAATTTGGCTCAATTTTATAGGGACCTAGGGTTTCTATGTTGGTTGATTTAAGTGAACTTAATTAATCATCGCGACATTCGAAATCCTAAACATGCATCTAACATACCATTCATTCATATATAAACATAATTATAAATATATAGAAAACATAAGTAAGAGATGCATTTGGCAACAAGCATGACCCCTTGAGTCTTCAAGTCTTCAAGGGTCTTTGTTGCATCCGCTTGGCTTGTCTTCTTAGAAACGCCGTCTTTGAGACATCTCCACCAATTATGCAACTACTAGTAATTATGACTAGGACTAATCTAAATATTAAGGTACAAAATACGCAACGGTTCGCAGACCGTATTTAGATTTACAAAAACATAATGGATCGCAGTCCATATTTACTATCCTTATCGGACCCCACTAGTTGCCAATTTCACAAAACCTGTGATTGAATATACATTCCATTCATCCATTCACTATATGTGAATGGCCCATGCATTTCACAACGAAAACAAGTAACAATGCATAACACGCACAAACTAGTAACTAATTTAGGTGGTTAATCAGATTAACGCGCCTAATTAAAACTAGTCAAAGTTGTTAACCGATTATGTGATTAAAACGCAATAAAATTAGTACAAGTAATTAACGAAGCTCCCACTAAATTCCGCATCCAACTTAATTATTCAATTAATTAAGCCGATTAACCCAAATTTTGCCAAATTATTTTGTAAGTGCCGGCAAAACCGAGGCCTAGCCTCGTTAGAATAATGAAATAATTAAAACGGCAAAAATCGCAAAATACATAACCCATCGATGCCCAAGTGCCTAGCATCAAGCCCGAGGCTCGGTATGCTAGGCACCATGGCGCGGCTGCCATGCGTAGTTGCTGCCCCTCGCACACCCCTTGCTGCGCCAAGCACGTGGGAGTGGCTGACAGCATCGCTTGCGCGTTATGATTGCCGCATCAGCGTGCTTGAGTGCAAGCAAGACATGGCCTCAAAGGCCCTAGAGTGTGTGGGGTTGTGCTGCCCACTGTCGCACACCGCAGCACTCCACGCATCCGCATCGCAGCACCAAGCATGCACCAAGCTCGCACACACCACACACTAGCGCACCATTGAAGCATAAGCAACCCACACACACCTTGGCAGCCACATGTGGGCTGCGTGAGCAGCCCAGCTAGCCGAGGGTGTGCTTGGGCATTTTGTGCCTCGATTTACGTGCTCTTACTTCGGGATTTAATTCGATTTATGTGTGATATAAAAATTAATTCTAAATTTATTTTAGAACCAATATTGAGCAAAATGAAAATAAAACAGGTCCAACTTAAATAAATTCAATTTTAGTGCACAAACCAAAATTAATTCAAGAACCATTTTTTAAATTATTTTTGGTTCATTTTGATGCTACAAAATTAAAGTGCTATACCGACAATTAATTTAACCAAACATAAATTAATACTGAGATTTGACAAAATTAAAGGGGTTGGAAAAATAAACACAATCATCCAATGAAAAAGTTCCAACATTAACTTATGTAAACTTGAAAAATTACATCTTCCAATATGAAGATTAAAATCACAAGTTTTGAACATTTAAGACTTTAATCAACTCAAAATTGATAAAATCCAAAATTAGTTCAACATGGAATTAGAAAGTTAAGTTTCAACCAAATAAACAATTAAAGATTGGATCTTTAACACTTTTAGGGACTTTAAAATTACAAATTCACCATAAACATTCACACTTGAAGCAATTAATTTGCAAAAATGTGAAATTGCAAGTTTATGTGAAAAATGAACTCACCAAATTAAGCATCAAATATGACTTCATAAACACGCTTAATAAGGGTTATTATTGCAGTAGATTAATGATGTAACCATACACATAATCTAACATTAACATGCCATAATTAATCAAGGTTTAAAGATTTAAAATTTTTCGTCAAAAACGAAAAACCCCTCGAAAAACATGTTTCTGGGTGGATTTTGGCTTTTGGACAGCCCTTAAAAACGATTTAGAACATCAATGTCACCCAAAATTCACTATTTTTGGGTCGAAATCTGGGTTCTTGAGCCAAAATTAGTATAAATACGATATTAAAACTAATTAAAACGAGCTTCTAATCTAATTAGAAAACAAAACCAGAAATTTAAATCCATTTTAAATTGCCTTAATTAATTATTAGTTACAATAATTAAATGAGCGTGGCTCCAATACCGCTGTTGGGTTTCGTAGTGTCCGACACTACGCGGAATGAAACC
Organism: Chenopodium berlandieri; assembly: GCA_034703905.1. Taxonomy (NCBI): domain Eukaryota; kingdom Viridiplantae; phylum Streptophyta; class Magnoliopsida; order Caryophyllales; family Amaranthaceae; genus Chenopodium; species Chenopodium berlandieri. Next base: position 14,437,798 of record CM068285.1, read on the forward strand.
CTCCCAAAATCTGCACACAAATTAAATTAACTAAACATGCATATTAATTCACAATCATATAATAAATTAACTAAGAGAAAGAAAGACGATCATACCCTTGACGCGTGCTTCGCTCTTTCTAAGAGATCATACTTGAAAGCGTTAATCTTCGCAAATGCATAAGCCTCCCACGGCTCTCACCCTCAAGACCCGAACAAAACGGTCCCTACCCCGAAGCTTAGTCGGGGCTAGACCAAGAAAACTTAGAGTATTAGAATTAAGGTTTTCTCTTCTTGGAGATCTCTTAAAATTCACAACTCAAGTGTCCCTTCCCAATCCTAAATGATTGGTATTTATAGGGAAGGGAGCTCTTGAATTCCAATCTCCCATCAATGTGGGAGAGTTGGTAAAATGCACTTTATTCAATTTATTTTAATTCAAAAATCAAATTGAAATGCAAATGAATCAACAAACGCCAAGTGTCAAGAGGTGAGCAAGGGGGTTAGGTGAGGACCACAAGGGGAGACCAACCTCCCCTTGCTCCCCAAGAAACCCACCAAAACCGGTCTCCCCACATGCATGATCTAGCACACGCATGAGATGGCTGGCAGCCTGCCTTGGCTGCCAAGGCCGCCTCGCTGGCGCCTAGCACCATGGCTGGGCCTGCCACCAGCCCGCACATGCCTACGCACAACAAGCAGGCCACGCTCGCCATGCGTGCTACTGCTACTGCTGCGTAGCTTATGCTAGGTGATACTCAACACGCAAGCACGCAAAGCCCACAGCACTCGCACGCATAGCACGCTGCTGTTGCTGATGCGATGCTCGTGCTAGGCGCAGCCTAGCTGCTACTATGCTTGCGGCTGAGTCCGAGGCCCAACACACTAGCATGCGTGCGACCAAGTGCACCAGCCCCGCAAGCATGCTCGGCGAGCAAGCCTAGCACGCACATGCATGCTTGGCTTGCGGCATAGCCATACGATGCGGTTGGTGCTCTATGGTAGCCTAGCCTTCGCATGGCTAGGCCAATGCGAAGCTACGGCTTAGCTTGAACTTATCGTTTGCTTGATTTCTCGTCTCGTCGAATTCTATATTCGACTCGACTTACGACGCTCGGTTTCGACGCTTTAAGCTCGATTTCCGACGTCTTTGTTCGTAATACTCTAATGACTCATCTAATCCTTCGGATTAATTTGTCGCCTTGGATCGGTTACTCGATTGGGGTGTGACCCGAAAGGTTCAGTTAATATTAAGTTGTAATATTAATTATACATTTATATTACTGATCGGAAGCGGCCTCCAACTAGACATTCGGTCACTTGACCTCACTGAATAATTAGCTTTCTTATAATTCTGAACCTTCTATCAGAATAATACACTTGTTGGAAGGACACCATTCCTTTCAATCATAGCCTTATCATACCGCTGAACCTCTTTTGTTTTAGAGGGGTCATGGTACACAACCTTTACCATGGTATGCTTCCAGTGAATATCTTTCCGCCACCTGTCAAGAAAATATTTTTTTGGTACCTCTTTCACCGAATGTAGATCCAACATCTTAACAATATGACTACAAGGTATCCCGTGGCATTCAAAGTGCTTGCAATCACACTCCGCAAACGACATTTCCAAATAGAAAGTAACCACCACAGTGCATTTCTTATCTATAACAGGAATCTCTCTCTTTAGGAACTTCGACCACATCCAAACTCGGTCCTCCATAACATGTTCAACTAAAATCTCCGATATGTTCCTTCTAGAAAGAGGAGTTAAATACATCAGTCTCAGGCATTGAACCTGAACTTCCTGAAACTTTGCATCCGTGTACACTTTCTAGAACGGACACTCTAGAGCAAACTCGGACATTAAAGGACAAACAAACCGTCTAGTGTTTACATTAGCCTTATGCCCATCCTTTGCTCTACTCTCCATAGCCTTGCAATATCTGGGAGAAAACTGGAACAGCCTCGTGCTCTTACTTACATACCCATCAAAGAAGTTGTTCATGTTTTCCACTCTCTGGGTTGTTTGCATTCTGGCCCAAAAAACATGTTTTAGATATGCCGGGATCCAGATATGACGCTCCTTAAAACCTGATAACATTTTTTCCAAACAGTAAACAATTACAAAAGTGAACATCGGAGATGAAATTGAACACAACAAAAACAACTACAAAACTGACCTTCCAACCAAGAGTAACATTATTTTTCCTTCAGCTTGTACTCCTCCATGGCACCCATCTAAGATTCCTCAAACTCCTGAGGCGTCAAACTGTTGTATATAACATGCTTAAGAACCTCCTTAAGTTCTTGATATTTGGACAAAGAACCAAGCTTGTGTGCAAATTTTTGCATTATATGCCACATGCATCACCGATGATACGTAGAGGGCATGGGAAATACCTCAGCGATTGCCTTCCTCATCACTAGATCTTGGTCAGTCATGATGGTAGCCGGGGGTTTCCCCCCCATACAAGCGATCCAAGTCTTAAACAACCACACAAATGTCTCCGCATCCTCATGAGACACCAACCCACAAGCTAATAGCAGACTTTTAGAAAAGGGCATGTGAAATTTATTGGTCATGTACGTTGAATCAAAGCAAACCACATCACCAAAATACTTATACGTAACTCTACTACGCGTATCAACCCACATGACATCCTTCAACCTGCCCGTTTTGTCAACCCGATGCATATGGTAAAAATTCTGGTTATCTTCAGTCATTTTCTGGAAATAATCAAGCATAGCCATCACATCTTCATACTTCAACTTCAATCGTGTCTTCCTATTCACAATATTGTACATATCTTTTTGGAAAACCTTATGTTTTCATAACCATATCTTTGATGTGCTAGATTATTGTTAATTTGAGGAATAGAAGATCCAGCCCCATAATCATTGTCTATTCTCTTCTCCACTACCTTGGTAATTTTTTCTTTTTTGTACATTGAAATGTGATTAGAATCTTGTGGTTTCACAATGTGATTATAATCGTTATTTACATTAACCACCGTCCATTCTCCAAGCTCATGCATTTACGCATACAACTAACAGGACACTCACACTTCTTAGACTTTCTTTTCACCAAAGGGTCGTGCGTGAAAACCACCTTCTTCCCATTTACCTCCTTCCTATACTTTCTTGTGCCATAGGACTCGCACTTTCACACATAATTGCGGATAGTTTTTTATGACGACCCATTCTTGTTGGGCTTCCTGACACCAGCAAACACCAGTACACCACACCAAAACCTTCCTGCTTCCCATACTCCTTATATTAAACATACACTTCTTAGAATTTCAACTGCAGGTGCATCCACTTTCTTAGAATGGCAGCCACCATCCTCATCCACAACATTTTCCCCTTCACCACCTAGTTGTTGATCATTAAAAGCAGGTAACACCTGTAATCATATAGTCAGCCTCTTCACCACCTTCATTAAAACCAGCAATCATACAGTCATCCTCTTCACCACTTTCTTGCTGATCATTTTCTCCAATTAACACCTCACAGTCATCATTCTCATCCTCTAAATCCACCTCAAACTCCACATCATCATCAGCTAATTAACTCATCATCATCCAAACAACAATAACCCTCCATTAAAATCATATCATTATCCAAATTTACTTTTTTTACCAAATCAATGTTCTGTAGACATTACATTTCACTTATTCATCTCATTTCTTCTTAGATAACAAATAAATTATAACAACAGACCTTAATAATATACCATGTAATTTGTACCAAAAAACAAAATAACAACAAATTGCAAAATTTAGCCAATAACAAATACATACTTAGCACTGTCAATCGGGTTTCTAGTCACATCTCCAATGGAGTTATCCACACATCTTTAAATAACGCAATTACATAAACCTTAAAAATTCTTCAATCAATTCTTAACAATTAACATTTACCAACAACAAACATTACAAAACAAATTCACTCACACAAATAGTATTTACAAATTACAGCACATTCACTCACAATTATAGCACATTCACTCACAATTACAGCACATTCACTCACAATTTTGCAGATCTAAAGCAACTACAAATTCCATAAAATAAATCCTGAATTATAATTCTTCGAAACACAACGAATTACAAGATCAAGTGGAAGCTTGACGTCTTGAACATCACCCTACTCCATTGCCGGCTATTCTCCACCAGCCGGAGTACTGCAAGCCTTTTTGAGAACTTTCTCGTCGGAATTCTGCGTTGTGCAAGCTCTTTTTCAGCTACTTTCTCACTCCTCTTCTTGGCGCTAAAACTCAACAACATCAATGAGGACAATCCCGTTTTCCTTTATTCTTTTTCCTTATTATTTCTTCAGCATGTGACCCCTTTTCTTTTTCCCTATTTTCCCTTTTTTTTAAACATACACGCAAAATTCCCATTGTGCCCCTACTAGAGGTTTTGTGGCCTCGGTTAGCTAAAGCCTGGGAACCCCTCACGTTTGTGCGCCTTAGGCAATTAGGCTACCAACTTAAGAGTTCGATTCCAAGTGCATCAATTTTAAGCCTATAGTCAAATAGGTTATTGTTAGATTCAGCTCGAAATATTTTTATATGATATCAACTATTTCTAATTTTTTTAAGAAAATAATTTAAGATATTTTATTTAAAGAACGTGCATTAGCAAGCGTGAAATCACCAACGTTGCAATTAGAAAAAACGAAAGACCTATATCTTACTCCATTTTTAAATTTCGAATCCACACTTCTTACAACTTATACACAGGAAACAATTACAAAAGGGGAGGATGATAAACGTATTTAATTTTTAATTTAATTTTAATGACATAGTTTGTCAGAATAATTGTACAATGAACTTGGCATACATGTCAATGCAATTTTTTGACCTTAAATATAGTACTCCATTCGTCTCATACTCTCGTATTACAAAGCCAATGTTCCTTTATAGGTAAACCAAAATTAAAAGCCTATTTCGATTTAAAGGTTGTATTTTTTGACAATATTACCCTCTTTTTTTATGAGTTGTCATCTTTTTCTTTTTTGTACTAATGATGTCTTTTGACATCAATTCCCAACACTTTTTCTCTCCCTCTCTTTAATAATTTTTAAATATTTTTTGTTTCTCTCTATCTCTCTCTTACACTACATGCACATTTGTACTTCCAATCATTAGTTTTAAGGAATCTACAACCTCCTTAATTCTTGTAGAAAAAAAAACCCAAATAGGCTTTGTAATATAAGATGGAGGGACAAATAACCTACTTTTTGAAATTACCAACCATAAAAGATTTTATTTTAAAATACCATCCAGAAAAAGAAAAAAAAAAGTTAGATTTCGCCACTATAATAGTTAAATTTAACGTTTTTAAAAGTTTCTTCGATCTTCATGCCAAAAATATGCTAGTTTGGGGTCATTTTTGTTCAAAGCGTCTGATTTGAGGTCAAACATGTGAGTATTTTTTTCTTTAAAAGGGAGAGTAATTTAAGAGATTTATTTAATGTTTTTAAAAGGGAGAGTAATTTAAGAGATTTATTTAATGTAATAGGGCTCCACACATTTGGGTTGTTTTTGATAAATAAAAAATGAATAAAAATGTTGCTATAAAAGAATGAGAAGGTTTTGCGTGAAACCAGACTCAACGTGAGTCCAATATGTCTGACAATAATATTCTAATATATGACATTAATATTCTAATGTCTGACAATAATATTCTAATATATGACATTTATAATCTAATATCTGACATTAATAATCTAATATTCTAATATATGACAATAATATTACAATATCTGACATTAGTAATTTATTATCTCACATTAATATTTTTAGGAGCTTATTCATTTATAATCCAATACTCTCCACTTTCCCACACTCTCCTCTCATTTTCTCTCTCCTCAACCACCCATGTCTGACCACCACCACCTCCTCCTCTCTTCCTCCAATAAACGCCTCTCTCTTTCTCTCTCCTCCCCCTCCAAAAAAACCTAAACCCTCTTCTCCCTCTCCTCCGCCGCCGCAACCCATTTTCTCCGACGACATTCTAGACACTTTATCAATCGACGATAACGATAAACCAAAACTCCATCAACAACTCATCTTGAATCTTCAAATATTGTGGTCGAATTGGGGTCGTTTGTGGGCTGAGTTCAGCTTGCTGCTGTTGTGCGAAATTGGGGGAAGTGTGTTCGAGAAATAATGGCAGCAAGGTGCTTGGCTATGGCGATGGAGCGGTGGCTGAGAAAGCGGAAGTGTGTGGTGGAAGAAGGTAGCAGAAGGGGTGTGTATTTGTGTAGGCGGACTCACGATGAGTCCATTTTACACAAATTTTTTCGTAAAAGAAACAAAGTAAAATTAAGTAAAACATAATTAAAAAAAGGGATGAAAATGAAAAATGAGTAAAACTTAAGCAAAAAGGAGAGATGAAATATTAGTTTTATTATATTAATAAATATTATTATTATATTAATTATTGTTATCATCATTAATTATTTTTATTTTTATTATATATGTTATTAATTAATATTATTTATCATTATTAATATTAATTACTGCTACCACTACTATTGCTACTACTACTACTATTTCTTAAGTTGAAATTTATATATATCTTCATATAATTATATGTTCATAAAAAGAAGACGAATGTTCATAATCATCACAATCACTACATTTTTAACCTTCCTTCTTTAGATCAAAAATACTCTTTTGAAAAGAGTATGTGTAGTATGTGTCCTCTAACAATAGCAATCAATTTCAAATCCGTTTTTATTAATAAAATATGTCATTTCAATTACAAAAAATTAAATTAATTGATTAAAAAAACGTTATCAATTCTTTATATCATTGGATAATTATAGTTAATTAAAGTTTACCAAGAATAATAAGAATTTTTACAATTTACCACTATGAAAATTAAGAAGTACAGTGTTACCATAGAAAATTTCCGAATTAGTTTATGTAAAGCAAAATTTTAAAATTCAATGTTCTTATCAAGATTGTGTTGTGTCCAGTTTATATATTTACATGATGTAGATTATTTAAATTTGAATAGAGATAACTTATTATCAATTTGATGTTCATATTAAGACTGTGTATGTTCATTTTAAATAAGTTGTTTTTGTTCATTTGTAGAAGGCTAGGTTCATATCATGATTTATGCACACAAATTACGCCAATCATGATGAAGATAGTAGGCAAGAAAGAAACATTTCTATCTACTAGGCAAAAATTAATTAAAGTTCTTCAAAAAAAATATGGCTATTTTCAACCCTTTTGTTATAATTTTTCGAAGTTGTCTTTTAAAATCTCAATAAACTAACTGACATCATTTTAGTGTAGTGACTTCCCTTGTGATGGGATATTGGGATTAGTAGAGTATTTGGTTTTAATTTAGTGTTTGCGGAGTATTGTGAATTTAATTTGTTGGTAAAGAGTTATGTAGGATTGCAACAATTATCAAATTTTCATTTTTCAATGAAATACATAAATAAGATGAAACTCGTCCTCACGGTTATAATATATTGTTAGGCCGTCTCTTGCAGTTATAGATGTCATATGGCTTTTTTATTAAAGAATCTATTAACTATTACTAAAATAAAATGTTGCTGGTGTCATCACTGTCCACATGTCACTCACATAATAAATTTTTTCCCGCCTAAATGCAAAGTTGATGTCATTTTTTTTTTTGTTGTGAAACTACCATATTTAACAATTTTGAAATTAGAATATTAGAAGCTTCTACATTACAACTACAACCTATCAATGTATCTTTAAAAAATGAAACATTTGTAAATAACACACTAATAAATAGACTCCTACATTGAAATATTTATAAGACGACGTTGAACAAGTATTATATCATAATTTTGATAAAAATCTAAAACTATAAAATTACAAATATTTTTGTATAAGGTGCATAATGCTTATTTATATATATCCATTTTTTTAAATGTACAAATTATAAAATAGATTTTATACAAACCATGCGCCGCACAGGTTTTAACCTAGTTAAATTTACTATAACAAGAAAAGTAGTCTTTTTGATTGTTTTGTAGCAAAAAACAGTTAATTGATGAAATTTAAAAGGCAAGAGATGTAAAATATAATTATCTAATACTTTCATTAATTGTGATGCCACAAGCTACAAATGTGAAACTGGTAAAATTCAGCTGATCACGCCTAGACAATTCGCATATTTCAAAGCACACTAGCACATCAATATGGTAGAAAGGACCAAAACATATTAATCGCTACTCCATATGTTTTAATGTCACAGCAAATTGATTAGAAGACAAGGGCGCAAAGCTATACTACAATATCCAGCCAATTCCTCCACACCTCCTCATGTTAACAAGTACGAGTAATATATCAATGCTCCCTAATCTCCATATTGTTAAAGAGTTCAAAACAAAAAACACACAGGAGCCCGGCATCTACAACCTTGAGGTATAAATGCATCTCATGCTGAATCCGATGTCCTGCATCACCAAGGCATTTAAAATTGTAATGGTTCTGAAATGTCTTTGAGATGTACTTATTCAAATATAGAGACTGAAATGAAATAAAACTACGCATAAACAAAAATGTTTTCTCAAATCATCACTTTGGACTAGAGTGTGGCCTCCAAGCAGTTTGTACAGGATTTGAAATCAACTATCAAAGCTTTGTCACTTGTTTAATACAGAATACTCTATTATTCAATGAGACAATATAAGAAAATAGCAAGCTTCATGTGAAAAAAATAAAAAAAAATAAAAAAAAAATAAAACAACTAACCAATACAAAGTATATTATGCAAGTTAGCAATATGTTCCAGACATACCATTTCAGTTAGATTGAAGACTGTTGTTCGGGGCTTGACCATAAGTAAATCCGTCAGCACCTGAAGTTGCCGGATAAGAAACATTTCCACCAGCAGAAGGAAAGCTAGAGACAGCAGGCATATTTGTCCCTCCAAAGCTCCCGCCAGCAGGAGCACCCTGGAACCCAGGCTGTGAAGTCTGTGATGCAGTTGGAGCACCACCATTAGTAACAGGAGGCGTTGCTCCTGGTACTGATGTTGAGGTATTCAAAGGAGGTGGCCCAGGTGGACCATTTGCTTGCACTGGTGCACCAGGAGCACCTGGTTGTCCCACAACTTGTCCTGGAGGTGCCCCATAAACTGTAAACAATTTGGAGCTGTTAATTAACTAAAAGAATTTAACCCCAAAAAAAAAAAAAAAAAAAAAAAAGGTACAGTAAGTGATGAGACAGAGAAAATAGCAAAACAAAAAATAATTACCCTCCTGTAATGCAATCAAACTTATGCTCATCTTCAATAACTGATTCAACAAAGAAGATGCAAAACCAAGAATATACAATACTTCAGGTAAGCGACATAAGAGCATCAATTTACTAATGATCTCCCTCGAAAGATAGGGTTTTGCTCCCTTGCGAAAAAGGATTGTGCCTCCGTTGCGAACGACTGATCTCCGATGTAATGGCGGACGATTTGGTGGATAAGTACTCTTTGAAAATAGAGGAGGATGAAGGAAGCGTGATTGATCTAGGTAGCATAGAAAGTACAAAATCGGATGAAAATCTAGCATTGCTTTTGGTTGGACAATTGTGCACTTCTAGGCCTTATAATGTGGAAGCCTTTAAGCGCCCGATGATGAAGGTTTGGGCGCCATCGGAAGGGATGATTATTAGGGTTTTAAGCCCTAACTTGTATGCCTTTCAGTTTTTTCATTGGCGAGATAAGGAGAAAATTATGAAGGGAAGACCTTGGAGTTGGGACAACCATCTTCTGATATTGAACGAAGTGCAAGGAGATGAGCACCCTGACTAGGTGATCCTTAATCATTCGCCTTTTTGGGTTAGAATTTGCAAATTGCCTTTTAACTGTAGATCGAATGAGTATGTTAAAGCCCTTGTTGTGAAGCTAGGGGAGGTGATTGAGATAGAGGAGGATGCCCTTGGCTTGAACCATTATAGGAAGGTGCGAATTTTGATTGATGTTACCAAACCCTTGCCACGCTTTCAACGCATTAAAGCCAAGGGAGGGAACGAATTCAAGGTGGAATTTAAATATGAGAGGCTGCCCTACTTTTGTTTTGCTTGTGGAGCGATCAGGCACTCAGAGAAAGACTGCCTTGCGGTGACAGGAAGAGAAGGAGAAAAGGCTGGGGTGGGGCTTATTCCTTCGAGCCTCACCTAGGAAGGGCCATGCTAAGGAGGTGGAGGAGTTTGCCCAGATCTCTAAAGGGAAACGCCAGTTGTTCGTGAATAAAGAAGGGGAGAAGCAACAGGTTGAAGAGGTTGCAGCACAGCAGGGGCAGATTACTTGCGGCGATTCAGAGCCGATTTTGAGCACTGACATTTTACAGATAGCAGGGTAGGGTGGTGTGGTGGCAGATGTTGATGGAGAGAATGCTTTGCTCGGAAGTACTGAAGTTAATAAGACTGCTATTTTAACCTTTGCTGCTGCTAAAAATTCTCCTAGTAAACCCCAAGGTGTAAAAACTTGGAAGAGGCTTGAGAAGAAGGGAGGTAAGGAGATTGGGGATTCTGCTCCTTTGCTTCGTAAGAGGGATGCTAGCTCTCTAGTGGAGGAGTTGGTTGAGAAAGGTGTTGAAGGTGAGGGAAAGAAACCAAGAATGAATGCTTTTGATTATGTTGATGAAGAAATGGCGGAGGTTGGCTTGAACAAACTCCGCCAAGTCCAATGAGTCTACTTTGCTAGAACTGCCGGGGACAGTTCGTAGACTCCGTAAGTGGAGCTCTCTTTATGCCCCTGATCTAGTTTTTATTTCTGAGACCATGATCAGTAAAGTGGAGGTGGAAGGTATAAAAGATAGAATTGGTTTTTCGAATTCTTTTGGTGTGTCAAGCCGTGGTAAGTCTGGAATGATAACAAGGTGGATTTCTCTCTTGTTTCTTTTTCTCAAAATCATATTTGCGGTGATGTTGTGCGAGAAGGGGTAAAATGGAGATTCGTTGGAATTTAAGGCTAGCCGGAGTCTTCACATAAACATTGCACTTGGAGACTCATTCAGACTTTGTGTGAAGAGATTAATATGCCTGTTATTTTCAGTGGCAATTTTAACGAAATTCTCTCGCTTAGTGAGAAGGACGGTGGCTCGGATCGTGACCGTAGAGAAATGCCGAACTTCAGACAAGCCTTGAATAATTGTAATTGTGAACTTGGAAATCTTGGGTTTAGAGGTCAATGGTGGACCTGGGAAAGGGGGGTATCCGAAGCTACCAAAGTTCACGAAAGGTTGGATAGGTTCGTTGCCTCTCCCTCTTGGTTTCGCTTGTATCCTGGGATTTTTGAAGAGGTGCTCTGATCATACCCCTATTCTCACCCGTTTTGAGCAAAATAAAAAGAAGAAGAAAAAGCGCAAGAGATTTAAATTTGAAACTGCGTGGCTGTTGGACGAGGCTTGCGAAGCTACTGTCCGCAATGCTTGGAGTGCGGCTGATGAAGAGAATGTCGTGATTAAACTTATGGTTGTGCGCCGTAAGCTCTTAGATTGGAGTAAGGAGAAATTTGATTATCTTGGTAAGCTCTTAGATTGGAGTAAGCAGACTAAAATGTGCGCAGCAAAAAATCGTGACACCCGCAAGCTGTGATGAATGTTCGAGGCTAGAAAAAGAATTAGATGATTTACATGACAAGCATGAAGCTCACTGGTATATGAGGTCGAGAGTCGCTGAAATGCGTGATGGAGATAGAAATACCAGTTATTTCTACCACAAAGCTTCACAACGAAAGAAGAAAAATCGAATTAAAGGGCTCTATAATTCTAATGGGGTATGGCAGGAAGATGAGCATCGCAAAATTCGAACTTGATTAAGCCTTATACTAAGGATGAAATCTTTTATGCTCTTCAACAAATGCATCCTTATAAGGCCCCGGGGCCCCTGATTGTATGCATGCTATTTTTTATCAAAAATTTCGGCATATTGTTGGAGATGATGTGACTAATTTTGTTAGTGTTGTTCTTCATGGTTCTGCCTCTTTAGAACATGTTAATATCACTAACATTGCTTTAATTCCGAAAGTTAATTCTCCGACTGTGACTTCTGAATTTAGACCTATTAGCCTTTGTAATGTGCTTTATAAACTCGTCTCAAAAGTGCTTGCTATGAGACTTAAGCTGATTTTGCCCGGTGTGGTTTCGAAGAACCAAAGTGCATTTGTTCTGGGGCGCCATATTATTGATAATGCCCTTATAGCCTTGGAACTATTTCACACGATGAAGAAGAGGAGTAAGGATAAGAGGGGTACGATTGCTCTTAAACTTGATATGAGTAAGGCGTACGATAGGGGTAGCTGCTTACTATGGGATTTGATGGTCGATGGGTGAACTTAATTATGCATTGTGTGTCTACGGTGAAGTACTTTCATTATTAATGGAAGGGTGTGCGGGGACGCGGTTCCTTCTCGGGGACTTCGTCAGGGGGACCCTCTCTCCCCTTATCTTTTTATTCTAGTAGCAGATGCTCTCTCCTTTATGTTGCAGAGTAAGGTTCAGAGTGGAGATCTTCATGGTGCCAGAGGTAGTCGCAGAGGTCCTATCATTTCTCATCTTCTTTTTGCGGATGATAGTCTTCTTTTTGCTAGAGCCAACCGATAGGAATGCGAAGTCATCGTTGATATTCTCAACCAATACAAAGTAGCATCCGGACAAGAAAATTAATTATGAAAAATCGAAGGTCTCTTTTAGCTCAGACACAGCAAATACTGTTGTAGGACAATCAAAGAAGGCAATTTTTGGGGCTCTGTTGAATAGGATTTGGAAGAAATTGCAAGGTTAGAAGGAGAAGCTTCTTTCTCGGGCTGGAAAAGAAATACTCCTAAAATCTGTCATTCATGGGGGTTTATAAATTTCCATGCTCGGTTATTGATAAGATTGCGAGTGCTATGGCAAGATTCTTTTGGGTCAGCAAGGTACTCAACGCAAGGTTCGTTGGATAAGCTGGTCTTCTCTTTACACGCTTAAGTGTTTGGGGGGGATGGGATCTAGAGATCTTTAATGATGCGCTTCTTGGAAGGCAGGCTTGGCGGCTTGTGCACAAAGAGGAGTCCCTGCTTAGTAAGGTTATGAAGGCAAAATACTACCCAAATTGTTCTTTTCTTGATGCGGCTCTCGGGTACGGGGGCAGCTATTCTTAGCAAAGTGTATGGAGTGCAAAAGCTTTGGTGAAGAAGGGGTGATTTGGAGGATTGGGACGGGTTCCAATGTTAATATATGGAAGGATGCTTGGCCTGCGGATGAACATGACAGGTCTGAGTGAGCTTATTAATTTTGATTGTATGGAATGGAATACTGATTTGATCTCTAGACACTTCAATGAGAGAGATCAAAAATGTATCTTATCGATTCCCTTAAGTTTGAGGGAACCCACGGATACTCTCACTTGGGCTTTTTCGAAAAATGGATTGTATTATACTAAGACAGTTTACATGCTTGGAAGGGGTATAATTTTGATGATTTTCATCAAGTGTGGATATATATTTGGCGCTTGAAGGTTTCACCTAAGGTCATGCACTTTCTCTAGCGCTTTGTACGAGTTCGCTGCCTACTAAGGCCCTCCTCCTTCACCGCCATCTTATTGATAATGTTGTGTGTCCTTGGTGTGGTGTAGAAGAGGAATCAAGCTTCCATGCCTTGTTTACTCGTGTTCGAGTGCAGGAACTATGGGATGGGAAGACAGTGGGTGCCTGCCTCTGATTAATGCGAATTTGATGAATGATCCTTGTGATTTCCTGGCTAGTTGGAAGAAAGGGAATGCGAAGTTGCAGCAATGTGCGGCCTTCCTTGCCTGGTGTATTTGGGGGGAGAGAAATCAAAAGGTTTTCAATGATAAAACTACCCCAAATCTTGTTCTTTTAGCACGAGCTAATAGATTGAGGAGTATGGTTAGTATAGCAAGAAGGTGCATATGAGCTTTGGGGAGAAGCGGCCTCGCAGAAAGCTCCTCCTGGGGGATTTATGAAGATCAATGCTGACGCTTATCCGGCGGGCTAGGTTGGGTTAGGAGTTGTGGCTCGTGACTGTGTGGGAGGGGTTGTTTTTGCTGCAACATGTCGAACAAAGGCTTGGTGGCCTCCTAAGATAGCAGAAGGCAAAGCTATTTGCATGGCAGTTTGTCTTGGCCAAGAAATTTGGGCTTAAAGATGTGATCATTAAGTTCGATTGACAAGTGCTTATTGATCGTCTGTTGAAAGCTATGGTGTTCTTCTCTGACCTTGATGATGTGCTAGAGGATATCTTGTTTTTAAGTTCCTTTTTTAATTCTTGTTTTAGGGCTCATGTAAAAAAGGATGGCAATATAGTTGCTCGTTATCTAGCTAAGCTCTTACCTTTCTGTGTAGAACAAATTTGGGTGAATCATTATCCTGCGGAAATTTCACCTTATGTACTCTCAGACACTTTGTCCCTTAATTAATATACCGTTCGGTTTTTCTAAAAAAATAAAAAATACTTCAAGTTAGCATGTAAGATCTGTTGCAGACAGTGGCGGAACCAGAAATCTTATATTAGGGTGGCCAAGATCAAATATGATATATATTTTTTTTATTCCACAATATAATTTTCCATTTCTCGTTGGATCATATACAACCCTTTTTGAGAATTAGAGCTAAAACTTTATGGAATAAAAATTATTCTAAATATAATATATATGTATAACTTCTTCATACTACAATTCTACCATGTAGTCATATAGCTTAAGAATTAATATATATATATAATGATATGGAAAAAAAAAATAGTAATTGTGTTGAATTTTACTTCTATATTGTATGTACTGTATGTAATAATTAGATTCCCAAAATAGAGCAAGCCCCACTAGAAAATAATGTGAGCATAGGCATTAGGTGGTGTGTGCTCGTGTCAAAAGAATAGAGGGATAATAATAAAAAAGCAATGCAGCACCAAGAATCGAACTCTAGACGCGCGGATTTGGTAACTCATTTACTAAACCAATTAAGCTGTGAAGCAAAGACACATAACGTATGAAAAATTAGTTCTTATACTGAATCAAGGGGGTGGCCATGGCCTATCCCAGCTCCCCCTTGATTCCGCCCCTGGCTGCAGAAACAACATACTTGAGAACACAAAGCCAATTCCATAGTATTAGTCAACAAGTACAGCATATCAGTATATCACCAAAAAGTTGAAAACATCTGTGCTAATCTTGTATAGTTTCAGTCTGAACCGGCACAAGGTCTCCCTGTCCTAATCCCAATACAATTTCCACAAACCATCGTACATGATCATTTGTTCAAAATGACAAGAATTGACCAGTGTTACCTCATCTGCAGATTGCTTCAGCACTTAGAACAGGAAGTCAGGAACAGGATTGCAATTTCAGGTGGGTGATTTTATAATTTGTGGGTGATCTATTGGGTATACTTTTTTGGATCATTATTGGTCATAGGTATGAACTCAAAGCCACTCCACCATCACCAAAGCAGACAACTAATCTCTCATGACCAACCACACTAATGACAAAAAAACCCAGATATTCTATTCAAATGAACATCTTTAAAAAAGACCCGACATTTTAGAACAATATATTTGACATATTTCACTTTCAATAAACATCAGTAGGGCTCATTTCTCAAACTCTAGATCTCAAATTTCCCTTGATTTGTGTTCCCTTCATTGCATTTAATCTACCGCCTACAAACAGAAGGTAACGACTACATGTTTAGTACTGTCAATTTGGACAAACTAGCTCATGCACCTGACTAAATTGGCACCTACAAACTGCGATTTGGAACAAACAACTTAAAATGTACTTTATGGGGGGAGAAAGATAATTAGGTAACACAGGGATTGACTATCGGCATAAAGTTATCCTTCCAAACCCTGATTAGCAAAGGCTCAAAACAATACCATTGATTTAAAAGTCCATTGACGTCTATTTAACAACACTTGAGTCAGAAGTGCCATTGTACATTGAATGTTCACAATTATTTCCTTTTTTCTTAAAATATTGCAACACTTCAGTTTTTAGGAGGTTGCAAAAAGAATGCCAACATTACCCTCTACTGATAATGGGTTTCCCTATCTCTCCCCTCATCACATGGGTCCCTCTATGTATTTCACTCTATCAATCCACTCATCACATGGGTCCCTCTATGTATCTCACTCTATCAATCACCTCATCACATCGGTCCCTCTATCCAGTTCTCTCGATCTATCTCCTCATAGCATTCCCTCTATCCAACTAAAGGAAGCATTTTGTTGGATAAAATTACTTAGTTATTTTCTATGCACTTGAAGAACACAAAAGGAGAAAAAAAAAAAACCTTCCATCTCTGTGAAAAAGCAACACAGACACCCCCCCCCCCTCTTCCTCTCTTTATCACCTCCTTTAATGATACCCTATTCAATCTAAGTTTCTAGGGTTTAAACATTGTACAGTACATGAATCATGACACACTCAAACTAGATCATTTGATACACATATCTCGAGTTGCATATAAACTCAAGCCATAGGTTGCTATTGAGAAGGGATTCAAACCCTAACACTGCGATTTGAAGCCACCACTAATCCACTGAGTCCTAAGCCACACCCAGATAAAATTGGTTCCAACAAATGTCCTCAAAGAAAAGAAACCTTTCCTCTCCCAATCACTTTGGATTGTTTCTTTATTAAAGACCAAGGTCAGTGCATTATTAAGTTTATGTTTCTGTAAAACTGACCTACAATAAGGGACTTAGTGAGTCACTACCAATGAATCCATGCACATGTTAAATGTACTTACTAAATTTCGACACAACCTAGTTAACTAGAAGTGCTACAACATTTAGCATTCAACTTGAAAGCTGAAACCAATCTGAGATCCACGGTCAAATTATTCTCTAGTCTAATCAATCAAAAAAAGGTCATTGACCACAAGATAGCAATAAGATAACCTTCAAAAAAATATTCTTATTACCGTAGAGCCCTAGCTGAAGGAAATAGTATGTTGTAAAGCCTATAAATAAACGGAACATTTTCTGGTAAAAATATGCCTCTCATAGGGACAATAATCAAGAGGAAAGAAAGCCTATTCCTAATCTAGGAAAGCACACAGGATCCTTTCCCTATTTTCATGTGTATATATAGTTCTTTACTTAATCGGATCCTTGCTTACTAAACAGGTGCAACTTTCATGTCATTTTGTTTTACATTGTTTGATTGCCCAGCTACTGACCTACATATCCTGATATCTCATCAGTGGTATGATTCCATTTGAATCCTTAAGCATCATATATAGTGATTAGTTAATTGGTTATTTAGTTATGTTTTCACTAAGCCCCTGTGATTATCTTACAGTCAGAATTTATAGGAAACATGCAATTCAACTGAATATTCTGTAATTTTCCATAAGATAAAATAATTGATCACATAAGAAAACAATAAAGATTGAAAGCATCAACTTACCCGGAAAGCCAGGAGGTCTAGGAAAAACAGGTAGCCTGATCCCTGGAGCCATTTGAGCATTAGGGGGAAGGGAACCTGGAATCGGCTATGGTGCAGGAAGAATAGGTGGTCTAACACCAGGTCTCCATGCTGCATAGGCAGCACCAATTTGAAAAGCACCTTGGCCACTAAGATGCTCCTTGATTCTCTGATCGATCAAACTTTGCGTTTGTTGCTCCTCAAATTGTTGATAGTATATCCGTACATTTGCCTGAAATCGAATACAAATAACCATCACAAATAATTTGCCGAAAATGATCAAAGCATAGGTTAGTCATTTAAGAATTTCGTACAAACTGAATCAAATTTTGAAAAAAATTCTTTCCAATGCCTACTGAGGCAAAGCTAGCTTACCTTATGCTTATAACCTGCATTATGTTGCTTCCTGACAGATGGCTGAGAGCAAACACAGTATGTCAGTCAAACAAACAAGGCAAATGAAATCCAAAATAATTAATAAAGTCTTGTATAGGCAAATGAATCAGCTATAAACATAAGGTTGATACATATATTTTCTCATAATACGCCAACAAATGAATATGTCTCTCACATTTCTTCTCCCAAAAACTAAAATAAAATCATCACTCTAATCTTTCACGTGGAACAAACAAAGGAATCATATTATACAAGTGAAATGCCAAGTAAATATTCTAGCCAACTCCTATATGTTTTTTTTACCACGCCTACATTGGAATTCATTATCAGAATTAAAAATACAAATAATCAGCATAAATCAATATTCGAGAAAAGAAAGACAAAAAAAAAACCTATGATTATAGATGTTAATTACTTATATCAAAGCAACGAAAAAATAAACACATAATTAAACTTTTAAGCGCAATAAATTTTATACGGAGTAAAACAAATACTTACAGAATCATGTGTCAAGTAAGTGTCGCAGTAATCACAATAATACCTGTCAAAAGTTCAACAACACATTTAGGTTAAAAGTAAAAAAACCTAAATAATAACTTTTCGAAAAAAAATTCAATCCATATTTTGAAGAACAACATATACACTACCTAGGCATTGGGTTGAGTTATGTTGTTTTATTGAATTTACCACCAGCTTCTGCTCAAGGGAATCCAATCTGTTGGCAAAAACCCTATAGAAAATTTTGAATTCGATAGAGTTAGCAATGAAAGCAATTGAGGCAACCAGTGATTTTAGAGCGAGCGAGTCACTCTAGGCTCGAAAAGTCATCTCAATTCTTGTAGCCTAAGAGTGTGATTAGCAAAATTCGAGCAACAAACGATCTTTCAGAAAATAAATTATAACCAATAGTCCAATAATCCACTTTAAAGAACCCTAATTTGAGTAAACTGACAATTAAATTAACAAAAGTGTGGAACTAAACCCTTAGATTTAGGAATTGATATTCGAACAATTCGATGGTTAAAAAAACCTATTACCTCAGAAGCTGCCTCAATGGAGGAGAGAACTCTCAAGCCGCTTCAACGGAGGATTCAGAGTACGTTTCAATGGAGATGAGAGAGAGAGGGGTGCAGGCGTGCAGCAACGCAAACTTACTGGTGAAAAAGTTTCGAAGGGGGGGAAATTAGACGTAAGAGGGGTTTATTGAATTTACACGGAGTCACATAGTAGAGACTAGAGAATTTATATTTACGTCTTGCTTGTGCCTGATCCACTTCATTTGCCCATAAACTGGTGTTAGACTTCACCACTTGAGCTCTAAACCTCTAATTCACGGTATAGCAATCTGCCTTACAATCCTCCTCTGAATACTTTGCCAGTAACTCCAAATCCGACTTTTAGACTTCCAAATCATAACCCTCAATATCAAAGTATACTAACTCAAGTACAGGTTGATTTGTGGCCATTAGATCATCGCCCAAGCTTCTTTCCTTATGAAATTCTGGTCCCTGGTCCTTTTCTGGAATGCTTTTCATCAATTCTGGATATCATCGCTAGGCATTTCAGTAAACTTTTCACCACCCACCAATTGTTCACTTACAGTGTCAACTCCTATTTGAACAACTTGTGAATGAATGGTTTTTAAGATTCCCTTTTGCAAGGCATCATTATCTAACTGAACCGCCATCGCTTGAATTTGGCTACTCAAACTTCATCTAACTGATTTCGCCTTTTTCATGGATTTCCTTTTCTCCTTAAGCTTCACATTATCACTCGTAGTCACCCTTTCTTTCAGCACTCCTTCTATCCTTTTCATTCTCACCTGTTCTTCCTGTTTGACCTTAGCCAATGCTTTACCAGGATTTTCTTTCCCTTCACTCGCCTTGTATTTCCCAAGTCTGTTTAAAACCAATGTTACGGGGTGAATCAGGAAATCTCTGTCTCGTCTTCCCTTTTGGTGGAACCTCTAATGTCTAGGTATCCAATTTGGGTCATTTGGAATGGTTTTAGTCTTGACCAATTCACTATAAGAATCATGTCGAATTCCAACGAACAGGTTCCGACGGGCACGTAATTCCGTCGAAAAAATCGGAATTTCCGACGAATTTATTTTCCGTCGGATATTTCTGACGAACTCAAAAATTTCGTCGAAAATCCGTCGGAAAATATGTACTTTCCAACGGATTTTTCCGTCGGAACACTAAATTTCCGACGAATTTCCGTCGAAGTCTAATTTTTTTTAAAAAAAGAAAAAAAACAAACCCTAAAATAGCCACCACCCCCCCCCCCCCTTCATTTCCGCCTCTTCTTTCCCCTTTCTCCTTCTCTTTCTCTCTCCTCTCCTCTCCTCTTCTCTTCTCTTCTCTTTCCTCTTCTTCTCGATCCCTCCTTCACTCCTCCTCCTCCTCTTTCTCGGTCTTCTTCTCCTTCTCCCTCCTCTTTATCTTGTCTTCTTTCTCTTCTCTCTCTCCGTCCTCCTCTTCTCTCTCTCCGTCCTCTTCTTCTCTCTCCGTCCACCACCAACATCAAGCACCGTCAACAACAACAACGCTACAACGTCCTCCTCTTCTCTCTCCGTTCACCACCAACATCAACCACAACAACAACGGCGCTGACAACCACCGTTGCGAGCCACCCACTCTCAAGGTTTTTGTTTTGTAGATCTAGTTTTAATTTAGGTTAGATTGTAGATCTAGTTAATTTTTTATGTAATTGTAATGTTAATTTATAAATTTTATTAGATAATTGTATATTTATATATTTCCTTTAATTTTTATTATTTAATTATCGTTTTTTTAATTTTTTTATGAAATTTTGATTAAATATGTAGATCTACTGGTTTTGATTTTTTTGTGTGGTATTTTTCGAATTTGTTGTGTTAATTTTCGTATTTTTGGACTAATTTTCATTTTTTTGGGGTTAATTTACAGTTTTTTGCGTTTTTTTTTTGTGCTAAGTTACGTTTTTTTGGGGTTAATTTTTAGTGTGGTGGTGTGTGAAGGTAGGATAGGGGCTGGTGTGGTTGGTGTCGATGGTGGTGTGTGAAGTTGGGGTTAATTTTTGGTGGTGTCAGTGGTGGTGTGTGAAGGTGTGGTTAATTTTTGGTGGTGTCGGTGGTGGTGTGTGAAGGTAGGATAGGGGCTGGTATGGTTGGGGTCGGTGTGGTTGGGGTCGGTATGCAGTGGGGTCTGGTTGGGTGGGCTGGTGGTTCTGGGGTGGGGGCTGGTGGTGTGGGCGGTGGTGGTGCAGTTTTTTTTTCGTAGGAATTTTCCTACGGAAAAACATCCGTCGGAAAACTAGTTTCGACATATTTCCGTCGAAAAAGGTTGTTTTTCCTACAAAACCTCTTCTGAAAACCACTTTCGACGGAATTTCCGTCGGAAACGGGTTTTCCGACGGAAAACGAGGTGTTTCCGACGGAAAAATTCCGTCGAAAATCGCTTGTTTTCTAGTAGTGATTCAAAATGCAACAAGAGTGCACATGAATGACAAAGATTGTGTCGCAGATTCTGAAGTCCTTCAACATCTTTGGCTTGCAAAGGAAACTTTTGAACTGCCTCTTTGTAAGACTGTACCTTTTGTTGTTTCTGGTCGCTCGCCTTATCAGGTGACTTTTGAACCTTCTGGTTAGTGTCTAATTGTTTTGCCTTATCACCAGATATTCTTGTTTTGAAATCCTTACTGCATTTGTTCTGATTTTCTTGTTCAGAAACCCCTTGAAGGCCAAACATTCGTTAGTGGCATGGACAGAACTAAAGTGACATCTGCACATTAGCACATCTTCATAATCATCATCATGGCATTGTAGTGACACAATTACCCCTTCTTTGACTAGCTTTTCATATAATCTAACCGCAGTAGTAACCTCCTTCAGTTCCCGTACATTATCCTGCACAACATCCATGTCAGTGCTTACCATGAAGCAATTCATTTCATAAACTTCATACTCAAATTGAGACTTTGACTCTAATTCACAAGAGCTGACTTTCTCATCAGGGAAGTTTATATATATGTTTTTTTTTCCTCTTGAATATTAATTCTGAATATTATGCAATCGCTAGTCTTATGAGTAAAAGCATCATGCCATTTTCAGTAGTTCTTTCCTTTAATCTCTTAAGGATTCCTAGTCTTGTGCCTCCCTGCTAACTTAATTTTCTTATGACTCAGCAGCCAATCATTTCATCACACCTCCTAATATCAAAGGTATACTCTCTATTCTAGTCAGACTTCAAGTCTTTCTTCTAAGAAAACTTCTTGTTAATTAAGGGTGGACACTTAAATGAAGGACCTTGTACAAACTCAACTATCACTGCATCATACATATCATCTTCCTGGTCACATTCCTCTGCCATACTAGCATAATATTTATGTTTAGACCTAAACTCTTCTTTTAAACACCTTTCAGCACTAGATAATGCAACAAAATCAGGAAAGAATTGCCCTTCAAACTTCTTTCTTCTTTCTAAAAGGAAAGGATAAACCCTTTTGGACGATAGACACAAACTCTAATTCAGGTATGTTTAAGTGACATCTGATTTTAGCATTTTGAACCTAAGAATGTAATCTCCTATTGGTTCCCCTTTTCCTGTACAATCTTTGCCAAATCACCTATGGCAACCCCAGCTTCAACCCTAGTAAAATGGCTAAGGAATTGTGTTTGCATATCCTGCCAACTATGAATTGAATTAGATGGTAAGTGTGTAACACCCCTAAATCTCCCTCTACGGAAATACTAGTATAATATGTATAATTATACCGTAGAGATAGATTAGGCGTATAACCGCCGCGTGATTACGCAAGGCTACTTAAAACTACTAAACCAAACCAAAACTTTGAAACGGAAACTCAAACTCTTCTTTTATTAATACTTAATAGAAATATTAACCATTATTATGAGTACTCAAAAATAGAACAAAACCAACATTTCTAAAAACTAGGTGAACCATATCTCGGGACTCTCAAATGCTCAATTATTGACTCCACCTGAAAATAGTCAACACTGCTTACCATTAAGGTAAACAGGGCGAACCAAAACCAAAAACAAATACGAATTAGCAAAATATGCCAAGTACATTCAAGTGCAAGATAAGTAAACTCAATTTATTAGCAAATATGCTTTTAAAACCAAATTTCAATAATTAATCCAATAATTCCAAACTCATAATTCAAAACCAATTCTCAAGATTCTCAAAATAATTTCAAATAACTCAATAATTCAACAATAATGATTATTTAAAATCAATTCCTCCTTTCAAAAACTTAATTCCTCACCCAAGTGTGCACACCCCCCAAGTTAGTGTCCTTATGTAGAAGGCTATTCTGAGGAAAGACTAGGTCATACAAAGTCCATAATCTTATCAACCAAATCCGTATAGTTGGATTAATATAATCATTCTTATATAGATTAAATAATTCAATAATTCAATAGTTTCTCTTTAAATCAATAATTCAATCCTTTATAGTTAATCAACTCAAAACTCCTCTTTATATAATTCAACATGCTTTCAAAATTAAACCTTTCAAATATGATAAATAATTCAAACCATTCAAAACACGATATTTAAAATCAATTCTTCAAATTCATTTATTGAAACATATATTAAAATCAATTCTTCCAAACATAATTTATTTCATAAATCATAATTCAAATCATCATAAAAATCATACAAAACATGCTTATTCAAATAAATCACTTTCAAAGGTATCTAGCCACCTAAACATACTTTGATCCTCGCTTAGAAAAACACACAAAGAACCTCAAGAACTCTTGTCAAAGACACCCTACAATTAAATATAACCTTAATTAATATAAGGTCATCAAATAATCACAACAATTTAAATCAAACCCCCCAACTATATGTACATGAACCTTATAGGAATTCTTTTCATAAACTTGAAATAATAATAATGATTTTATTTAATCAAAAACACTCATAATAATTTTTATAAAACCCTCATAATAATAATAATAATAATAATAATAATAATAATAATAATAATAATAATAATAATAATAATAATAATAATAATAATAATAATAATAATAGAATTAATTAGGAGAAGAGAAGAAGAAGTAGAAAACCGAAGAAGAAGAAGGAAGAAGAGGCATGACAAGGTGGCAGCAGCTCGTCGGAAAGTGGCTGCTCCCGGCGGGAGGGGTGCCTGGCGTCGGGGACTGGTGGCAGCCGGTGGCTAAGGTAGTTTGAGGTGGTGGTTGGCATAAGGAAATAAGAGAAAGAAGAGAGAAA
Organism: Chenopodium berlandieri; assembly: GCA_034703905.1. Taxonomy (NCBI): domain Eukaryota; kingdom Viridiplantae; phylum Streptophyta; class Magnoliopsida; order Caryophyllales; family Amaranthaceae; genus Chenopodium; species Chenopodium berlandieri. The sequence continues at coordinate 14,461,851 of CM068285.1, forward strand.
GAAGAGAATTTTGGTGTCAGTTTTAGCATTGGTTCAAGGGGTATTTATAGGCTAGCTCATGCAAGAATTAAGGTAAGAAAATGTAGGAAGAATTATGGCAAATTTGGTTTAAGGAATTACTTGGAAAAGAGAGCTAAAGAATTATGGAAAGTTTAGTTTTATGGTGATTAAGCAATTAAGAAATAAGGTAAGTATGTAGTCATGAAATATTAAATGGTAAGTGGCTTTGCTTGGGTAATAATCAAGAATGGTTTAAGGTAAATAAATAAGATGATCAAATATTTGTAAGGTAGAAAATAGGAATTAAGGAAATAATTGGATTTAAGGTGGATAATTTAAATATAAGAATTACCAAAATAATTGGCTCAAAAATACCATAAGGTGGCCGAAAATATTGAGACTTATGTGCTCATATTTTAGACCTCCCTATTGGTTCTTAAGCATTATTTTGCTAGATTTTAAGGAATAAAAATGATTGTGTAAATAACATATTTTGTATTAAATAATTAATTAGAAAAATACCAGTTAATCACTAATTTATTTAACTAAGAAAATCAGATTTTCTACACTTAGAAAATCTGAAAATCCTATCTAAATCATTAGGGAAACTCGGCCATATTAAATAAATAAGAAAAATAATTTTTGCTTAATAAAAATATCCGATATATATATATATATATATATATATATATATATATATATAATCTGGTTTTTAAAATAAAATAAATGGATAATAAATCTTATCCAAAACCCAAAAATAATAATTAAGTTTTAAAATGTTTTTGGCGCCAAAATTCAAATATCATTTTGGCTCCAAAATTCAAATAGTAAAATAAATTACAAAAATACCCGTTTTAGAAAATACGAATTAATTAGAAAATACATTTAAAAAATACAGGGTATTACAGTCTACCCCCCTTAAAAGAAGTTTCGTCCCGCAACTTAGCCAAAAGAAATACGAAAATCATTATAAGTTATTGGTTCATGCACATCCTAATCCAACTCAAGACTATAGCTAACTCAGGAAAGACTCAAAAATCACTCTAAAACGACTCGAAACGCAAACGCACGAAACTCTATCGCCTCTACCCCTCCTTAAAAGGAATTACTCCCCCGTAACTCGACCACTAACCTTAGGCAAACAGTTCTGGGTAACGTTTCCTCATATCAGCCTCAGCTTCCCATGTAGCCTCCTTAGTTTTATGGTTCAACCATAACACTTTCACAATTCTTACATCCTTGTTCCTTGTGCTTTTCACTTTAGTATCCAAAATCTTCACTGGTCTTTCCTCATAGGTCAAATTCTCATCCATTTCAATGGTTTCAGGTTGTAACACATGTGTCACATCAACTACATACTTTCGAATTTGACTCACATGGAACACATTGTGAACCCTTTATAGTTCATGGGGCAAATCCAACTTATATGCCACTTTCCCTACTTTCTGGATGATCTCATATGGCCCTATGTACTTTGGGCTTAGCTTCCCTTTCTTCCCGAACCTTATCACCCCTTTCATGGGTGAAATCTTCAACAACACTTTCTCTCCCACTTCATATTCTTCATTTTCCCTTCTTTTCAAATCAGCATAACTTTTCTGTCGGTCTTGGGCTGCCTTTATCTTCTCTTGGATCAACTTAACTTGTTTCACCATATCCTCAATCATCTCAGGCCCATGTACCATTGTCTCACTTATATTATTCCAACAAACTATGCCATTCCAATGCTTGGATGATAACTGTTGTTGTAGGAAAACTCGATCAAATCCAAGTGGTCTTCCCAAGACCCTTTGTAATACCCCGTATTTTTGAGACGTATTTTCCAATTAATTAATTAATTAATATTTTCTAAAAAGGGTATTTGAGTAATTTATTTTACTATTTGAATTTTGGAGCCAACAACATTTTCAAAACTCAATGATTATTTTTGGATTTTGGATAAGATTCATTATCCATTTATTTTAATAAAAACCGAATTATATATATATATTTTTCGGATATTTTAATTAACAATAATTATATTTCTTAATTATAAATTAAAGGGCCGAAATTCCTAAGTTAATTAATGAGATTTTTGAATTTTATAAGTGTAGAAAATCTGATTTTTATTAATTAATTAAGTTAGTTTTAAGTTAATATTTTCTAAATAATTATTTTCTACAAAATATATTATTTACACAATCATATTTAATCCTTAAAATCTATCAAAATATTTCCTAAAACTTAGTAATGAAGTCCGAAAATATGAGCATGAATAGGCTCAATATTTTCGGCCACCTTATGCTAATTTTGGTTTAATTATTTTCGTAGTTTTGTATTTTAATTATCTTCTTTAAATTTCCTTATTTCCTTAATTCCTATTTTCCATCTCACAAAGATTTGATCATACAATTTAATTACCTTAAATTATTCTCTAAGCAAGCGCACTTGCAATCTTCCATTTCATGATCAAGCTACTTACCTTAATACTTTATTTCTTAATCACCATAAACTAGACTTTCCTAAATTCTTAAACTCTCTTTTCCAAGCAATTCCTTAAACTAAATTATCATAATTCTTCCTACAAAATCTTACCTTAATTCTTTCATTCATGAGCCTATAAATAACCCCTCATACCTCTCATATTCTTCACACCAAAACTCAATTCTCTTCTTCTCTCTTACTCTTCTTTTCCCTCTCCTCTTTACTAAAAAAAAAATCAACCCGTATATCTTTAGAGTCAACTGGTCAGTTTTGGGGTTTTGCTATTTCATGGAAAATTGTTCCTCTCAAAAAATCCTTGAGGTTAGTCTCAAGAATTACCAAATTCGGAGTTATATTGAAGAAGTTATAGCCTCTACAAGTTCTGCCTATTCTTTCCAACGCAAATTCAATTCTCTTTAATCGTATTCCTTTATTTTCTTCATGGTTAGTTTTCTACAATATAAATACATATTTCAAAGCTATAATTTATATTAAAGTATTATTTTTAAAAGAGTTTTATAGTTCATGCACATTAGATTTGGGTTTATGTCTAAAGATGTTGTGATAACCTTATGATTATGTTAATTGCGAGGTGTATTCGTGAATGAACTTTGAAAGTACGAAGTTTTGATTGAGATTCGGAATCAAGGTACGTTTAGGTGGCTAGATATCTTCGAAATTGTTGAATGAATAAGCATGTTTGTGTGATTTTAATTAAATCATTTTGAATTATGATTTATAAATTAACCTTGAGAATTCATGTTTTAATAAATATGTTTGAGAATGGATTTCTATCTTGTTTTGAATGGTTTGAAATTATTTATTATGTTTAAAGGAATTTGATTTTTAAAAGCATGTTGGATTGAATTAAAGAGTTTTTAAAAAGGTTTGATTTTAAAAGCTTGTTGAATTAAATACAAAAGGAGTTTGAGTTATTCTATTATAAAGTTTATTCAAAAGAAGAATTTCATGAGAATTATTGAATTATTTATTAAAAGCTTTACAAGCATGATTATTATATTAATCCCACTATGCGGATTCTTTGAAGACTATGGACTTTGTATGACCTAGTCTTTCCTCAAAAATAGCCTTTCAACATAAAGATACTAGCTTGGGGGGTGTGCACACTTAGAGAGGAATTGAGTTTTTGAAAAGAATTGATTTTAATAATCACTATTATTGAATTATTGAGTTATCGGAATTATTTTTGAGAATCTTGAGAATTGGTTTTGAATCATGAGTTTGGAATTATTGAATTAATTATTGGAACTGGTTTTAAAAGCATGTTTGCGAATAAATTGAGTTTACTTATCTTGCACTTATTGTACTTAGCATATTTTGCTAATCCGTATTTCCTATTTGTTTTGGTTCGCCCTATTTACCTTACTGGTAAGCAGTGTTGACTATTTTCAGGTGGAGTCAATAAATGAGTATTTGGGAGTCCTAGGATATTCTTCACCTAGTTAGGAATGTTGGTCTTTGTTTCTATTTTTAAGTACTCCTAACAATGGCTATTACTATTTTATAAGTATTAACAAAAGAAAGTTGAGTTCTTCGCTGCAAGATTTGTTATTGAGTTAAATATTTTGAGTAGCCTTGCGTAATCACGCAGCGTTAATACGCCTAAGTCTATCTTTACGGAATAATTATACGTATTATACTAGTATTTCCGTAGAGGGAGATTTGGGGGTGTTACACCCTTGATACTCCATCACACATGCTCTCAACATATCTTCCAATGTCTGAATTGTTCTCTCAGTCTGCCCATCCGTGGCAGGATGAAATGCTATGCTCATTAGCAACTTCGTTATTCTCATCGCCTTTTGCAAACTTTGCTAAAAGTTAGACATGAATCTTGAATCTATATCCGAAATGATATTCGTGGGTACCCCATGGTATATCACCACGAACTTCACATAAGCTTTCCCCAACTGATCCATAATCCAAGTACTTCTCATGGGTATAAATGATGCTGACTTTGTCAACCTGTCCACTATTACCCAAATAGTGTCATTTCCCGCCTTTGTCTTAGGCAATACTCTAACAAAATCCACAAAAATCGAATCCCACTTCCAATTCGGCACTTCCAAGGATTGGACCTTTCCTTGGGGTCTACGATGCTCAATCTTCACTTTCTTGCATGTCAAACACTTTGCCACAAATTCAGCTACGTCTCTCTTCATATTGGGCCACCAAAACGTCTTCTTCATGTCCTTATACAATTTATCCCTTTTAGCATGCATTGAATAAGGAGAATTATGGGCTTCTTCCATTAGCCTTTGCTTCAAATTTCCACGACTCTATGGCACACACCATCTTGCCTTAAATGGTGTGTGCCAGACAACTGATCTAGTGTGTGGCATTGAATAAGGAGAATTGTGGGCTTCTTCCATTAAATGTTTTGACTTCCTACTCAAAGCATCTGCCACAACATCAGCTTTTCCTTCATCATATTGAATGTCCAATTCATAATCACTAAGAAATTCCAAACATCTCCTCTGCCTTCCATTCAGATGCCTTTGGGTAAAAATATACTTCAAACTCTTATGATCCGTGAAAATCTTACAAGTCACCCCATACAAATAATGCCTCCAAATCTTCAAAGCAAACACAATTACAGCTAACACCAAATCATGGGTTGGGTAATTCACCTTGTGTGGTTTCAGCTGCCTTGAAGCATACGCTATCACTCTTCGACTTTGCATTAAAACACAACCCAATCTAAACTTCGATGTATCACTATACACTCCATATAGATTGCTTCCATCAGGCAAAGTCAACACAGGTGCTGTGGTTAACCTTTCTGTCAAGGTCTGAAACGCCTCTTCACATTCCCGAGTCCATGAAAACTTATGCTCCTTTTTCATCAAACTTGTCATGGGCCTCGAAATCCTTGAAAAGTCTTACACAAACCTTCTGTAATAGCCTGCCAAACCTAAGAAACTCCTTACATCCGACACATTCTTTGGGGTTGGCCATTCACTAACAGCTCGAATCTTTGCTGGATCGACTGAAACTCCTTCCTTAGAAATCACATGGCCCAAGAATGCCACTTTTTCCAACCAAAATTCTCACTTGGACAACTAAGCATACAACTGATGCTCCCTCAAAATTAACAACACTTGTCTCAAATGCTCCTCATGCTCCTCTTTTTGAAAGGAATGGTGTCCTTCCAACAAGTGTATTATTCTGATAGAGGGTTCAGAATTATTATAGAGCTAATTCTTCAGTAAGGTCAAGTGATCGGAATGCCTAGGTGGAGGCCGCTTCCGATCAGTAATATTAAGGTATAATTAATATTACAGCTTAATCTTAACTGAACCCTTCAGGTCGAACCCAATCGAACAACCGATCCGAGACGACGAATTAATCCGAAGGATTTGATGAGTCGACAGAATTTTACGAATACAGACGTCGGATATCGAGCCTAGGGCGTCGAGACCGAGCGTCGCAAAATCACAAGCAACAAGTTACCGAACCATGCGCGCTATGTGATGGGCTACGCCAAAGCGAGGCATCACTACTTCCCTAGGAACGTAAGGTATATAGGTATACAAGTTGTCTTGGTTAAGCTCAACGATATCAGTAAAGAGTCCTTAGATGTCGTGGCAAAAGAGATAAAATGTCAAGGATGCATTAGATGCGGCATTTTATCAAACCGAGAGTAGCTTGGAGCTATTAGCAATTGGATTGCTTACCTTAAGATATTTAATGATTAAGACAAGCCAAAGCATGCTTAACCATTTCTTGATCTTTGGGATCTCAGAATCATTTTATTCTCGCCCATAAGGGACAATTTATTAATGCGTGGATAAAATGTTCAATAAGATTGAAGATATGCATGAACGCTTTTAAATTTCAACTTATTGATTTATGAATAGTTTTTCATTTCAAATTCTTTCAATTGTAGAACAATGTCTGCAAGTAACTCAAAACAACAACCATGTGTGCCCGGAACTCCCCGAAAAGTTAGCTATCAAGCTTAACTTAACAAACCTTGAAGAATGGGAAGAGGAACTCAGGAAAACTCTCCGGAGTTGTTCCAAGGAGTATGTTCTGGATACTTCCCTCCCAACCCTCTGTACCAAGAAACACTTGAGTGACGAAACTTATTGTGCATGGTCAAATGATTGCAAATTAGTGTCACAACTCATGGCTAACTTCATCCCGAAAGAATGGAAAGAAAAACTTCCATTCTCTTTTCCGGACTTATTTCTTGGAGGACTAAGGGATGTTGTCGGTGTGAGATTCTCTAAGAGTTTCAACGACAACAATGATGGACTCTTGTTTGAAGTGACTAGGTCACTTACAAACATGAATGTGAAGCCATCAGATCAAGGTTGTCTTGCGAAAGAGAGGTACCATCTTTGGTCTACAGTCTGCAACACCAAGTTGAGACCGGGTATGCCCTTCCGACCCCATGTGGCAAGAATGACTAGGCTCTTCAAGCACATGGAACTCCTCGGAATTCCATTAGAAGATGGAATGGCTGGTCATATTATGCTCACTTCACTCCACTTAGGATATGATGCACTAAGGGCATACATTTCTGAAAGAAAGGAGACACATTCTTTGAAGAATATGGTGGAGCTACTTCACCGAGCCAACTCATTTGGGGCAACCAAAGGACCATCAAGAAGGAGGGATTTCAAGGTTAAGGCAAAGATGCGTTGCTTCTATTGTGGTGGGCAAGGCCACTTCAAGAGAGAATGCAAGCTCTTTCGAGAAGAGGAAGAGAGAAATGGAGCATCTGCCTCAGGTATCTTCCTAAACACTTGTGAATTAAGCTTATCATAGGTATTAGATACCAAGTGTGACTCACTTTATGTTGCCTTTTCAGGGACCAAGTGAGAAGCTTATCAAGTGTTGGTGCATGGGCAAGTAGACGACGAAGATCGTTTTTTCGGTCGTGCTTGCATGCACTATTTTGTCTATGACATGTAATTAAACTAATCTTAGTTTTCATCATGCTTTTGAACATACTATGATCTATGGTGTTGGACACCTAGTTATTTTGCTTGTAAAATTTTGACAATAGTTGTTTCAAAATTGTCTTGCAAATATATGTTCAATGGAAATTGCATGCTTTTACATATGATTAGACAAAAGTTGATACCGATAACTAAGACACCTAAGAATTCAACTTCGTTAAACAAACATTAGTAAATATGGCTATATCTACTTAATGTCGAATAAATCTAAATCCTTTGAGAAATTCAAAGAATTTCAGAAAGAAGTTGAGAATCAACTTGGCAAGAAAATTAAAGCACTTCAATCGGATCGTGGTGGCGAATATTTGAGCCATGAATTTGACGATCACTTGAAAGAAAATGGTATTCTTTCAGAGTTGACACCTCCCGGAAATCCTCAATGGAACGGAGTATCCGAACGGAGGAATCGAACCTTGTTAGACATCGCTCGATCAATGATGGGTCTTAGTGAACTTCCTATCTCTTTCTGGGGACATGCGCTACAAACCGCGACACTAACACTGAACCGCGCTCCGTTAAAAGCTGTTGAAAAGACTCTATATGAATTATGGACTAAGAAACCTCCTAGGTTGTCTTTTTTCAAGATTTAGGGATGCGAAGCATATGCCAAGCGATTAATTTCGGACAAACTTCACCCCAAATCGGATAAGTGTTTCTTTGTGGGATATCAAAAGAAACCAAAGGGTATTACTTCTACAATAAATCCGAGAACAAAGTGTTTGTTGCTCGTGATGGTGTCTTTTTGGAGAAGGAACACCTTTCCAAAATGACAAGTGGGAGGAAATCGAACTCGACGAAGTTCGAGAGGACGAGCAACAATGTCAACCTGATAAAACTGAAAATCTAAGTGCTTTGGAAGCAGTTCGGAAGATTGGTCAGAATCAAACAGACAATGTAAATGCTCAACCTATTACCATTCGTAGGTCGCAACGACAAAGATCTCAACCAGACAGATACCTTGGTATTGTCTTAACCGATGATCAAGACATCCTAGTTATGGATGGAGATGAGCCAGCGACATACAAGCAAGCTATGACGAGCCCCAACTCTGCTAAATGGCAAGAAGCCATGAAATCCGAGATGGACTCCATGTCTGAAAATCAAGTCTAAGACTTGGTGAATTTGCCCGAGGGTTACACACCCATTGGTTGCAAATGGATCTTCAAATTGAAGACAGACAAGGATGGAAATGTATCGATATACAAGGCTAGACTGGTGGCAAAAGGTTATAGATAAATCCACGGGATTGACTATGATGAAACCTTTTCACCGGTCGCAATGCTAAAGTCTGTCCGGATTATTCTAGTGATTGTTGCATATTACGATTATGAAATATGGCAGATGGATGTCAAAACCGCCTTCCTAAATGGGATTTTGGAAGAAACTATGTACATGACACAGCCAGAAGGTTTTGTCAATCCGAGCAACGCTGGAAAGGTTTGCAAGCTTAAGAAGTCCATTTATGGACTAAAGCCAGTCAGCAGGAGTTTGAATCTGCGATTTGATGAAGCCATCAGCAAGTTTGGTTTTATCAAGAATCCAGATGAATCTTGTGTATACAAGAAGGTCAGTGGGAGTGACATCGCATTCCTAGTCCTTTATGTCGATGACATACTGCTCATTGGAAACAACACAAAATTACCGGAGTCCGTAAAGGACTGGTTGGGAAATTGCTTTTCAATGAAGGACTTAGGAGAGGCACAGTACATATTGGGCATCAAGATCTACAGGGATAGATCTAAGAGGATGATTGGATTGAGTCAGAGTACTTACATTGATAAAGTATTGGCACGATTCAACATGGAGAATGCCAAGAGAGGGCATCTACCCATGTCCCATGGCGTAACTCTCAGTAAGAAACAGTGTCCACAGACACCTGTTGAGCGAGAGAGAATGGATCAGATTTCATATGCTTCGCTAATTGGGTCTATCATGTATGCCATGATATGTACCAGGCCGGATGTCTCGTATGCCTTGAGTGCTACGAGCCGATACCAATCAAACCCAGGAGAGGCGCATTGGACTGCGGCCAAGAATATCTTGAAGTACCTGAAAAGGAACAAGGATAAAATTCCTGGTTTATGGTGGCCATAAAGATCTGGTTGTTGAAGGTTACACCGACGCTAGCTTCCAGACTGACAAAGACGACTTCAAGTCACAGTCAGGGTACATATTTTGCCTAAATGGAGGGGCATTTAGCTGGAAGAGTGCCAAGTAGAGCACAACTGCAGACTCTACAACTGAAGCCGAATACTTGGCTGCTTCAGAAGCTGCTAAGGAGGCTGTTTGTATTCGGAACTTGGTGAACTTGGTGTTGTACCCTCCATCAAGGGTCCGATAGATCTCTACTGTGACAACAATGGAGCTATCACTCAGGCTAGAGAGCCAAGAGAGCACCAGAAGGTCAAACATGTCCAAAGGCGATTTCAATTGATAAGGGAATGGAAATCCGAAGGTGAAATCAGAATTTGTAAGATCGGCACGGATGATAATGTGGTCGATCCTTTGACTAAACCTTTGCCTCAAGTGAAACACAACAAGCACGTTGAGACAATGGGAATCAAGCATATTGGAGATTGGCTTTGAAATTCCCTGTACATGTGTTTTAATTAAACTGGTTGTTTTAATGTAAAACACTGTATTGAAACCATTCATTTATGGAGTAATTAATTTTTGTGTAAAGTTATCATTCACTCCATTGCTATTTAATTGTGGTTTAGAATTAAATAATGAGTCCATTCGATTTATGGAAATATTGAAAACAGGGTATCAAGACCATGTCTTGGATAAAGAAACACCTGTTAAGTGAACATTGAATATTTAAATCGAAAATTATCCCTAATCGAGGTCATCTAAATGATGGACGATTGATGACCACCAGAGATTAGTGTGTAGTATGATTTACATCACTGTTTCTTGTGCTACAAGGACATGATGGTCATAAATCATTTGCACAGGTGCCAGTTTGGAACTGCACTGGATTGACCTATGAGAGTACTTTAAGAGATTTAAAGTTGTCATAAGTACATTTCTCATTATAGCTATCGGAACTCGTTTTCTCGACCATGAGTATTGTGAAGTTTTCTTGTTTGAGAACTAGTCTCTTTGATGTTGCCTAACATCTGCCGTAACTGGGGATCATAACGGGAACACTCGGGAGATTAGGTCCTCTTAGTAAGAGAAGCTTACAATGCAAGACTGGGAATGTCCCCCTATTAACAATAGGGAATATGTCTTTGTTGTTTACAAGGTCGCTCGATGAGCGAGACTGTGAAAATGCATGGCCGTGCTCAGATGGATTTTAGAAATCATCTGTTTATTGACAGTCGAACTCGGAGATTAAGAAACACTTCTGAAGGTAATAAGGATGACGATGAATCTTACCTTATAGTTCACGAAGAGACATTAAGCGACATAGGAAATAGGCTATACACTATATGCACACTTGTCCGGAAGGACAAGTGGGAGATTGAAAGGAATGGTGTCCTTTCAACAAGTGTATTATTCTGATAGAGGGTTCAGAATTATTACAGAGCTAATTCTTCAGTAAGGTCAAGTGATCGGAATGCCTAGGTTGAGGCCGCTTCCGATTAGTAATATTAAGGTATAATTAATATTACAGCTTAATCTTAACTGAACCCTTCGGGTCGAACCCAATCGAACAACCGATCCGAGACGACGAATTAATCCGAAGGATTTGATGAGTCGACAGAGTTTTACAAATACAGACGTCGGATATCGAGCCTAGGGCGTCGAGACCGAGCGTCGCAAAATCATAAGCAACAAGTACGAACATAGCCGTAGCTAGGCTAGGCTAGCTCATCGCAAGCCTAGGCGCACCATGGTGTGCTAGGCGCGCCATGCGTGCTAGGCACAAGCCTAGGCACTATCGCAGCCCATCGCACCATCGCAGCACAAGCACATCACCATCGCATGGCTAGGCCTGTGCGTGTGTGCGTGTGCTTGTGCCTTAGCCTATCGCACCATCGCAGCAGCATGCCTGCGCATATGCGTGCCTTCGCATGGCACTGCATCGTAGCATGCGTGCCTGGGTGCTAGGCACCATCGCAGGCCCCTCGCACAAGCACAGCACCATCGCATGGCCAGGCCAGTGCGTGTGTGCGTGTGCGTGGAGGGCATCGCAGCAGCAGCACGAGCCTCGCTCAGTACGTGTGCATACAAGCCATCGCAGCATCACAGCACCAAGCTTCGCATGCTTGTGCGTGTGGCTGGCGAGGCGATGCCCAGCATGCGTGGCTCGCCAGCAGCACGCATGCTGGGAGTGCGAGGGCCTGGGTGTGCTTGTGCGTGCAAGAGCTAGGAAGCCAGCAACATTTGCTAGCAGCGCCCAGCGCCTAGCAAGCAGTAGCGTAGGCATCACCCAGCAGCAGCACGCAGCGCGCATGGGGCTGGCTGGGCTAATGCTTGCTGCCTTGTGCTGGCTAGCTGGCAGTGCTAGCTGGCTGCCGGCCCAGCAGCCCTCTATGCCGGTTTTGTGAGGGTGGGGACCAAGGCTTGGGCAAAGCCTTGGGGAGCAAGGCGATGGTCCCCCCCACCTCTCTTGGTCCTCACTTAACTCTCTCTCTCACCTTGACACTTGTTGCATTGTGATTTATTTGATTATTAATTTATTTTGGAATTAAATTAATTACCAAAATTATTCATTCTCCCACATTGGTTGGGAAATGAAGTTCAAGGGTTCATTTCCCTATAAATACCAAAGTTTGGGTATTTGGGAAAAGAACAACCTTGAGTGGAATTAAAAGGCAACTCTTGATTTGACTAAACCTTGATTCGTAAAACTCATAGTTTTATTTGTCCGGGTCTCGACTAACCTTCGAGACTTAGGACGCTCGGGTCGGGTTCGAGGGTACGATCCCGTTGGAGACCTTGTATTTTCGGGGTTCAAGTAAGAGCTCATTGTTGAGCAAAGCACGCGTCAAAGGTATAATCTTTTATCCTTTCTTGTGTTTAATTATGTTTTGCTTGTTAATTGCATTTATTATGGGGGCGGGTCTTGGTGGGTTTCTTTCCGCGTAGTGAGGGTCACTATGAAACCCAACAGTTTATCCTTTGAATAAATCAAAATATCGTCAATAAACACCACTAAAACTTATCCAAGTATGGCATGAAAATCCTATGCATCAAATCCATGAACACTGCTGGTGCATTGGTCAAACCAAACGGCATAACTGTGAACTCATAGTGACCATAACGGGTCCTGAAAGCACTCTTTGAAATACCTTGCTCTGCAATCCTCAACTGGTGATAACCTGACCACAAATCTATCTTCGAAAACAGTCCAGCCCCTTTCAGCTGGTCAAACAAATCATCGATCCTTGGTAATGGATACTTGTTCTTCACTGTAACATTATTCAACTCTCTATAATCAATACACAATCTCATACTTCCATCCTTTTTCTTTGCAAACAACACTAGAGTTCCCCAAGGTGAAGAACTAGGTCGAACGTAAACTTTCTCCAACAAATCATCCAACTGAGTCTTTAACTCTTTCATCAATACCAGGTACTAGGTCGATAGTGAACTCCACATCCCTCATTGGTAGCATACCAGGAATCTCATCTGGAAATACATCAGTAAACTTTTCTATAACAGGAATACTTTCATTACTCTTCTATTCCTCACTTCCAACTTCTTGAACACTACACATAAACAGAGGATAACCCTTCTTAACAAACTTCTATAGTTGCATTGTAGAAATAATTCTCAATCCTGAACTCTTCCCATCCTTTCTGTATGTCACTCTAGTTTTACTTGGGCTATTCAAAGTTACCTTTTAGCTGCATAGTCAATCTTGGCTTCATACTTTCCCAACCAATCCATCCTAGAATCACATCGAGATCCTTCAAATCGAACTCGATCAAATCTGATGGAAATTCTACCCCAGAAATGGAAAGAGGTACACTCCTAAACAACTTGCCACAATCTTTATTTTTTTCCCATTTTAATCTTTTTAAGACCAGAAAACTGATACCACTTTATAACACCCCCAAAACTCCCTCTACGAAAATACATACTAGTATATTGTAAATAATTATACTGTAAAGATAGACTTAGGAGTATTACCGCCGCGTGATTACACAAGGCTACTCAAAACTACTAAACCAAACCAAAACTTTGTAGCGAAAACTCAAACTCTTCTTTTATTAATACTTAATAGAAATAGTAACCATTGTTATGAGTACTCAAAAATAGACCAAAACCAACATTCCTAAAAACTAGGTGAAGCATATCCCGGGACTCCCAAATGCTCAATTATTGACTCCCCCTGAAAATAGTCAACACTGCTTACCATTAAGGTAAACAGGGCGAACCAAAACCAAAACAAATACGAATTAGCAAAATATGCCAAGTACATTCAAGTGCAAGATAAGTAAACTCAATTTATTAGCAAACATGTTTTTAAAACCAAATTCCAATAATTAATCCAATAATTCCAAACTCATAATTCAAAACAAATTCTCAAGATTCTCAAAACAATTTCAAATAACTTAATAATTCAATAATAATGATTATTTAAATTCAATTCCTCTTTTCAAAAACTCAATTCCTCAGTGTAGGGAATTTTTCAATTCACATCATTGAGCCTTACTGTGGTTCATGCTTTTAGGCATGGCGGTGTTCCAAGGAAAAGAAGCTAGAGATAAAAGAGTCGCCAACAAGTTTTAGGAACTTGTAAACTGTTCACAGGTGTGAAGGTTACACCCCATTCACGATTACGGAGGTCGCTAACTCCATAGTGGTCTGGAACCATGACTAGATGTTCGGGGATGATGGTACGAATCCAACCTAAAAGAGATTGAACTCGCCCTAAATAGGCCTCTACTCAATTCTTATGATATTCATGTGCGCTTTTCAATCAGCATAAATACATCAAATTAATCCTAAACCTGTTTAATCTACGTTGGTTGATTATTAATGCACAATCAAATCTAATGTTGGTGATCACTTGAATTAAAATCATATTAAACCTAAAATCAAGTTATTAATTATCTTATTAGGCGTGATTTCAAGTACAAATTCCCTTTAAACCTACAAGAAGGGGTGTGATCAAGCAATAACAATAAATCATGAATAATCAAGAAACATATGATTAATATAACAATCACATCATAACAACATCATCAAAATATCGTTAGTAAGATCCTAGGCATGATACTAATTAACAGATTAATAACAAATCCTAGCATGTCACTAAAAATAAAATCAAAGCGTTATCCTAAACATGACACTAGAAATCATAAAAACATCCTAAACATGATACTAGGAATTAAAATAACATTGTAAACATGATTTCTACTTCAAAATCAAAAGAATAATTAAAGAAATAATTGAATTACTCACTTTGATTCTTCAACCTTCTTGCTATTAAAATAATACACACGCTAGTAACTTCAAGAAAGTTAAATCAATAAAGTAAACAAATAAAGTATGAACTGAAATATGATTTGGGACCAAACCCTCTGAACTATTAACCTTTCACGTCGAGGTTGAAGGCAACGTCGAGTATGGTTTGGAGTATTCGAATCTCGTGAATGAGGTATTGTATCAAGGATGTGTTTAGGCTAAGAACATGGATGATTGATAAGGTTTGATGATGATTAGAGCTAGGTGGTAATAGCTAATTGTAGCTTATCATTGATGATTCTAGCTGATTTGAAAACGGGGAAAACGACCTCTATTTATAAGGAAAAAAGAGAGAGTGGACGATTAGAAAAAGATCAGAATTTGAATGGAAGTAAAACTAACTCTGACGCGTCGCGCTAGCTATATCGTGTCGCGTTGGAACCATCGCGGTGTGCTGGGACTATCGCGGTGCGTTGAGACCAGGCCATCGCAGTGCGTTGGGACTATCGCAGTGCGTTGAGATCATCGCGGTGCGTTGGCCCTGGCGTTGTGCGCTGGTTTTAAAGGATGATATAATTTGTAAGGAATTTGATTTCCGATAGAATTGGGTTTACAAAATTTATCCGGACATCTTTTAATTTGAACGGGATAAGGACTATCAAACAAGAAGTTTTATTTGGCTTCAAACTCTTTTGATCTTTATCTTTTTGAAAAGGATAAATTAGAACCTTTTTGAGACTCCTAGAAGATCCTAAGGAATCCTAATTGGTTTAGGATTGGGATTAAAGTATTTGGACCCTCACATGATCATTGGGTCGTAGGTAAGGTGGACCTAGGTCCGGTTTGGGCTCGGTTTAGTATTTTGGCCATAACTTATTCGTTTTAAGTCGAATTTGGGCTTATAATATATCGCTGGAAAGATATTTTCAAACCCCATCCAACTAAGCAATAAATGGAACGGAATTATGGACCAAAATAATCTTTTTGGGACGTATTTATGACTTGGACACGCAATGAATGATTTTAAGGACACGAAATAAATGATTTTGAGTTTAAAGACACGAAATAAATGATTTTGAATTAAAGCATTTTAGGAAAGGTTTGGGATATGGTCAAGGCTTAAGGAAACTTCACGAGACTCTTCAACTCTTTACCAAACTTGTAAATCAAAGACGTGAAAGGTACTTACCACTGAGTTTGGTTTTTGGGGAGACATAATCAGGTGTCTATAGAAGCCCCCACTTTGACTAAGTTTTGAGAAACGTAAGTTTCGAAAACAAAAGTTAAAGTAGACCGATAGGAGTGGAGAATGATTCAGAACGTTCTGCGATCCTAAATCATCCCTTTTAAACGCCGGTACAAGTAGAAAACGTCAGTTCTATAAATAAAGGAGTTAAGGGGAAAGAAACGCATATCGGGGGTGATGACAATCCACTTTAGGAATAGTTGCCAACATAAATCTTGAATGATGAGCGACAATCCAGTTTAGGGAAAGTTGTCAATGCCACGTGACAATCCATCATAGGAAAATGTTGCTATAATGAAACGACAATCCGCATCTCGGAAAAATTGCTAAAGTCCAACTTAAGAAAAGTTGTCAACGCTGCGTAACAACCCATCATAGAAAATATTGCTACGATCTACAATCCATGCCTTGGAACATAACTCTCGAAAGACAATCCACTTTGGAAAATTTGTCAATACTATGTGACAATCCGCATCTTGGAACATTTGCCGGACGAGCTAAACGACAATCCGCTTTGGAAAAATTGCCACTACTGAAATGAATGACAATCCACACCGGGGAACCTTTGCCGAAATATTAAATAATGACCCATGACAATCCTTTTGGGAATTTTTCCATAGTGAACTCGGTGAATGACAATCCAATCTTGGAAGAATTTGCCAAAGGATGTATGACAATCCAAGCGCGAAAAAATTGCCAAAGGAGATGACTTGTGACAATCCATTTTTGGAAAAAATTGCCAAATGGAGAAGGTGCGTGACAATCCACTCTTGGAAACATTTTCAGTTGAGAGTGACAATCCAATCCTGGAAAAATTGTCTCATAGGTGATGTACCTGAGCCCTACAAAAGTCAAATTTTGCCAAAGGACCTTGACGGTTAGTTGACTTGAGGTTGACTCAAGGTTTGGTGTACTCAACTCAATGTACTCAAATCGACTCGATGTTGTTTTAACACGACATGGCTTAAGGTGCATGACTCGTGAGTGCAGACTCAACTCAATGTGGTGACACGACATGACTCAATGTGCATAACTCGTGTGTGCATTGTGCGGTGATTGTGTTCATGCAAGCAGAAAAGCAAAAATTTTCCGTCATTTTTGTGGAGGGCACCGACTTTCTCGCGAAAAGAAAGACGTGAAAATGAATGAAGGTAAAGTGTTGGTGAAAAAAGAAGTGTTTGAACTTCCCCAAAAGGAAAAAGATGAAAAGAATGAATCCATGTTGAGTGAGCTTAATTAAGTGTATGCATTAATGTTATATCTCATGGTGCAAGGATTGTAGCATCCTAGACTTCCTCAATTGATGAAAGTATTTGGGTAACTTAGGCGCGGAGGCTAAGTACCTCATACTTTATGATGTGATGATGATCGTGATAATGAGTGATTCTAAGATGACAAGGCATGCTTCAAAGCTGTATCAAGATTTCATGAGAAAGTGTTCCTAAGGGAAGGATTATTTGGCTATGTATTCGTGATATGTGTGAGAGTGACACTAAGGTTAAGCTGCAAAGGCTAAGGGTGTGGAAAAGTATTTTGAGAAGAGCCAAATGATGGTGACTCTTAGGCTGGATAAGCTATTGATGTAGGGATCAAGCCCCCAAGTCTAGCTCTAAATGGATAGGGATGAGCATTGGAGATCCCTTGATATGATCATGCATGAATGTGAATATGAGTGAATGCAATTTTATTATGGCCACACCCTAATGTGAGATTGCCTATGTATCTATTAGGAATGAGGCCGAACGTAGCTCTAGCCGAACCTTACACAAGTGTGTGTACACCTCAAGGAGGTCTTTCAAGGGTTATAATGGGGTTAGGCTAAAGGTCGAAGAAGAAGGGATAAAGGCTCAAGATGTTGGGTTTCGTAGCGTCTAACGCTACGCGGAAGAGAAACCTGCCCAAGACCCGCTCACTAATTAAAGTAACTAAATATCTAATCACATAATTAACAACATAATAGAGAGAAAGAAAATAGACATTCTTACCCTTGACGCGTGCTTCGCTCGATTCACGAGCTCATTCTTCAAAGCTCGAGCCTCACAAGTGCGACGGCCTCCTACGGCCCGCACCCTCGACCTGACCCAAATGGTCTTAGTCCCGAAGGTTAGTCGGGACTTGACCAATAAAAACTAGAGTATTATGAATTTAAGGTTTTCTCATTTTTCTAAGGAGATGCCTTTTTAGTTTCACTCAAGTATTCTTCCCAAAACCCAAAACTTGGGTATTTATAGGGAATGGAGACTTGATCTCCATTCTCCCATCAATATAGGAGATTTGCATTTTTCTCTATTTTATTTTAATAAAAAACAAAATAAAATGCAATTCAATCAACAAGCTACAAGTGGCACAAGGAGGGAAAGAGAGTAGGTGAGGACCACCAAAGGGGGATCAACTTACCCTGCTCCCTAAGCCAAACACCAACCCTTGGTCCCCATAGAAAAACCGGACCACCTCGCCACTTGGCTGGCTGGCAGCCTGCCTTGGCTGCCAAGGCTGCCAGCTGGCGCCTAGTACCAAGGCTGGGCTGCTAGCTAGCTTGCCCACGCACATGTGGTAGCCACACAGCCAGCCAACGCATGCATCGCTGCGATGCTATTGCATGATGCTGCTTGGTGCTGCTTGCTATGCGAGTGGCGTGGTGTCACGGTCCGAGTGGTTTGACACCGGATCGTGCGGCGCGCTCTTATCTTTTAGAAACAAGAACGCAAGCCTAGAGTGAGAGAGGTTCGTGGGCACACAGCAACACGGACCAAAGGTATCTCAATGAGGTAATCATTAGTAATGAGTGCAGGGTCGGGGCTTGTGACGGCCGATACTTCGAAGCGGGCACAAGCGGGACCGACAAGGATGTAGGCGCCTTTGAGAGTCTCTTGGTTTGGTGGGGAGCTTTAAAACAAGGCAAGCACACTATAAAGGCTTAAATCAACACACAAGTCTTAAAGCAAGGCAACCCGAATAGGAGCTTTTTCATTCATTCAACCATCGCTCCATATAGAGCTTTATATTTCTTACATGGAGAAATACTAGTGAACACTGAAATGACAGTAACACAATAATCTCCTCTAGCGCCTAAACTACTTACACAAATACATTGAAAGTTTAACATAAGCTAAATAAAGATATAAGAAAGCAAAATACATGATGAAAGAGGTTGGATCCTAACATCCTCCCCCACTTAAGCTGTCGACGTCCTCGTCGACTTACAAAATATGACTAAGGAGACTAAAGTTCTTGATCCTTAGGTCTCTGCTGAAGAGGTGCTGCGCTGTCTGCTCCTGATGCTGGCTCGGTTGCTGATGTTGCGGCTTGAGTCTTCTTGATCTGGGTGGTAGGGCTTGAGGCGGCTGACGTGAAAGACTGGGTGTATCTTCATCCATGCTGGAGGTTCGACCTTGTACGCATTCTTCCCTATCCGTTTTATGATGCGGATGGGGCCTTCGTATTTTCTGATTAATCTTCGATCTCTTCCTCTCAAAAACTTCAATTGTTCGGGTAACACTTTCACCATCACCATATCCCCAACATCAAACTCCAACGGTCTTCTGTTTTGATCAGCCCACTTCTTCATTCTCCTAGCTGCTCGCTCCAAGTAGGCCCGAGCAATCTCTGTGTTTTTCTCCCACTCCCTTTTGAATTCTCGAGCTTGAGTACTTCGTCCGGCCTCGGTGTCTGCTACTGTGTGAGGCAAGAGAGGTTGTTGGCCCATGGTCAGCTCGAAAGGGCTCTTGTTTGATGAGGAGCTCTTTTGGGCGTTAAAACAAAGCTGAGCTACATCGAGGAGTCTCACCCAATCCTTCTGATTGGCACTGACGAAGTGGCGCAAATATTCTTCAAGTAACCCATTGAATCTCTCCGTCTGCCCATCTGATTGTGGATGATGACTTGATGACATATTGAGTTCTGACCCCATCATCCGAAACAACTCTGACCAGAATATGCTTGTGAATCTCGTGTCTCTGTCGGTCACTATACTCTTGGGGAGTCCCCAATACTTCACAACGTGCTTGAAAAATAATGAGGCAGTTTCTTCAACACCACATGCCTTTTGCATTGGAACGAAGGTAGCATATTTTGAGAATCTATCTACAACCACCATTACTGCGGAGAGCTGGTCCACCTTTGGGAGGCCATTGATGAAGTCCATGGATACACTCTCCCAAGGGCGAGTAGGGATTGGTAACGGTTCAAGGAGCCCACCGGATTTCTGTCGGTCGACCTTGTCTTGTTGACACACCAGACAAGTTCTTGTGTAGTTCATCACGTCCTCTTTCATCCCCGGCCAATAGTATCATGTGCTCAGTAAGCTGAGTGTCCTTTGCCAACCCGGATGACCTGCCCATAGCGTGTCGTGGCATTCCCTCAAGAGCATCTTTCTCAAACCACCTACTCTAGGGATGAAGAGTTTCTTTCCTTTAGTGTAGACGAGTCCGTCTTCCATCCAGAAACGTCTAGTTTTCCCTTCTTCAATCAGTTTCTTGATGGTTCCTGTCATCGGATCATCTCCTAAGTAAGCTTTGACTTGATCACGCACAGAGGTAGCGATGTTGCTTGAAGTTAAAGGGGCTAATCTTTGTAGGGGTGCCAGGTCTGCTCGCCTGCTCAGCGCATCTGCTACCCTGTTGCTAGCCCCTGTCCTGTATGCAAACTCTACATCGAACTCAGCTAAGGATTCTTGCCATCGAGCCTGTCTTCCCGTCAACTTAGGCTGAGAGAGAAAGTGGGTTGCAGCAGTATTGTCGGTGCGGACGATGAACTTCGAGCCCAACAAGTAATGTCTCCAGCCCCTAAGGCAGTGCACAATAGCTAGGAGTTCCTTTTCTTGTGCTGCATACTTCCTTTCCGTACTGTTCAACTTCCGACTCTCGAATGCGATGGGATGGCCATCTTGGAGTAGTACTCCTCCCAAGGCAAAATCGGAAGCGTCTGTCTCTACTTCAAAGGGTTTGTTGGGGTTAGGGAGAGCGAGGACTGGCTCTCTCACTACTGAATCTTTCAATTTCTGAAAAGCTTTTTGCTGTTTCTCTGACCATTCCCAACGATGATCGTTCTGCAAGAGGTCGGTGAGGGGACTGGCTAACTCGGAGTATCCCTTGATAAATCTGCGGTAATAATTTGCCAAGCCTAGAAAGGACCGAAGCTCGGAAGTGTTCCTTGGATCTTTCCAATCCTGAATTGCTTGTATCTTCTTTGGATCCATCCTTATGCGGCCTTTACCTACAAAGTGTCCCAAGAACCCAACTTCTTCTTGGGCGAAAGCACATTTTTCTCGCTTGACGAATAGATGATGTTTTCGCAGCTTCTCAAACACCTTTCTCAAGTGGTCGAGGTGTTCTTCAAAGGTCTTGCTATAAATTACAATGTCATCCAGGTACACCACTACAAATTTGTCGAGAAATTAATGGAACACTTGATTCATCAAGGTGCAGAAGGTTGCGGGGGCATTGGTCAACCCAAACGGCATAACTAGTCACTTAAATGCTCCATATCTCGTCACACATGCGGTCTTCGGTTCATCTCCTTGAGCAATGCGAACCTGGTGGTAGCCAGATTTCAGATCCAACTTCGTGAAGAACACTGCATCCCCTAGTTGATCGAACAAGTCCGCCACCAACGGAATGGGGTAATGATTCCGCACTGTGACCTTGTTGAGGGCTCGGTAGTCTATGCACAATCGGAGGCTCCCATCTTGTTTCTTCTGGAAGAGAACGGGAGCTCCATAAGGAGCTTTCGAGGGGCGGATGAATCCTGACTCTAGTAAGTCTTCCAGTTGCTTTCTAAGTTCCGCTAGCTCGGGAGGGGCCATACGGTAAGGGCCTCGAGCAGGGGGCCTCGAACCAGGAACAAGTTCAAT
This sequence comes from Chenopodium berlandieri, assembly GCA_034703905.1. Lineage (NCBI taxonomy): Eukaryota > Viridiplantae > Streptophyta > Magnoliopsida > Caryophyllales > Amaranthaceae > Chenopodium > Chenopodium berlandieri. The sequence continues at coordinate 14,483,770 of CM068285.1, forward strand.
CTCGTGATCCACAGCCCTCCTAGGAGGAAACACCTTTGGGAGCTCTTTGGGGAGGAGGTCCTCAAATTCCGTGAGAAGCTTATCTAAAGCTGCAGGGATTTCATGAGGGGCTTCATCTTCTTTCACTGATAGAGTAGCAAGGAATGTGGGTTTGTTCCTTTTCAACCCCTTTTTAGTTGTATTGCCGAAAGGAGGGGGCCTTTAGACCCTTTTCTCATCTTGCAAGTCTTGAGGAGGCAAGGCTGTTGTCCAGCTACTAATACTGACCCCAGATGGGGCATCGGGACAGCTTTACTTGCACGTAGGAAGTCCATACCGAGTACAAGGTTAAAGTCATCCATGGTGGCTACAGTGAAATCTAGGTTTCCGCTCCAATCCCCCAGCTTTGTTGGGATGTTCCTTGCAACCCCATGAACTGGCTTGGCGGCTGAGTTAACAGATTTCATACTACCCCCTTCTTGAATCGGCTTCAGCCCCAATCTTCGTGCTTCTCCTCGGGATATGAAGTTATGGGTGGCCCCGGTGTCAATCATCGCATTGCCCCTCCTCCCATTCACCAACACTTCTACATACATCAACTCAGTGTTTTTGGACCTCTCCTCGGGCTCTTCCGTTCCCATGGCGTACAACATGTGCACCGTGCCCAGCCTTGAGGGCTCTTCCTCATCAGGTTCTACTTCGCATGCTTCTTCGATCTGTTTTGACTCCACCGTCATCGCCGATAACTTCTTTTGGAGACTATCGATTTCTCCCTTATGACGGCATTCGAACCACTTGTGAGGGCCCCGGCAGAGGATGCATGTTAGGGGTCTGTTCCCCGTTGAGAAGGTTGATGTGCTTCCCTTACTTGATGAAGAGGAAGCTCCACTCCTTCTAGAGTCGTCCCCCACAATCTTGTTGTACCTACTCCCAACATTGTTTGAGCTAACTTGGGAGGCGGGGTGTTGGCTTCTAGGAGTGCTTGTTGCTTGTCCATTGTTCCCCTTCTTCTGATTAGGGCCCTTATCGGGTGAGTAATCCATTAACTTCTCAGCTGCTGCTATAGCACCGGCTAGAGTGTCTATCTTTTGGCGCCAAATCTCACGTTGCGCCCAATCCTTCAAACCTCGCACAAAGTTGAACAACCGATCCTTCTCTGACATATCTTGGATCTCTAACATGCACGCACAATATTCCTTCACATATTCTCGAATGGAAGTCTTGTGGTGTAGGGTTGTTAACTTTGTGCGAGCCACGAACTCGGTGTTATCCGGGCAGAACTGGTTCTTGATCTCCTTCTTGAGATCCTCCCAACTATCAAGCGTGATTCGTTTTGCTTGAATGTCGGCATATTTGGTGCGCCACCACAACTTCGCGTCCTCCACTAAATACATGGTGGCAGTATCCACCTTGAAGGGATCCTCTATTTGACAAATCCGGAAGTATTGTTCCATGTCAAAGATGAAGTTGTCGACTTGCTTCGAATCTCTTGCCCCATCAAAGGTTTGGGGCTTGGGCGGCTTTATCTTTGCACCCCCATTGCCCCCAAAGCCTTGAGGAGCATGCATAGTGGCACACTTGTCGTGTGCCTCATCAGCTAGTGCCTGGACACAATTCAGTTGCTCCAACAGTCCATCTACTGTGGAACGTAGAATGCTGATTTCATTATCCTGCTTCATCACAATATCTTCGAGCTTGGGCACCCTTTCCTCTAGGAAGGCCCATTGTTCGGACTTGCCCTCAAGCCAGGCCAGCCGTTGTTCGAAGGTGTATTCGAGATTATCTTCCATCACTGGCGTCCTACTTGAACACGAGTTTAGGCAACGATGCAGCGTTGGCTCTGATACCAACTGTCACGGTCCGAGTGGTTTGACACCGGATCGTGCGGCGCGCTCTTATCTTTTAGAAACAAGAACGCAAGCCTAGAGTGAGAGAGGTTCGTGGGCACACAGCAACACGGACCAAAGGTATCTCAATGAGGCAATCGTTAGTAACGAGTGCAGGGTCGGGGCTTGTGACGGCCGATACTTCGAAGCGGGCACAAGCGGAACCGACAAGGATGTAGGCGTCTTTGAGAGTCTCTTGGTTTGGTGGGGAGCTTTAAAACAAGGCAAGCACACTATAAAGGCTTAAATCAACACACAAGTCTTAAAGCAAGGCAACCCGAATAGGAGCTTTTTCATTCATTCAACCATCGCTCCATATAGAGCTTTATATTTCTTACATGGAGAAATACTAGTGAACACTGAAATGACAGTAACACAATAATCTCCTCTAGCGCCTAAACTACTTACACAAATACATTGAAAGTTTAACATAAGCTAAATAAAGATATAAGAAAGCAAAATACATGATGAAAGAGGTTGGATCCTAACACGTGGGCTTGGTGATGTTCGCTAGCAAGCACGCTAAGCTACCCACACGCACACATAGCACGCTGCTGTGATGCGTGTGATGTGCGAGTGCATAGCTTAGTGCGAGGCTACGAAGGGCTGGGCGCTAGGCCCTAGCATGCTAGCAAGCAGGCAAGGCACCATGCCTGCGATGCTTGCGATAGCAAGGCCTAGCAAGCACTTGCGTGCTGCTGGCCTTGCGATGCTTGCGGGCTAGCGAGGGGCTTGGTGCTTGGCCTAGCATGATGCGATGGCTGGCGCTGCTATGCTAGCACGCCCAACCATGCATAACCACACCACACACACGTGTGCACGCATCTTGCGATGCTTGTGCCATGCGATGTGCGTATGCTAGGGGATGCTAGGCACCCATGATACACATGGGTTAGTGACCTCGCCTAGCGTAGAACTCGCATGGCTAGGCCAATGTGAGGCTACGACTAGGCTCGAACTTGTCGCTTGCTTGATTTCAGTCTCGTCAAATTCTAAATTCGACTCGAATTGCGACGCTCGGTCTCCACGCTCTAAGCTCTCCGATGTCTTTGTTCGTAATACTCTAATGACTCATCTAATCCTTCGGATTGATTCGTCGATTCGGATCGGTTATTCGATTGGGGTGCGACCCGAAGGGTTCAGTCAAGATTAAGTCATAATATTAATTATGCATTAATATTACTAATCGGAAGCGGCCTCCACCTAGGCATTCCGATCACTTGACCTCACTGAAGAATTAGCTTTCTAATAATTCCAAACCCTCTATCAGAATAATACACATGTTGGAAGGACACCATTCCTTTCACAAGACCCAAAATAAGCCCCTAAGTTGTGCAACCTTGCATTGGTATTTATATGCTTGAGGTTTCTTACTTTTGAACTTATTTTCTCTGTTTTTGCATTGAAGATTTGTATTTGATTCTTCTTTGGATAAGTGTAGGCAATCTCGATCATGCAGTCTATCACTCACTTGACATTCATGTTTCTCAGGCACGGTATCGAGCACTTAATAAGAGACGCAATCCAAGACGTGTTCATATCAAAGACATTGGAACACTTGCCTTTTTGCGCAATTTTATTTCTATTTGAACTTTTGAAATTTTGGGAAAGTCACTCAAGATTTTGTACTTGGCTTTGAAGATTGCATAAGTTGCACACCATCCCATCCCAAGGTTAGGTAGATGTGGGTTGAAGAAAGACAGGCCAATCGTTGATTATATAATTGAAAAGGTGAAGGTGATATAATAAGGCTACAAGGGGTGCCTCAAATCATTGGTATACCTCGTGTCGGCATGGATTTTTTTTTTTTTTGAAATGAAATGCAATGCAATGATCATATGTAAGGAAATAAAATGCTCATTTTATTGAAATGGAAAAGGATAACAAACTCATGAATTAAATCTACGAAAAAGATGGAGGGTGCCTATGCTAGACTTATTAAGGGAAAGGAAAAAACAAGAATAAGAAAAGAATCATGAAATATTGGTGAGAAACTTGCATCGTGCTTTGTGTTTGGAAAAAATCCGGGAATAGGATGGACCCTCAACTCCAATGACAGAAAGGATGACTCATGCATGGACCTAAGACATGTTCGTGGCGTGAAAGAAAGACATATACAGGGTGTGTGCAAAGACTCGTGAGTGAAGGTAATGTGTGCCAGACTTGTGTAATGACCATGCGAATAGACATGCGATTTGACTCAAACAAGACCAGGAAAAGACCAAGTATGTACATTAAATTGGTTAATCGTAGTTGTGGGACTCAACATGAAGACTCGGAAAGAGGCAGCCGAACTATTGCGTGGCGATGGGACTATCGAGGGGCGTTGGCGTTAATGCAGCGCGACAATGCTATCGCGGCGCGTTGGTCACAAACGTCATGCGCTATAAATCGAAATAATGCGCCAAAAATGGAACGTTACTGCAATATGCTTTCAATGATTTTTTCGAAGCTTTAAGCCTATAGTCTGCTTGGTCGAGTATATTTAAAATTTATGGGTTCATATTAATTAACCAAAATAATTAAGCAAAGTCAATTGGGTTAGTATATACAAGTCATATGTACAAGAATCAAGTTAAGAAAAAGGTTAGTTTAATCACAACCAAAAGGTTAGTTTAATCAAAAATAAGGTATAAACAAGTAGGATATGCACAAGCAAGTAGTTAAGTAGTCACAACATGATGCAATGAGTTTGCAACCTAACCATGGCTCTAGTTCTCTAAGGTCAAGGATTATGGTGTCCAAGAGGGTCCATGGTTAAGAGTCCGGATGCATCGCGCGGAAGCCTTATCTTAGAAGGGTTGGCACGGTGGACGAGACCCCGCGAGTTAAACATAACTCCATGGTTTGGTGAATTCAACAAACTGGATGCACCCATTATTGCTCGGAGCGTTTATTAGGGTTGACGGAGGGTGAATCCCAGGGGCAAAAACATATGTAAAACACATATGGATTCAGAAAGGTTGGAAAATCTTAATTAGAAAGTAAAATCGTCGAGACAGTACTAGAATCAGGCCAAACAGGAAGATAGAAAGCTGGCACAAAATCGCTAGATCCATCACTGGACGGTAGGAACCATCGTCCGGCGATAGCTTTATCGCGACGCAATAAGACTATCGTCTGGAAATAGCTTTATCGTGACACGATAAGACTATCGTCAGGCGTTGGTTTCCAATGTCCTGCGATAGTTCTGACGTTCTACGGCAGTTTTAATTTTTGATTTTTTTTTTATTTTTCGAAGCTTCGTTTTGATTTTAGTTGTGAAAAATATTCCCGGCCTTTCCTACGTGTATGTCCTATGTTTTTGACACATTACAGATGGTCTTTCCAATCCGAACCTTTTTATGCTTATGCCACAATGTTAATCAAAATTATGCACATGATTATCTAGAATCTTTCAAGTCTCATCCACTCATTCTAAATCAATTGCTAAAATAAATTAGGAATCAATTTAGAAATCCTCCCCAGTAAAGCTGCCAAAAACTGTAGGGAATTTTCAACTCAATTATCGAGCCATACTGTGGTTCATGCTTTTAGGCTTGGCGGTGTTCTAAGGAAAAGAAGCTAGAGATAAAAGAGTCGCCAACAAGTTTTAGGAACTTGAAAACCGTTCACAGGTGTGAAGGTTACACCCCATTCACGATCACGGAGATCGCTAAGTCCATAGTGGTCCAGAACTATGACCGGATGTTCGGGGATGATGGTACGAATCCAACCTAAAAGAGATTGAACCTGCCCTAAATAGGCCTCTACTTAAATCTTATGATATTCATGTGCGCTTTTTGATCAACATACATACATCAAATTAATCCTAAACCTTTTTAATCTACGTTGGTTGATTATCAATGCATAATCAAATCTAATATTGGCGATCACTTGAATTAAAAATCATATTAAACCTAAAATCAAGTTATTTATTATCTTATTAGGCGTGATTTCAAGTACATATTCCCCTTAAACTTGAAAGAAGGGGTGTGATCAAGCAATAACAATCATGAATAATCAAGCAACGTATGATTGATATAACAATCATCATCATAACAACATCATCAAAATATCGTTAGTAAGATCCTAGGCATGATACTAATAAACAGATTAATAACAAATCCTAGCATGTCACTAATAATAAAATCAAAGCTTTATCCTAAACATGACACTATAAATCATAAAAACATCCTAAACATGATACTAGGAATTAAAATAACATTGTAAACATGATTTCTACATCAAAATCAAAAGAATAATTAAAGAAATAATTAAATTACTCACTTTGATGCCTCAACCTTCTTGTTATTAAAACAATACACACGTTAGTAACTTGAAGAAAGTTATATCAATAAAGTAAATAAATCAAATATGAATTGAAATACAGATTTGGGACCAAACCCTCTGAACTATCAACCTTTCAAGTCGAGGTTGAAGGCAACGTTGAGTATTGTTTGGAGTATTCGAATCTCGTGAATGAAGTATTGTATCAAGGATGTGTTTAGGCTAAGAACATGGATGATCGATATGGTTCGATGATGATTGGAGCTAGATGGTAATAGCTAATTGTAGCTTATCATTGATGGTTCTAGCTGATTTGAAAACGGGGAAAACGACCTTTATTTATAAGGAAAAAAGAGAGTTTGGAAGATAAAAAAAGATCAAAATTTAAATGGAAGTAAAATTGACTCTGACGCGCCGCACTGGCAATATCGCGCCATGTTGGGACCATCGCGGTGTGTTGACCATTGCGATGCGTTGGGACTATTGTGGTACGTTGAGACCATCGTGGTGCGTTGGGATTATCGCGGTGCGTTGAGACCAACGCGGTGCGTTCATCTTGGCATTGTGCTCTGGTTTTAAAGGATGCTATAATTTGTACAGAATTTGACTTCTAATAGAATTTGGTTAACGAAATTAATCCGGACGTCTTTTAATTTGAACGGGATAAGGACTATCAAACGAGAAGTTTTATTTGGCTTTGAACTCTTTTGATCTTTATCTTTTCGAAAAGGATAAATTAGAAGCTTCTTGAGACTTCTAGAAGCTCTTAAGGAATCCTAATTGGCTTAGGATTGGGATTAAAATATTTGGACCCTCACATGATCATTGGGTCGTAGGTAAGGTGGACCTAGGTCCGGTTTGGGCTCGGTTTAGTATTTTGGCCATAACTTATGCGTTTTAAGTCGGATTTCGGCTTATAATATATCGTTGGAAAGCTCTTTTCAAGACCCATCCAACTAAGCGATAATTGTAATGGAATTATGGACCAAAATAATCTTATTGGGACGTATTTATTGCTTGGACACGCAATGAATGATTTTAAGGACACGAAATAAATGATTATTTAATTTAAAGACACGAAATAAATGATTTTGGATTAAAACATTTTAGGAAAGGTAAGGGTTATAATCAAGGCTTAAGGGAACTTCACGAGACTTTTCAACTCTTTAGCGAACTCGTGAATCAAAGACGTGAAAGGTACTCATCATTGGGTTTGGTTTTTGGGGAAACACAATCAGGTGTCTATATCCACCTAAGTGTGCACACCCCCCAAGTTAGTGTCTTTATGTAGTAGGATATCCTTGAGGAATGACTAGGTCATACAATGTCCATAGTCTTATTAACCAAATCCGCATAGTGGGATTAATATAATCATACTTATATAGCTTTATTCAATAATTCCTCTTTAAATCAATAATTCAATCCCTTATAATAAATTAACTCAAAACTTCTCTTTGTATAATTCAATATGCTTTCAAAATTAAACCTTATAAATATGATTAATAATTCAAACCATTCAAAACATGATATTTAAAATCAATTCTTCAAATTCATTTATTGAAACATACATTAAAATCAATTCTTCCAAATATAATTTATTTCATAAATCATAATTTAAATCATCATAAAAATCATACAAAACATGCTTATTCAAATCAATCACTTTCAAAGGTATATAGCCACCTAAACATACCTTAATCCTCGCTTAGAAAAACACACAAAGAACCTCAAGAACTCTTGTCAAAAACACCCTACAATTAAATATAACCTTAATTAATATAAGGTCATCAAATAATCACAACAATTTAAATAAAACCCCCCAACTATGCGTACATGAACCTTATAGATATTCTTTTCATAAACTTGAAATAATAAACTGATTTTATTTAATAAAAACACTCATAATAATTTTTATACAACCCTCAATGTATCGGAGTTTCTAAACTCTACTTTGCTTTGCGTACTTGTCCACCTAGTACTTTTGAGGTGGCTCAGCGCACATTCGACGAGGCTCTTCGATCTTCCTTGGAGCGTATCGTTGCTGCTTCAGGGCTTGGGTTTGGCGATTGGCAGTGGCGGCTTGCCACCTTACCTTTTGCGTATGGCGGGCTTGGTGTTTATTACGCAGGTGATGTTCATCATTATGCTTTTCTTGCTTCGCGGTTACAGTCTGCTGGATTGCAAACAAAGCTTCTACGACATGCTGGCGTTGTTGGCCTTGGTCGAGCCTTTGAGGATGCGTTGAGTTTGCTCAATAGAACGGTGGAGTCTGACATTTTGATTAATCCTAGTGAGGTCGCTGCCTCTAAACTCATGAAGAAATTGGCAGATATATATTTCAAAAAGGTTACAGATTCTGCAGAACCCACCTTCTCTTTATCTCCTCGTCAATCAGCATTGTGGAAATCGTAGTAGGGAGATCACACCTCTGCTTGGCTTCGGGCGGTTCCTATTTTGGGGTTGGGTCAGGCGATGAACGCAAAGACTTACCGATGTGTGTTATGCTACCGCTTGGGTGTTCCATTGTTCTCTGTCTTGACACCGTGCTCTGCTTGTTCAAGGCTTTTTACTAGGGATTTTTTCGGTGATCACGTGGTGTCGTATGCTTGTATAGTGGGTATTAAACATCAGCATAATGTTGTGCGGGATACCCTTGTTGATGTTTGTTATCGATCTGGGATTTCAGCTAGAAAGGAGGTTAACATTAAGTTGTTTGAAGGGAACGACGTGGCCCTCAGACCTGCAGATGTGTTACTTTATTCTTGGGATCGTGGTCACGATGTCTGTGTTGACTTGATAGGGTCTTCTCCTTTGACACAGTCTGGGTTATCTGACTTTGTTCCTGGACGGGTTGTGGCTGATGCAGCTCATCGGAAGCGGGTCAAGTACGAATCCAGTTGTCAAGAAATTGGATATGGCTTTCTTCCTTTCTCTTTCTCTACACTTGGGGAATTAGAGAAGGAGGTGGTTGTATTGCTGAAGCGGATCTAGAAGTTCTCGAGGACTCAAGACATTGGGGCACGTGCTGCTGCTCATATCTTCACTAGTACAGGGTTTGCTATAGCTAGAGGAGTGGGGGCCCAGACTATATCTCGGCTTCCCACAAATTTTTTGTAGGTTGTATGTCTTTGTCTTCTTTGAGATATATAGAATTAATTAGGAGAAGAGAAGAAGAAGTAGAAAACCAAAGAAGAAGAAGGAAGAAGAGGCACGACAAGGTAGCAGCAGCTCGCCGGAAAGTGGCTGCTGCTGGCGGGAGGGGTGGCTGGCATCGGGGACTGGTGGCAGCCAGTGGCTGAGGTAGTTTGAGGTGGTGGTTGGCTCAAGGAAATAAGAGAAAGAGATAAGAGAATTAGAGAGAAATTAGAGAGAAAGAAGAGAATTTTGTGTCAGTCTTAGCATTGGTTCAAGGGGTATTTATAGGCTAGCTCATGCAAGAATTAAGGTAAGAAAATGTAGGAAGAATTATGGCAAATTTGGTTTAAGGAATTACTTGGAAAAGAGAGCTAAAGAATTATGGAAAATTTAGTTTTATGGAGATTAAGCAATTAAGAAATAAGGTAAGTATGTAGTCATGAAATATTAAATGGTAAGTGGCTTTGCTTGGGGAATAATTAAGAATGGTTTAAGGTAAATAAATAAGATGATCAAATATTTGTAAGGTGGAAAATAGGAACTAAGGAAATAATTGGATTTAAGGTGGATAATTAAAATACAAAAATTACCAAAATAATTGGTTCAAAAATACCATAAGGTGGCCGAAAATATTGAGCCTTATGTGCTCATATATTTGGACCTCCTTGTTGGTTCTTATATTAAGAATTATTTTTCTAAATTTTAAGGAATAAAATTGATTGTGTAAATAATAAATTTTGTATAAAATAATTATTTATAAAAATACCAATTAATCACTAATTAATTTAACTAAGAAAATTAGATTTTCTAGACTAAATCATTAGGGAAATTTGGCCATATTTAATAAATAAGAAAATATAATTTTTGCTTAATTAAAATATTCAAAGTATATATATATATATATATATATATATATATATATATATATATATATAATCCGGTTTTTAAAATAAAATAAATGGATAATAAATCTTATCCAAAACCCAAAAATAATAATTAAGTTTTAAAATATTTTTGGCGCCAAAATTCAAATATCATTTTGGCTCTAAAACTCAAATAGTAAAATAAATTACTAAAATACCCTTTTTAGAAAATACGAATTAATTTATTAATTAGAAAATACGTTTAAAAAATACAGGGTATTACAAAGTGGGTGAACCAAGAGAATATAATGCAGTACTAGTAAGAGAACTGGAAAACATACTTAGCTTAAGGAATTCATTATCTGCTGCCTCTTTACAATGACAATTAAATCTTACCAATTTTTCCTTAGCAGACATAGTGTTGTCGCCAGATTAGAGAAGGGAGAATTCAGGAATTTTAAATCCTCTTGGAAATGGATATACCCTATCAATCCATTCTGGATATGGACTACAGGTTCCTCTCCTAGCATACCCACCATTCTGACCCATAGCTCGTTGGATCATCTCTTCCACTTGTCTGAGCAGGGGTTCTTGTCCAATATGTGGAGGTTGACCATGCATTGAGCCATTAGGCTGAAATGATGCTTCATGCACATGAAAGGATTTTATTGATTCCCTTGAGGATTACGGAAACCTTTATATCTAGCATTCACTCCTCCTAAAACATTAGGATTTGGGTGAGACACGCTGGATATCTTTCACTAAATAGACCACTAGCCTGACCTTGGTTCCATGAAGAGCCTTGTATAGGATGACTAGCTTAGAGTTTCAATATCCATATTGATGTTGATTATAATTTTAAGGTTGTGTGGAAGGTTGAGGATCTTGTACACCAATAGGCTGAGAGGGCACCCTTTGTGTAGAGGCAGCAGCTTGTGTATGTTATACTATATCCGGCAGGTTTCTAATACCATAGTTGGTGTAACTGAGTCCAACCTCTACTCCCATCGGAGGTATTGTTCCCATTGAAGAGGTTAATGGGTACGCAGTAACAGGTGGGGGCAAAGATGAGGAAGATGGACCCTGACCATTATGGTTATAGCCCGACTAATAACCTGATCCTGAACCATTAACTCTCCCTTGTCCCTTATACCCCTCATCAGTACCAATAGGAGAGATACTTCTTGGGATTGACAGAGGGGGCAGATTTGCATGAGATCTATCCATATTTTTTACTCTAGGGTATCCTAGAGGGATATTCTTCCTTTGATTTACTTAGTAACCCCACTACCCAAAGCGGTTAGAACACTCATCAACTTCTCATTGAGTTGGTTGTGTTTTTCCACTAAGGGTTCAAGTCTTGTAACTACTTCGGTTGCTATACTTTTTATTAAAGCAACGTTAGTAGCGTTTAGAGTTTCATTAGTATCTAGAATGATTATATCCACCTGTTAGTAACCGCTTGTTGTGAATTAGAGCCAAAATTTCTTAACTCGACAGTTACCACTCTAGCGGTTTCTTCTACCATGACACGATAGTAGCTATCAAACTGCTCTCTGTTATTTTCTTTTAGATCTTCCATCATATTCTTTATTATATCTACGTATTTTGTATATATTGTAATGAGTATATTTCTGGTGGGAGAATGACTTTCTCCTCTGTTGAGAATCAATTATCTAACCTTTGTATTTGGCCTCAAGTTTTTTAGAAGAGTGTGTCGTGTATTTAGTTTGCAGTTGGTTTTCTAGATCTTGTTGATCCTCTAAAATGGTCTTAGGATTGTCTTCAGATGAATTAGCATCTTCCTGAGTTGTTCCTTTACATGCTGAACGCTTAGGAGCCATGGGAAAACTTCCAAATAGTCAGAGTTAAATGGATTTAGTTTAGTGTTCTCCCACTATGGTTGCCAAAAAACTTGTTGAAGCAAATATTGTTCATTGGCAACAAGTCAAATACCCTTTTTCTTCTAGAGTATTTAGGGGTTGCCCCTCTTGTTATTGGTTTCAAAAGATTGATAACCTCGCTAACATAACAAAACAAACAATAAAGAAGCTTTCCTAAAGAAATTAAACAAGTTAGATTGCTTAAAGAAACGAGTAGATAAACATATGACAAAAGATGCAAATGATATCCATTAATTGAAAGATAAAGTCAGGTCTACAATTGTACAAGTTGAAGGAAAGGTTACCTCCATGTTCATACAATTGGAAAAGACGATCGATCTTCAATACATGCTAAAGAACTAAACTATCGCTTGGCTACTTAGCCAAGGGAAAACTAAGAAAGCTAAGAAGAAAGTTTAAAGAAAATGAAATGCTTGTTGTTGATTGATTTGCTGATGTCTTCCTTCGGTTCCTTCATGGGCAACTTGGAGCGGTTTTATGCTGACTCCAATAATTGTTGTGCAGTTACTCTTCTTGGCACCAACTCCTTTTAAATTGCTTTGTTTACCTCCAAGCCGGTTCATTCCTCTTCATGGGCCTTCTGACTAAGTCCAGCCCATTTTGCTTTACTCCCATCGTTTGACCAAAGCCCTTTATATAATTTTAAAGTCCACTTCCCTTGGTCAACAGGTCAAGGTCAAGAAAAGTAAAAATATTAAATTTTGGGTGTAACACACATTTAATTGGTAGTGCTCAACAAGATTACCTAAAGCATTTAGAATCTTACAACAAGGGTAGTAATTAAACATGTGACGATTAATTTATTCAACCAAGAGTTGCAAGAGTTACAATTAGTAAAGAGTTTACTTACCTTGAAATATAATGCTTGATGGTAGGGTCTCAGTCCAATCAACTATTACACAAATAAAGGGTCTTGGAATCACTTAACTCAAATGGAACAATTAATTTTGAATAAAGTGATGTAAAGTTACCAATTTAGTTAATTAGTGGTGCTTTAATTTTTTAAACATAATTACTGAACTTTGCCTTATTTTGTTTGTAGATGAATAATAATAACAACACTCATTCACCTCCATGTGTTATGAGAAAAAAGCTCAATTTCATGAACTTCAAGGATTTTGGGAAAATGACTTCGAAGTTTTCTCAGGAGCCAAAAGCTCGAGTATCATTTGTATGTACCAATCGAAAGCAGATCATTTAGCCCAGGCATGACTCTTGAAAAGCTTTTTAAAGATGTTTCAGATTGCTAGAAAATCATGTCAGTTATCTTACCGTCAATTCCAAAGAGTTGGGCCAAAAGGTTTTAGGTTATGAACCGTCTATGCTACTCAAGTGCCTACGTGATATATGCTACTCAAGTGCCTACGTGATATATGCTACTCATTAGTTAGTCACAAAAATACACTCTAGCTGAGTCCTACAAACCACAATCATCTAAACTTAGCTTCCTAGGAAACTCACTCAAAAACCACTAAAAATATATTCAGCACCATCATCATCTGTTAAAAGAATTTCTAATCACTATAACTATTACTATAATACCCCAAATTTTTTGTGACGTAAGTATTTAAAAATATATATATAAACTAGTATTTCCTCTAATAGATTTATTTTCTAATTTAAATAATAAAAAAATATATTATTTTGAAAACTAATCGTTGTAGTGACAGTTTGTCGGAGTATGTAGTAATAGTAGTAGTGTTGCATGTTGTACGTGCACATTAGTTTAATAAAACGTTGGACCAACCAATCACGTACTTGCCAATTTGGCCAGCCATGCATGTTGAGTCACGTAAGAGGAGGTAATTAAAGAGTTTTGCTGGCTGCTAATGCTCCTTGTAACCCCTATTTTAATTACCCCCAATGATGATTATAAACCCCAACCCCTTTAATTTTTCCTAACTCTTAAACTCCTCTCCATCCCCTCTATTTTATCTCACGTTCTCCGCCATCTTGGTTTCCATTGGTGGGCGTTTGGAGCTTCAATCCTTGTTCGTTGGGCTCGTTTGTACTCGCACTTGCACTCTACCTTCAAGGTAACCAGTACTATACCTTAGACTAGATTTTACTTAGTTTAGAATGCATGACTAGGCTTAGAACGATTGAGAAAGTTGTATGACAAAAATTAGTACGATTGTTAGTTGCCTCGTATAAAACCGATTTTTGTTTAATCAAAAGTTATGGTGAGCTATTTTTCCTATAGGATTCATATAACTTACATGCATTATGGGCTGTCATCTTATCCTATTTTGTGAGTTAAAATCTTGTGGATTATGTTCATGTTATTAACGCATAATCATTTTAGTCGATGGCGGTTAATCGGGCTTGTTTCTCATAGTGGTTTACTCCTTGAATGCTTGGTGAACTATCTTATGATTGGATCTGATTTTCTCATGGGATTTCTGTGACAATAGGAGCTGACATTGATGTGTTTAGATGATAACTTTGCTTGCTTAAAGTTTTGGTTCAATGGGTCATAGTTTGTTGCTGCTATAATCATTGTTACAAGAGTCTAAATTCGGTTTTCGGGTGATTAATAAAAAGTGAACAGCTACTCATATCTGTAGTAATAAAAATGTGAGTTTAGACCTCTAATTTTCACTTAGAATCATGTTGAAAGTCCATGTATGATGCGATTCATGTGTTTAACTTCTACTGTGAGTAGTGATTAAAATTGATGAATTTGGTTGATTAATGTTGGACTAAAACCTGGAATTTTTTTTATAGCTGCTTGCTAGGTTTAGTTTAGGGTATATAAACATGTCTAAAACCTTGTTTTGGCTCATATTATACTTTAAAGTACTTGTGTCAATGTATACAAGTTTGGTATTCAATATTCTAAGTGTTGTGAATTTTTAGAAATATATATTAAACTTGTAAAATTGGACAACATATATATATGTATGTCTATAGAGTGTGTATTTCCGATTAAAAAACGTCTCAAGGTGTTGGTAACATACTATTAAGATCTAAGAAAGTTGTGGTGTTTTGATTTGATAATTTTGAGTATAAGACTATATGTGGTGTCTCCGTTGGTCATTGACAATTTTTGATTTAAAATTTTATTATTCTATTGATTTTTATGTTGATTGTAAGTTAGGATATTGGGCTGCGAGTTACGATGGTTAGAACATGCTACCTACTTAGGCTATGTGTTACAAGTAGATTGTACCAAGGTTAATTGTTGTCATCCGGGAGGTTCGGAGGTGTAAGACCATATTTGGCTTCTATCCGGCACCGGGAGTTTGGCCATTCTTAGACACAGTCTCTGCAAGTTGACTGGAGCTTCGTTTGACAAACCTTAGGAAGTGGACTGCGGGTTCCACTAGTGTTCGATCCTACTGCAGTCAGATTATTTTCCTATTATATAAATTTTATTTTTAAATTGCTTAACCTGTTTTGTTTGTTTGAATTATATGAACTTCAATATTTATTTTAATATGTTTTCGAGTTCTAATTTACTAAGCTACTCTATTTTTTGTTATAGTTTCTTTCTAATCTCTTTTCTTCCAGTTTATATGTTGTGGCTTTGTTCTCATATGCCTTTTTTTTTCTTACTATTTCTTGATTCTTGCTATGTGATTACCTTGTCTTTGGGTGAACTGTTAGGTACTCCCCACTGATTGTAGAACCTAAATGTTATTTGCAGGTGAAGAATAGCTTCTGTTGAGTCTAGGCTGAGAGCAGAGTGTTTAGTTTGTTTCTTAGTAGTTTTATAGACTTCCTTATGTTATCTTTAGACCTTCTCTTTTGGGATAATCGGATTTGAGGTAATTCTGCCTCGTTGAAAGTTTTCTATGTTCATTTGAAATTTCTCTCACTTAATTATTTTTATTTCAGTTATTTATTTCTTTTCTTTATTTTTTAATAACCTTTAGAGTGACATTACCGTCTCGACGTGATTCTCGCTAATGTCTCGCCTTCTGCTTTAGACGGGATGTTACACTTGGTATCAGAGCAAACGTTCCAAAAACTCTCATTAAGTTGCTGCAGTTTCTAGAGATAACTGTAGTTTAGTTACATAGGCAAAAGAAAGAGCCTTAATAACCTTAGTGAGAGTTACTTGGATAGGAAGTTATCTCGAGAATTTCTTTCATGTAAATGTATATGTGCTTTTATCATGTGCCATGCAAATTAACTTTGTCTGTTTTGTAGCATGCCTCCACGAAAGATGAGTGCTCAGAAAGAGGTTGTGCGTTGCAGACGTCATGCCCTTGAAAATGCCATCATCTCTTAGGCAAACCGCGCTGCTGCTCTAAGTGGTTGCCAGTACACTTTTGATAGATTCGATCGTCATCGTCCACCCACTTATGACTGCCCTGCTTACCTAGTGGTACTTGAAGGGTGGTTAAGAGGAATGGAAAAGTTGTTTAATGCAATGGGCTGCCCACCTGAGGAAAAGGTAGTTATTGGTACTTATTATCTGAAGCTAGAAGCTGACTATAGGTGGAGTACAGTAAGGGATGAATTATTGGCTATGCCGGGTTTAGGCTGGGCCTAGTTTGCAGTTAAACTAAAAGAAAGATTCTACCCGGATGAACTTCGTTGGCAAAAGCAGGAAGAGTTTCTCTCTCTATCTCTGGGTTCTCTATCCATCCAAGAGTACACGGACAAGTTTACTAAATTATCCCGTTTTGCTACCTTTGTCATCCTTACTAAAGCTGAAAGGGTAAAGAGGTACATCAAGAAGATGGATCCTAGAGTGAGAACCCATGTGCTGAGTTCAGGTGTTGCTTGTGTCCAAGGGGCTTATGAGATTGCTCTTAGTAACCATGCATCCATAATAAAGGAAGAAGATGCAAAGGCTGCATCTGCATGGAGGCCTTTGGTGCCTTATTCTCAGGTTCCAACTAAGAAACTGAGGTTTGATAATGCTGGATGGAGCGGTAATCTGTAAAGTTCTAGTATTCGTTAGAGTTATGACCCGAAGAAGTGCTATAGGTGTGGCAAAGACCATCACTCGGGGAAGAACTAAGATAGCTCTAAGATTGGCTGTTACCTTTGCAAGGAAGATGAACACAATTCTTATCAGTGTCCCAAGAAGGTGAAATCATTTGGTTCTAGTGGCTCAGATCTTGCTTCTTAATCTGCTCCTTCGAGGAACAATATCTATTGCATGACCTAGGAAGAGGCCGATGTTCAGCCCGATGTGGTGATGGGTACATTTCTTATCAATAATGTTCCTGCTTATGTTCTATTTGATTCTGGTGCTATTGTGTCTTTTATTGGTAGCAATTTCATTTCTAAAGCCAACTTGTCTGCTAATTCTCTTATAAAATCCTTTATAGCTCTTCTTTCAGGAGAAGATTTTGCTTGCCATCGGGAGCTTAAAGAAGTCCCTATGGTTATCTCTGGGTCTGAATTATATGCTGATCTTAAGGAGTTTCCTATGATTGTGTTCGATGTGATCCTTAGTATGGACTAGTTATCGAAGTATCATGCAGCCATTCACTGCCGTGATTAGAAGGTTGTTCTGCGTGGTCCCAAGGGTAACCTAATCATCTACTCTGGTATTGTGTTGAAGAAAAACGTGAAGATCGTTTCTGCAATGAGAATGAAGAGGCTTCGACATAAGGGTGATATGGTGTTTCTTTCTAGAGTAAAGGATTTATTTCTAGAAGATCAACACGAGAGCATACTAGTTGTTTGGGAATTCTCCGACGTTTTCTATGAGGAATTACCTAGTATTCCGCCTAAAAGGGATGTGGAGTTTAGTATTGAGTTGGTTCCTAGTACTGCTCTGATATCTAAGGCTTCGTACCGAATGGCTCCTCCTGAATTGCAAGAGTTGAAGACTCAGCTTCAAGAGTTAATCGATAAGGGTTTCATAAGACCGAGTGTGTCTCCGTGGGGTGTTTTGCGTTGTTTTTGAAGAAGAAAGACGGGAGCATTTACTTGTGTATTGATTATCGAGAACTAAATAAGGTAACAATCAAGAACAAGCATCCCTTACCATGGATTGAAGACCTGTTTGATCAGTTGAAGGGCGCTGGTGTGTTTTCCAAGATTGATTTGCAATCTAGGTATCATCAAATAATCCCAGTGAAAAAGGAAGATATCTCGAAAACTACATTTCACACTAGATATGGGCATTATGAGTTTGAAGTGATGCTCTTTGGTCTCACTAATGCACCTGCCATTTCCATGGATCGGATGAACCGTACTTTCCATGAGTACTTGGATACATGTGTCGTGGTTTTCATTGATGATATTCTTATATATCCTACGGATGAAGAAGAGCATGAAAAACATTTGAGGATGATGTTGCTTGGATGTGTTGCAGAAGCAGAAATGGTACGCCAAGTTGTCTAGGTGTGAGTTCTAGTTGAAATAATTTTCTTTTCTAGGACATGTTATAAGCAAGGAAGGTGTGAAAGTTGATCTTGCAAAGGTTAAAGCTGTGGTAGAATGGGAAAGTTCTAAGAATGTGTCTGAGGTTCGAAGTTTCCTCGGTCTCGCAGGTTAATACAGGCAGTTTGTGAAGGACTTCTCCAAGATAGCCCAACCTCTAACCAAGCTGATGTGCAAGGACTACAAGTTAAGGTGGTCAGAGGAATAATATAAGGAGGCTTTTCAATCGTTGAAGAAGAGTTGGACTTCTGCACCAGTTCTTACCTTGCCTAGTGAAGGATGTTGGGTTTCGTAGAGTCCGACTCTACGCGGAAGGGAAACCCACCCAAGACCCGCACACTAATTAAAGCGACTAAGCATGCAATCACTAATTAAACAACAATTAAGAGAGAGAAGAAAAGACATTCTTATCCTTGGTGCGTGCTTCGCTCGAATCCCGAGCTCATACTTGAACCCCGCAAATGCGAAGGTCTCCGACGGCTCGTACCCACCAACCCGACCCGAACGATCTAAGTCCCGAAGGTTAGTCGGGACCCGACCAATAAAAACTAGAGTTTTTAGAACTTAAGGTTTTCTCACTTTTTCTAAGGATATGCCTTTTTAGTTCCACTTAAGTGTTCTTCCCAAATCCCAAAACCTTGGTATTTATAGGGAAATGAACCTTGAATTCCCACTCTTAATCAATGTGGGAGATTTGCAATTTTCCCATTTTATTTTAATTAAAACAAAAATGAAATTGCAATGTAATCAATAAGTTACAAGTGGCACAAGGAGGAAGAGAGATTAGGTGAGGACCATTTCCAGGTGGGGGGGGGGGGGACCATAGCCTTGGTGCCCAAGGCAATGCCCACAACCCTTGGTCCCCACTTAGCAAACCGGCATCCCTCCATGTGGCTGGCTGGCAGCCTACCTTGGCTGCCAAGGTTGCCAGCTGGCGCCTAGCACCAAGGCTGGGCAGCCAGCCAGCACACACACGCACACAGCGCAACCATCCAGTAAGCACCCTACGCATAGCCAGCCCGCATGCGCAGCCAGCCAGAGCATGCGTACTGCTAGCGAGCCACGCATGCTGGGCGCTGCTGCTATGCGAGGCATTGCGAGTAGCTTGCTGGGCACTGCTATGCGAGGCACACGCACCACACGCACAGCCTAGCACGCTGCTGGCTGGTGCGATGTACTTGCGATATGCGAGGCATAGGGCTGCTGCCACGCGATGACTAGCACGCATGCTGCGAAACCATGCTTGGGGCTGGTGCGTGCCACTGCCTACTATCATGCATAGCGCACCACGCCTAGCATGCTGCTATGCGATGGTGCGTGTCTGCGAGCAGTGCTAGGCCATGCCTTGCGCCAGCGCCTAGCATGCTAGCAAGGCCTAGCCTTGCGATGCTTGGGCGCATGGCCTGCTAGCACACACGCAAGGCTGCGATGCTTGCGGTGACTAGCTAGCATGCATGGGCTTAGCACGCCTAACATGCTAGGCTTGCAATGGGTCTTTCCTAGCCTAGCACTCACAAGGCTAGGCCAATGCGAGGCTACAACTAGGCTCGTACTTGTAACTTGATTGATTTCACGTCTCGTCGAATTCAAAACTCGACTCGACTTGCAACGCTTGGTCTCGACGCTCTAAGCTCGATATCCGACATCTTTGTTCGTAAAACTCTGACGATTCATTACATCCTTCGGATTGATTCGTCGTCTCGGATCGGTTATTCGATTGGGTTCGACCCGAAGGGTTCAGTCAAGATTAAGCTGTAATATTAATTGTACATTAATATTACTGATCGGAAGCGCCCTCCACCTAGGCATTCCGATCACTTGACCTTATTGAAGAATTAGCTATCCAATAATTCTGAACCCTCTATCGGAATAATACACTTGTTGGAAGGACACCATTCTTTTCAATCTCCCACCTGTTCTTCCGGATAAGTGTGCAAGTTGTGTATAGCCCTTTTCCTATGTCGCTTAATGTCTCTTCATGAACTATAAGGTAAGATTCTTCGTCATCCTTATTACATCCAGAAGCGTTTCTCGATTCCCGAGTTCGACTGTCAATAAACAGATGATTTCTAAAATCCATCTGAGCACGGCCATGCATTTTCACAGTCTCGCTCATCGAGAGGCCTTGTAAACAACAAAGACATTTTCCCTATTGTTAATAGGGGGACATTCCCAGTCTTGAATTGTAAGCTTCCCTTACTAAGAGGACCTAGTCGCCTGAGTGCTGCCGTTATAATCCCCATTTACGGCAGACGTTTGACAACATCAAAACGACTAGTACTCAAACAAGAGAACTTGCAATACTTATGGTCGAGGAAAAAGGTTCCGACAGCTATAATGAAAAATATACTTATGACGATTTGATATCTCTTAAAGTATTCTCATAGGTCTATCTGGTATAGTTCCAAACTAGTACCTGTGCAAATGATTTATGACTATCATGTCCTTGTAGCACAAGAAACGGTGCTATAAATCATACTACACACTAATCTCAAGTGGTCATTAATCGTCCATCGTTTAAATGACCTCGATTAGGGACAATTTTCGATTAAAATATTCAATGTTCACCTAACAAGTGTTTCTTTATCCAAGACATGGTCTTGATATCCTATTTTGAATATTCTCAAAAATCGAAAGGACTCATTATTTAATTCTAAACCACAATTAAATAGATATGGAGTAATCATAAATTTACAGAAAATTTAACTGCTCCAAAATTTGAATGGTTCAACGTACTGATTTACATTAAGACATCGAGTTCAATTAAAACATCTATATAGGGAAATCAAAGCCAATCTCCAATGTGCTTGATTCCCATTGCCTCAACGTGCTTGTTGTGCTTCACTTGAGACAATGGTTTAGTTAGAGGATTGGCTACATTGTCGTCCGTTCCAATCTTACAAATTCTGATTTCATCTTCGGATTTCCATTATCATGTGAAATTGCCGTTTGACATGTTTTACCTTCTGGTGTTCCCTTGGCTCCCGGGCCTGAGCAATAGCTCCATTGTTATCACAATAAAGATCTATTGGACCCTTGATTGAGGGTACAACACCAAGTTCACCAATGAACTTACGAATCCAAACTGCCTCCTTAGCTGCTTCCGAAGCTGCCAAGTATTCGGCTTCAGTTGTATAATCTGCAGTGGTGCTCTGCTTAGCACTCTTCCAACTAAACGCTCCTCCATTAAGGCAGAATATGTACCCTGACTGCGACTTGGAGTCGTCTCTGTCAGTTTGGAAGCTCGCGTCAGTATAACCTTCAACAACCAACTCATTATAGCCACCATAGACCAGGAATTTATCCTTGTTCCTTTTCAGGTACTTTAGGATATTCTTGGCCATAGTCCAATGCGCCTCTCCTGGCGCTGACTGGTATCGGCTCGTATCTCTCAAGGCATACGATACATATGGCCTAGTACATATCATGGAATACATGATCGATCCAATACGCGAAGCATATGGAATCTGACTCATTCTCTCTCGCTCATCAGGAGTCTGTGGACACTATTTCTTGCTGAGAGTTATGCCATGGGACATGGGTAGGTGCCCTCTCTTGGCCCTTTCCATGTTGAATCGTGCCAGTACCTTATCTATATAGGTAATTTTGGCTCAATCCAATCATCCTCTTAGATCTATCCCTGTAGATCTTGATGCCCAATATGTATTGTGCCTCTCCTAAGTCCTTCATTGAAAAACACTTTCCCAGCCAGCACTTTACGAACTCTAACAGTTTAGTGCTGTTTCGAATGAGTAATATGTCATCAACATATAAGACTAGGAATGCGATGTCACTCCCACTGACCTTCTTGTAGACACAAGACACATCTGGATTCTTGACAAAACCAAACTTACTAATGGCTTCATCGAATCGCAGATTCCAACTTCTGCTTGCCTGCTTTAGTCCATAAATGGACTTCTTAAGCTTGCATACCTTCCCAGCATTGCTTGGATCAACAAAACCTTCCGGTTGTGTCATATACACAGTGTCTTCCAAAATCCTATTAAGGAAGGCGATTTTGACATCCATTTGTCATATTTCGTAATTGTAATACGCAGCAATCGCTAGGATTATCCGGACGGACTTAAGCATTGAAACTAGTGAAAAGGTTTCATCATAATCAACTCCGTGAATTTGCTTGTAACCTTTTGCCACCAGTCTAGCTTTGTATATAGATACATTTCCATCTTTGTTTGTTTTTAATTTGAAAATCCTTTTGCAACCGATAGGTGTATAAACTTCGGGCAAATTAACCAAGTCCCAGACTTGATTTTCAGACATGGAGTCCATCTCGGATTTCATGGCCTCTTGCCATTTAGCAGAGTCGAGGCTCGTCATAGCTTGTTTGTATGTCGCTGGCTTATCTCCATCCATAACTAGGATGTCTTGACCTTCGGTTGAGACAATACCAAGGTATCTGTCTGGTTGAGATCTTGGCCGTTGTGACCTACGCATGGTAATAGGTTGAGCATTTACATTGTTGGTTTGACTCTAAGCAATGTCAACAGCTGCTTCTAAAGCACTTTGATTGTCAGTTTTATCATGTTGACTTTGTTGCTCTACCTCTCGAACTTCGTCGAGTTTGATTTTCCTCCCACTTGTCATTTTGGAAAGGTGTTCCTTCTCCAAAAACACACCATCACGAGCAACAAACACTTTGTTCTCGGATTTATTGTAGAAGTAATACCCCTTGGTTTCTTTTGTGTAGCCCACAAAGAAACACTTGTCTGATTTTGGGTGAAGTTTGTCAGAAATTAATCTATTGACATATGCTTCGCAACCCCAAATCTTAAGAAAAGACAAACTCACAGGTTTCTTCGTCCATAATTCATATGGAGTCTTTTCGACAGCTTTTAACGGAGCACGGTTCAGTGTTAGTGCCGCAGTTAGAAGTGCGTGTCCCCAGAAAAAGATAGGAAGTTCACTACGACCCATCATTGATCGAACCATGTCTAACAAGGTTCGATTCCTCCGTTCGAATACTCCGTTCCATTGTGGAGTTCTAGGAGGAGTCAACTCTGAAAGAATACCATTTTCTTTCAAGTGATCGTCGAATTCATGGCTCAAATACTCGCCACCTCGATCCGATCGAAGTGCTTTTATTTTCTTGCCAAGTTGATTTTCAACTTCACTCTGAAATTCTTTGAATTTCTCAAAAGATTCAGATTTATTCGACATAAGGTAGACATAACCATATCTACTGTAGTCGTCGGTGAAGGTAATGAAATATCGATAACCTTGCCTTGCGGGTGTACTCATTGGTCCACATACATCCGTATGTATTAGACCCAATAATTCACTTGCCCTTTTCTCCCAACTTGGAGAATGGGTGCTTTATCATCTTGCCTAATAGACATCCTTCGCAATTTTCAAATGGCTCCAAGTCGAGTGAGTCAAGAACACCTTCTTGAAGAAGTTTCTTGATGCATTTGACGTTAATGTGGCCAAGATGACAATGCCACAAGTAGGTTTGATTTGACTCGATGGTCTTAGCCCTTTTGGCGGTATCATTAATGTTATAAACTTGTTTGTCTAGAGAAAGCACATAAAGACCATTTTCTAAATATGCCTTACCATATAAAACATTATCGAAATAAAATGAACAACTATTGTTCTTAATTCGAAATTCAAAACCTTTGGCGTCCAACGCGGAAATTGAAATAATGTTTTTGGTAACTCTAGGAACATGATAGCAATTGTCAAGTTCTAAAACAAGCCCAGAGGGCAAAGACAAACCGAGAGTTCCAACGGATACGGCTGACATCCTTGCTCCATTGCCGACCCGAAGCTCGACCTCTCCCTTCTCTAGCCTCCTATTTATCCTTAGTCCCTGAGCATTGGAACAAAGGTGTGATCCACATCCGGTATCTAATACCCATGATGTTTTGCTAGAAAAGTTTAAGTCTATAACCAAAATACCTGATGAAGAAGCAACGGTGCCGTTCTTCTTATCTTCCTTGAACTTGAGGCAATCCCGCTTCCAATGTCCCTTCTTCTTGAAATAGAAACATTCGGAATCGGATTTAGAAGAGGCTACATACCTTCTTGTCCTCGCCACTCTTAGTAGCACTTGACTTAGGCGGAAAATTCTTCTTCTTTTTCCCTTTCTCACCATGAGCATGTCAGGCTTTCCCTCATCTTTGAGGGTTTGCTCGGCCAACTTCAACATAACATGAAGCTCGGTGAGAGATTTCTCCATGCTATGCATATTATAGTTCATCTTGAACTGATTATAGCCTTTGTGCAGCGAGTGAAGAATGATGTCAATTGCCATCTCGGTTGAATACCCAGCATCGAGCCTTTCCATGTTCTCAAAGAATCCAATCATTTTAAGAACATGCGGGCTTACTGGCTCTCCTTTCTTGAGCTTGCTCTCAAGGATCTGCCTGTGGGTTTCGAACCTTTAAGTTCGGGCCTGCTCTTGAAACATATTCTGAACCTCAGAAATGATCTCAAAAGTCGTCTCCTTTTCAAAGAAAGTCTTTTGAAGGTCCGGAGACATAGTGGCCAACATGATGCATTTGACATCCCGATTGGCACTTTGCCATTGATTAAGGGCAGCCTGGGTGACCTCCTCATTGGGAGTGTCGGGCATTTCCTCATCAAGGACGTATTCCTTTTGCTCTTGCATGAGAACAATACGCAAATTCCTTTGCCAATCAAGAAAATTTGGCCCACTCAACTTCTCCTTGTCGAGAATTGAGCGTAATGAAAACTGGTTGTTTGAGTTACTTGCAGATATGTTTCTACAATTGAAAGAATTTGAAATGAAAAACTATTCATAAACCAATAGGTTTGAAATTTAAAGCGTTCATGCAAATTAATCTTATTGAGCATTTTATCCACGCATTAACATTAGTCCCTTTTAGGCGAGAATAAGTGATTCCAAGATCCCAAAATTCAAAAAGTGATTAAGCATGCTTTGGCTTGTCTTAACACTTAATATTTTAAGGTAAGCAATCCAATTGCTAATAGCTCCGAGCTACTCTTAGTTCGATAAAACGTCGCATCTAATTCTTCCTAGACATTTTATCTCCATTGCCACGACATCTAAGGACTCCTTACCGATATCGTTGAGCTTAACCAAGACAACTTGTAAACCTAGTATACCTTACGTTCCTAGGGAAGTAGTGATGCCTCGCTTTGGTGTAGCCCATCACATACGCGCATTAGTTCGGGAAGTGTTGTTCTTGGAATGGCATATTTTAGCTCAATATTTTAAGGACCAAGGGTTTCTATGTTGGTTGATTTAAGTGAACTCAATTAATCATCTCTTTTACGACTATGAACAAATAAGGAAGTGATACACTGGATTTCCAGTAGGAAATTACATGATTAAGCCTATATTGAGAAAAAGCAAACACCAGTAATATATCTGTCCCATGTAGAGGAATCCACATTCCAGGCAACCTTAGATTGGAATAATATTTTTTTTACAGATTTCCACATGAATCACAACAGAAACACAACCCCATTTAAAATTTCTTACAAAACTAAAACATGGGATTTCAGCATCATTCAACAAAAATCACAACCCCATAATAAAGTAATTAAATAAAATATTCCAACACTAATCCATGAAATTTTCTGCAAAAAAAATCTGAAAAATAAAATAAAAACGCAGTGCATATTATATACCTAAAGAAAGACAAGATTTTTCCCAAGCAAAGAATCCAAAGAACTAAACCTCTGAATGTGATTCCAGTAAAACAACCTCAGACAATTTCTAAATAGACAATAAGCTGAATTCCCACACACATAAACCAAATTAATGCAATCAATCAACTCATAAACCAACCCTATTAACACACACATATACACCTTCAACAATATAAACCTTCAACTTATTATCCCATTCAACAAAACAAATCGAATTTACACTTACATGTTTTGGAATCCAAATACGGCTTGTATTCAAATGGAGCCATGGCTTCGCATCAACCAGAACAACGCCTTTAAACGCCCAAAAATTGAAATTCAACTATTTGATGGTTCACACACCAACCCTAATTGCATTCAAAATTTCAATTGTTCATCATTAAACAAAAAAAATAAAAAATCATAAAACCTAGATTTCAAACGCCCAAAAATAAAAAAAAAATTCATAAAACCTAGATTTCAAATCGAAGAGCACATACCTCGAATTTGTGATCTTGAATTGATAACAGATTCAAGTTTGTTGTTGTTGTTGTATTTGGTTCAAATTGACGGCGGCCGATTTCGGACTGAGAAGGAGAAGGAGAGCGGCGTTGCTTGCGGCGCAGTTATGGAGAAGGAGAGAGAAAAGGAAAGGGAAAGCGGCGGTTATGGAGAAGGAGAGAGAAGGAGTTTGAGGCTCCATTGTTGTAGATGAGAGAGACTGAGAGAGAGGCATATGGGAGAGGAGGAGAGATCGAGGAAAGAGAAATACATAAGACAGAAAGGGAAAGAAAGAAGATAAGGCCCGTGTTTTTTTTAACAATAGTTTTCCCACCGGTTCGAACCGCACCGGTGTGATTAACTCATTTTTCGCATCGGTTTGGTTAGAACCGGTGCGAAAAGTCTTCCCCTCAATCCCCCCTATTATTTTTCCCACCGGTTTTTGCGCATTTTGCGGTGCCTATTTCATTTTTTCTACTAGTGAAAGATTGAATCTTTGAAATGTTAGGGGCTTAAAAATTGCAAGTTCACCATAAACATTCACACTTAAAGCAATTTATTTGCAATAATGTGAAAAATGCAAGTTTATATGAAAAGTGAACACACCAAATTAAGCACCAATTTTGACTTCATAAACATGCTTAATGAGGTTTATAATTGCAGTAGATTAGGGATGCAACCATACATTTAATCTACCTTCACATACAATAATTAATCAAGGTTAAAAGATTTAAAATATTCGTCAAAAACGAAAAACCCTTTGAAAAACATATTTCTCGGTGGATTTAGGCTTTTGGACATCCCTTAAGGCCCTTTAGGGTCAGAAATAATTTAGAACGTCAATTCCACCCAAAAATAACTATTTTTGAGTCGAAATCTGGGTTCGTCAGCCAAAATAAAAAAAAATACGAGATAAAAAATAATTAAAACGAGCTTCTAATCCAATTAGAAAGCATAACCAGAAATTTAAATCCATTTTAAATCACCTTAATTAATTATTAGTCACAATAATTAAAGTGAGCGGGGCTCCAATACCGCTGTTGTATTCGTAGAGTCTGACTCTACGTAGAAGGGAAACCCACGCAAGACCCGTACACTAATTAAAGCGACTAAGCATGCAATCGCTAATTAAACAACAATTAAGAGAGAGAAGAAAAGACACTCTTACCCTTGGCGCGTGCTTCGCTTGAATCCCGAGCTCTTACTTGAACCCCGCAAATGCGAAGGTGTCCGACGGCTCGTACCCACCAACCCGACCCGAACGATCTAAGTCCCGAAGGTTAGTCGGGACCCGACCTATAAAAACTAGAGTTTTTAGAACTTAAGGTTTTCTCACTTTTTCTAAGGATATGCCTTTTTAGTTCCACTCAAGTATTCTTCCCAAATCCCAAAACCTTGGTATTTATAGGGAAAAGAACCTTGAATTCCCACTCTCAATCAATGTGGGAGATTTGCAATTTTCCCATTTTATTTTAATTAAAACAAAAATGAAATTGCAATGCAATCAATAAGTTACAAGTGGCACAAGGAGGAAGAGAGATTGTGTGAGGACCATTTCCAAGGAGGGGGACCATAGCCTTGGTGCCCAAGGCAATGCCTACTACCTTTGGTCCCCACTAAGCAAACCAGCATCCCTCCATGTGGCTGGCTGGCAACCTGCCTTGGCTGCCAAGGTTGCCAGCAGGCGCCTAGCACCAAGGCTGGGCAGCCAGCCTGCATACACAGCGCAACCAGCCAACAAGCACCCTACGCACAACTAGCCCACATGCGCAGCCAGCCAGAGCATGCGTGCTGCTAGCGAGCCACGAATGCTGGGCGCTGCTGCTATGCGATGCCTAGCAAGGCATTGCGAGCAGCTTTCTGGGCACTTCTATGCGAGGCACACGCACCACACGCACAGCCCAGCACGCTGCTGGCTGGTGCGATGTACTTGCGATATGCGAGGCATAGGGCTGTTGCCATGCGATGCCTAGCACGCATGCTGCGCAGCGATACCTGGGGCTGGTGCGTGCCTTTGCCTAGCATCATGCATAGAGCACCATGCCTAGCATGCTGTAATGCGATGGTGCGTGGCTGCGATGGTGCGTGGCTGCGAGCAGTGCTAGGCCATGCCTTGCGCCAACGCCTAGCCTTGCGATGCTTGGGCGCATGGCCTACTAGCACACACGCAAGGCTGCGATACTTACGGTGGCTAGCTAGCATGCATGGGCCTAGCACGCCTAGCATGCTAGGCTTGTGATGTGTCTTGCCTAGCCTAGCACTCACATGGCTAGGCCAATGCGAGGCTACGGCTAGGCTCGTACTTGTAACTTGATTGATTTCACGTCTCGTCGAATTCCAAACTCGACTCAACTTGCGACGCCTGGTCTCGACGCTCTAAGCTCGATATCCGACGTCTTTGTTCATAAAACCCTGACGACTCATTACATCCTTCGGATTGATTCGTCGTCTCAGATCGGTTGTTCGATTGGGTTCGACCCGAAGGGTTCAGTCAAGATTAAGCTGTAATATTAATTGTACATTATTATTACTGATCGGAAGCGGCCTCCACCTAGGCATTCCGATCACTTGACCTTACTAAAGAATTAGCTATCCAATAATTCTTAACCCTCTATCGGAATAATACACTTGTTGGAAGGACACCATTCCTTTCAAAGGAGTGGAGTTTGAAGTGTATAGTAATGCCTCAAAGAACGGTCTTGGTTGTGTTCTGATGCAGCAGGGAAAGGTCATTGCCTAAGCTTTGAGGCAGTTAAAGGTTCATGAAAGGAACTACCCCACTCATGATCTTGAATTGGCTTCTGTGGTGTTTGCGCTCAAATTATGGCGACTAGGGGAGAAAGTTCGGTTTTCGATTTGGATTATACACCGAATCCAAACCGAAAAAATTCGGTTTTGGATTTTTCAATCCAAATCCAAACCGAATAGAACTTTAGTTCAATCCAAACTGAACCGAAACCGAATCCAATCGAAACTAAAATAATTTTGGGCTACTTTTGTAGATCTGCGATTTTTTAATTAACTTGCAATAACATACAACTTTAATTAAAAATTATAAATTAACTTATCTAGGCTTAAATTTTTCGTTATATAGTCTCAAATTTAATAAGTAAAAGCACATTACATCAAACAACCATGAATATTTAGATAGAATTTCATATCCAGCAACCCATTACCCAGAAAAATAAAATGCAAACAAAATAAAAAAAAGATTAAATTATAAATTTTAGCATAATTAATTAAAATTAACAAGTTTGAAGCAATTCACCCACAGTTTTCTTCATATCCTTCTTGAAAAAAATCCTTGCCGGCAACAAGGTGGTGGCCGTAGCGATTGTCATGGTTGTCTTCGGGAAAGTTGCGGTTGAAGAAAAAGAAATCGAAGAAAAAATGGGCTAAACTTGTAAGATGTAGAAAGAGGATTATTAGTAGTAATACTAATACACTAATTTGAGCATGAGTAAAGGGGAAAACAATGGATCTAAGATTCTATGAGTAAGAGGAGAGAGAAAGAAATTAAGAGAAGGTATGTAAGAGGCAGAGTGAACGAGAGGACATCAGACTAAGAGGAGAGAGAAAGGGAATTAGGGTTTTTTTATAGGTTATATATAATGGGTAGTAGAAAGGCTGGTTATGGGACGTAACTGGGCTTATGCTCTTTTAGGCCGAAAATTCGATTTTTTATTCGGTTTTCGGTTTTTAAGAACCCAAAACCGAATGCAATCCATAATCCATATTTTGTAATTTTTCCAATCCAAACCGAACCGAACCAAATTATAAAAAAATCCAAACCGAATTGCTTATTCGGTTTTGTTTTCGGTTTAGTTCGGTTTTAATCCGAATTACTTTCACCCTATTGGTGACACTATCTTTATGGTGTTCCATGCAAGGTGTACACTAATCACAAAAGCCTGAAATATATTTTCACTCAGAAGGATCTAAATACGGGGCAAAGGAGGTGGTTGGAATTAATCAAGAACTATGATTTGTCTTTGGACTACCACAAGGGTAAAACAAACAAGGTGGCGAATGCTCCTAGTCGTAAGGGAAATTAGTCTTTGAATGCAGTTAGGACTTTTCCTAAAGATCTATGTGAAGAGTTTTGTAAGCTCGACATTGAAATGGTGCCTCAAGGGTATGTTGATTCTTGACTGAATGCGATAAGTGTTGAACTTGAGTTGTACCAAGAGCTGCGAGATAAGCAAAATGGTGATTTAAGACTCAAGAAAATCCGAGAAGCCAAGGCATAGGGTCGAGTTGAAAACTTTGAGATCTATACTGATGGTAGTCTGATGTTCATGGGTCGTTGGTGTGTCCGAAATGATGCTGGGTTGAAAGGAAAGGTTCTCGAGGAAGCTCACAACACTCCCTATTCCGTTCACCCTAGGGGTGATAAATTATATAAGTATTTGAAGGTAAATTTTCTGGCGACCAGTGAGTATGAAGAAGGAAATTGTTGAGTTTGTGGCTCGATGCTTAGTCTGTCAAAAATTTAAGATTGAACATTAGAGCCTGGAGGGTTTCTTCAACCTTTGCCTATTCCGGCATGGAAGTTTTATTCTATCTCCATGGATTTTGTGATGGGCCTCCTAGTAACTTCTATAGGATTGAATGCTGCTTGGGTGATAGTGGACTGATTGACCAAGGTTTCTCGGTTTATTCCTATTAAGAACACCCGGTCAATGGACAAGGCTTATGCTAATGAGATTATCCGTCCTCATGGTGTTCCGAAGAATCTTGTGTCGGATTGATATCCAAGGTTCTAGTCTCATTTTCAGGTTGCCTTGCAAGAAGCGTTCAACACGAAGCTGAAGTTGATTACTGATTTTCATGCTGCCACAAATGTTTAGACTGAGAGAATTATCTAGACTCTAGAGGATATGCTCCGTGCTTGTGCCTCAGAGTTTCAGCAGTCATGGGTGAAATCTCTAAGTCTTGTAGAATTCTCCTACAACAACAATTATCATGATAGTATTCAGATAGCTCCTTATGAGGCTCTTTGTGGGAGGAAGTGTCGCAGTCTTACTTGTTGAAGTGATACTAGTGACTCTTTGGTTCCTGGGGCAGAATTGATTTAGGATATTGTTGAGATGGTAAAGGTGATCTGTGCTAGTTAAAAACTGCTCAAGGTAGGCAGAAATCTTATGCTGATCTCCGGAGGAAACCTATTGCCTTTGAGGTAGGGGACAAGGTTTTGCTAAAAGTGTCTCTGATGAAAGGGGTAATGCGCTTTAGTACGAAAAGGAAGCTAAGTCCGAAGTATGTGGGTCCCTATGAGATCCTTGAAAGGGTCGGGGAAGTTGCTTATCGGTTGGCATTGCCGCCAGAGTTGTCAAAGGTTCATGACGTATATCATGTATCGCATCTACGGAGGTGTCGCTGTGATACTTCTCATGTGATCCTTTTTGAAACAATTGAAGTTGAGCCCAACTTGACATTTGAGGAGCGACCAGTTCAAATTCTTGATCGTTAGGATCGAATTCTTCTGAGGAAGCCATATGGGAAACCGAAGAGCCAATGAGGCTCAAATACCTTAAGTTGTTCGAAACAGGTACTAAAGTTAGTTTCCTGTTGTTTTAATTTCTTTTTCCCTACTTTTGAATGTTGAGTTGGTTATGCTTGTTTGCATGTTTGGGGGACAGAACTTTTTGTGAGTAGGGGTGATTGTAATACACCAAATTTTTGTGACGTAAGTATTTTTTAAAAAATATATATAAACTAATATTTCCACTAAATTAGTATTAATTTTATTTTCTTATTTAAATAATAAAAACAATATATTATTTTGAAAACTAATCGTTGTAGTGATAGTATGTTGGAGTAGTAGTAGTTTTCCTTGTTGTACGTGCACATTAGTTTAATAAAATGTTGGACCAACCAATTATGTACTTGCTAATTTGGCTAGCCATGCATGTTGAGTCACATAAGGGGAGGTAATCAAAGAGTTTTGCTGGCTGCTAATGCTCCTTGTAACCCCTATTATATTTTAATTACCCCCCATGATGATTATAACCCCTAACCCCTTTAATTTTGCCTAAATCTTAAACTCCTCTCCTTCCCCGCTATTTTATCTCACGTTCTCAACCATCTTTTCTATATTTCTGCTGCATTTTGTTTTAATATCTAAACTCTCAAAAACTCTCACAAAAAAAAAAAAAATATATATATATATATATACTAAGTGTTGGGTTTCCATTAGTGTGTGTTTGGAGTTTCAATCCTTGTTTGTTGGGCTTGTTTGTACTCGTAAAAAGGACTAGGTTTCACTTAGTATAGAATGCATAATTTAGGCTTAGAACGATTGAGAAAGTTGTATGAAAAAAATTAGTACGATCGTTAGTTATCTCTTATAAAACAGATTTTTGTTTAGACAATGGTGAACTATTTTTCCTATTGGATTCGTATGACTTACATGCATTATGGGCTGTCATCTTTTCCTATTTTGTGAGTTAAAATCTTGTGGATTATATTTATGTTATAAACGTATAATCATTTTAGTCAATAACGGTTAATCGGGCTTGTTTCTCGTAGTGGTTTTCTCCTTGAATGCTTGGTGAATTATCTTATGATTGGACCTGATTTTTCTCATGGAATTTGTGTGACAATAGGAGCTGACATTTATGGCTTTAGATGATAACTTTGCTTGCTTAAAGTTTTTGTTCAATAGGTCATAGTTTTTGGCTACTATAATCGTTGTTATAAGAGTTTGTATTCGATTTTCGGGTGATTAATATTAAGCGAACAACTACTCATATCTATAGTAATAACATTTTGAGTTTAGACCTCTAATGGTCACTTAGAATCATGTTAAGAGTCCATATTATATGATCTGATTCAAGTGTTTAACTTGTACCATAAGGAGTGATTAAAATTGATGAATTAGGTTGATTATTGTTGGACTAAAATCTTGAATTTTTTTTGTAGCTGCTGGATGGACATAGTTTAGGGTACATAAACATGTTTAAAGCCTTGTTTTGGCTCATATTATACTTTATAATACTTTCTTCAATGTTTAGGTCAATGTGTGCAAGTTTGGTAATCAATATTCTAAGTGCTGTGAATTTTAGAAATATTTATTAAACTAGTAAAATTGGACAGCATATATATGCATGTCTAAAGTGTGTGTATTTCCGGTTAAAAGACGACATAAGGTGTTGGTAACATTGTATTATGATGTAAGAATGTTGTGGTGTTTTGATTTTATAATTTTGAGTATAAGACCATTTCTGGCATGTCTGTTGGTCATTGACAATTTTTGATTTAAATTTTATTATTCTTTTGATTTTTATGATGACTATAAGTTAGGAGCCATTAGGCTGCGAGTTACGATGGTTAGAACATGTTACCTGCTTGGGCTGCGTGTTACGAATAGTTTGTATCTGGGTTAATTGTTATCCTTCGGGAGGTTCGGAGGTGTAAGACCATATTTAGCTTCTATCCAGCATCGGGAGTTTGGCCATTATAAGACACAGTCTCCTGCGAGTTGATTGGACAAACCATATGAAGTGGACTATGGGTTCCACTAGCGTTCGATCGTAATTCAGTCAGATTATTTTTCTATGATATAAGTGTATAAGGTAGCTCCCGCAGAGCTGACCCACGCTCCAACACCACCTAAGAAGTGTACACTCACTCCAGTCCAGCTTGAAGTCATGATAGGAGGTTAGACAAGCACATTTCATCACTTACCTTCCATTATTTGCAATATTACCTAGAACTATACTAACTTAAGAATCGGAGGGGGGTTCCTCGAAACCACCCTCGAGGGCGGTAACCGCTGTTCATTGTGCAGGTTAACTCAGCCGAAGTCCAGAGTCAGCCGCCACCATATTTGGCTTCTATACGGCACCGGGGGTTTGGCCATTATAAGGCAAAGTCTCCTGTGAGTTGATTAGAGGTTCGCCGAAGACCAAATATGGTGTAAGACCATATTTGGCTTCTATCCAGCACTGGGAGTTTTGCCATTATAAGACACACTCTCCTGCTAGTTGATTGGAGGTTCGCTGGACAAACCATAGGAAGTGGACTACGGGTTCCACCAGCGTTTGATCGTACTTCAGTCAGATTATTTTTCTATGATATAAGTGTATAGGGTAGCTCCCGCAGAGCTGACCTACGCTCCAGCACCACCTAAGAATTGTACACTCACGCCAGTCCAGCACGAAGTCATGAGAGGAGGTTAGACAAGCACATTTCATCACTTACCTTCCATTATTTAAGCATCGGCGGGGGTTCCTCGAAACCACCCCCGAGGGCGGTAACCGCCGTTCATTGTGTAGTTTAACCCAGTCGAAGTCCAGAGTCAGCCGCCTACTTAGCTGCGGAACTACACCTAGAACAATTGGCGCTAGAAGCAGGGGGTAGTTCCAACACCTTTGCTCAGTCGGTTAGCTTATTTTAAGCAGAGAAAACCTGCTATGACAAGAGAACAATCCGATTTGAAAGACGAAACACCTACAATCGATAACACCCATACATAAAAAAATAAACCTGATTCTACAAAATCTATCGTGAAATCACTCCGATTAGTATCTAGAATCTTAATACCCCCAGAGCTTCTTAAGGTGTCACCAAAAACACCATTGGAGTTCATAGGCCAATAAGACCACCTCAAATAGTCTGATTCGGAATGTGGTGAAGGATAATTAGGTCGTTGGACTAACTACCCTCAACAAAACAATATTTATAAACCTACACCTACACTAAACAAGTTTGGTGGTAAGTAGAGGATCGAACCACGGAGACGACATAAACACTATCAACAGCACCACCAATTAAGCTAGGTCAAAGAGATAGGATGGATAGAACAATAAACAAAATGAGATTAATATTAAGTTAAACTAACACCAAGGGAGAGGGTCAAACATGATAATGATCTTCAATAAAGTTAGGCAATGGAAATGAGTTTACATGCAAACCAAATATCTCATATAAGGCAATACCAACAATACCATCTAACCACCTATCGGGGTCAAAGGCTTTCCCAACTTAACACATGCTCATACTATCGTCATAAGCTATGAAAGTTAAGGTTTTTGCATAGAATCGATCACCTAATGGATATCCCTAAGTTACACTATCGTCATAACTTAGTTCAATCCACCCAATTACAACACATGATTGGCCATTCACATGGAGTAATTAGTAAAACATGGTTACAAGGTATATTTAATCACATATAACCAACATTTGTCTAGCCTAATACATTCAAGATTCACCACATGCTATCACCAATCCCTTAGTAAAGGGAATTACTCACTAATCATGAACAACTAACACAAAACCCAACAAGAAGAACAAAGAGAAGCAATTAAACTAAACAACTACTCTAATCAAGCAAGAAATTAAGAAAGAACAATAAATGAGATAGAGTTTAGAATGCTCATTGAAGTATTGAAAAGGAATCCAAAACAATGTCACTTTGCATCTTCATCTTCTTCAATCCACCATTGAAGCTCTTCACTTTCTCTCTCTAAAATACCCTAAATTACTCTTAATCTACATTACAAAGTATAAAAACAAAGATTAAAACTAAATCTAAGCCTAATTTATGTGAAGATTGATGGAGAGATGTTAGGGTTTAACCCCTCAAAGAGGAGAGAGAAAACCCCAAAGAAACCCACCATAAAAACTTCACCAAAAAGAGGAGAGGAAGAAGCATTTAAAAGACCCGTAGCTGCTCGTGCGCGCCCGCGATAGAGGCCTGCGCGGCCGCGCACTGGGATTGGCCTGACAGCAACATTCATTTTCAAACGGCCATAACTTCTGTTCTAGGAGGCTTCTGGGGGCGTGCAACCTACCGTCGGAAAGATCTTCAAGTCTAGTTTCCAATGCAACTTGAATCATCTCAATCCAATTTGTAGATCAAAAGTTATGGCTAAAAGAGTGAACAAAGGTCAGTTTTTGAGTTCAGGCCCTTGAGCGCCCGCGCCTATCTTAGGGGCGCCCGCGCCTAAGCCGCGCCCAAATCGCGCCTACATTCTGCCTCCAATATTTTCGACCCCAATGTTAGGCACGCCCGCGCTGGGTTTGGCGCGCCCGCGCCATTCTGAAAGCGCGACCCGCGCTGTCTGCATGACCTTGCTTGCTTGCTCCTTAACTTCCTTTGTAGCTCTTCAAATGAACTCCAATTCTCCAAGCTCTTCATTCTCTTAAAATCAACTCCAAAAGCCTACAAAACACGAGGAAAAGCACAAAAACATAATAAAGGGAGAAACGGAGCAAAAGGGGTACAAACAAGGGACAAACGTAGAAAAATACCGCGATTAGAGGATCTAAATAGTGGCATAAATGCCACTTATCAGAATGCCACCCACAAACCAAAACAATGAGCTAATTACTCAAACACCACCTGGAAAATTCCCGACAGTGCAAATACCTGATCTGCTAAAGAATTTGTCTCAGTGCAGTAAGGATCTGCCGGCTGCCATGACAGTTGTGCTGAACTCATTTGGGAAAGGATCCAGCTCCACTCGGCCGCTGGCACCTGCGCTCAATCTGACCCTAGAGCAGAAAGAGCTGGTAGCCCTACGTAAGAAGGTGAAGGAGCTGGAGGCTAGAAACTTGAACAGAGAATGGAGTATAGAGGAATCAGGAGAGGTTCCATTTGGGAATATTCATAGGAGATCTCCAACACACAGCCGATCTTTGAGTCCAGAGCAGTCAAAGAAGGAAAAACTTATGGTGATTGATTTGGGTATTTTTACCCAAGCTGTTTCGGGGTTTTCTGATATCCTGCGGGAGAGTTACAATATCGAGACTGGAACTGGACGCCTGTACCTGCAAAACAACAGAGACTCCTGGTGGTGGGAGCTCCGCCTCCAACGGTCAAGTTAGTACCTGATTAAGGAGTAATTAATGCGGAAATTAAAGTGGTTTGGTCTCTCTAGGTGAGAGTGTTTTTTACGTAATCCGTGTGTTGTTTTTGTTAATGAGGATTAAGGGGGGTATTTATAACCTCGGGAAGCGTGCCACTCTCTAGGTTTAGGGTTAACCTAGGGCTGACTGGG
The DNA here is from genome assembly GCA_034703905.1 of Chenopodium berlandieri. Lineage (NCBI taxonomy): Eukaryota > Viridiplantae > Streptophyta > Magnoliopsida > Caryophyllales > Amaranthaceae > Chenopodium > Chenopodium berlandieri. Next base: position 14,521,305 of record CM068285.1, read on the forward strand.
CCTCTAAACAGGATTGGGCCTTGTTGGATGATTTTCCCATGTGTCAAGGGAAGGACACGTGTCGTGCCTCAATTGGTCCGTAGAGGACGAATCTGCGATTGACACGTGGCAGGCTCCTATTGGCCTACGTGAAGGACACGTGGCTGAACCTGGTTGGTCCACTTGTCAGGCGGTGATTGGTGGATAAAAAATCCCCTAATCATTTGCCCCTCACAGGTGGCACGTGACTGGTCACGTGTCGCCTGTGACAGGTGTCGCATGGTGACAGGCGACGGCCTGCTACAGGTGTCACCTTGCAAATGGCCGAGAGATTTTCCCGCCCAAATTTTGAATTTGGAAGTGACCCTTTGCCTTCTCACTTTGCCTATATAAGGGAGTGCTGACTTCAGTCATTTTCACATTTGAGAACTTTGTGAGAGAACATTCGGACCCCTGAACTTGCTCTGACACTTTGGACTTTTTCTGCCTACCGCCTGTTCTGACAAGCCGTTTGCAAAGGATTTCAGAATTTCATCAATCGTCACTCGTTCAGGTAACCGTCGGTTCTCTTACTCTTAATTTTTTCTTTATTATTATTTTTTTGAAATGGCACCATGGAAGCACACGACACGACCCAAGTTAGTGATCAGCCGGTCACCGGGGACGGCTGAATCTAGGACTAGGAGTGCCGCCTGCCCTTTTCTGGACCCATCTTTGCCCTTTATACAAAGTCCGACTGTATCTGTGTCTATGCAGAACGTGATGGCCAGAACAAAAAAGACTGCTAGGATCTCAAACTCAGACGGCTCCTCCCAAAGGGTGCCAATTAGTGAAACATCTGACCAGGCGCCAGATGTAGAAGTGAAGCAAAGCGGCTGTCAAGCCGACAGTTCTGAGGGAGGGGTCAAGGTGGTCCCTTCCCATTTTTCAGTGGACATGTCTACATTTTCTCCTGCTCCCTCTAAGGGAGAGGAGGCGGGCCCCTCTAGGAGAGGGAAGGAGTCGTCCTCTTCGGACTCGTCAGAGGACGAGTCCGAGTCCAGTTCTTCTGGCCACGCTTCTCCAGAAACAGAAGAAAGAAACAGCCGCCTACAAGAGGCGAGGCTTTCTTATGCAGTTGAGAAGGGTGATAATTGGGCGGAGCCATCCGCCTCTTACCGAGAGGAAAACACCCCCTACTACTGCACGGTACCCCGGGGCCGGATCACGGCCATGCAAAACAAAGTGGAGAGCTTTATCGCTAACCACAAAATGGGCCCCGGATTTTTAATGTTCGTCCCGGATCCAGAAGACACAGTCGTCTGGCCGGCTGGTACCAGCTACGATGGCGCCTGTTTTGGCTGCTATGTGGCGGCCATCAAGGCTGGACTGCGCTTCCCATTACATCCGGCTGTTCAGCGGATTTTGGATAGGTATGATTTGGGGTTATGGCAGTTAGCCCCCAACTCTTGGGTCAACGTACTCGGCTATGTGGCCGGGTGCGAACTGCACGGGGTGGAGCCAAGCTTTGAGGCTTTCGCCCACATGAACTATCTCAGCCGGACCCCTAAGTCGGGCGGTACCGGCTGGTATCAATTGACGAGCCACAGGGGCTACCTCATGACGAGAAGTAAGGCGAACAAGTGGAAGGATTGGCGGAACACCTTCCTTATTATTGAGAGTTCAGACATAGAGCTGAACAAACGCTTTAACAGGTGGAATAGGAATCCGCCTTTCCTTGCAGGCGGCCGAAGCATGCCGCCTGTACCCCCAAAGGCTAAAAAAGAGATCCTAGACAAAGGACTCTTCAAAGTAGAGTCTAGGGTGAACTCTGCTTCAGGGGTACGAGAGCAAGTACCCCTTCACTGCGTCCCGAGCTTCAAGTGGCCCTATGACGAGTACTTTTTGGCCGCCTGTGGCCTCAGCAGTCGGTGCTCTAGAGGTAGCCGGCCTGTCGAATACTCTGTTTTTTCCACGCTTTGTTTACTTGGGACTTTTACTAATTTTGCTGTTTGTTTTTTGCAGCTGACGCCATGAGTAAAATCACAGCATCCAAGACTGCGGCGGCCATGTTGCGGGCCTCTATCATGCAGCAGTCTTCTACCGACTCCCCCAACAAGGGGGCACCCTTGGTGGGCTTCGAACCTCTTCCTCTTTTTGGGGTTGTCTTATGCACATACTAACTCTTTCTTTTTTTTTTTTTTTTTTTTTTTTTTTTTTTTTTTTTTTTAGTCGGGCACTCCAAGAGCTTCTTCCTCACAACAGCCGGACTCCAAGGCCCGGAGGACGACTGTTGCAAGCTCTCCTGGTTCTTCCAGGAAACAGGTGGCGGCTGAGAAACAGCCGGCCACTCCTTCTAAAGCTCCAGCGGGGCCGCCTAGAAGTATGGAATTGTCCTTGTAAAATTTTTTTTTTTTTTTGACTTGTTTCCTTCTCGACTAGGTCTAATCTGTTTTTTTATGCTTGATGCAGCCGGCCCTCAGGAGCCTGACTTGGTCGAGGTAGCCAAGTCGATGATCAAGGCAGTTCCTCCATCTGAAAGGGAGGCGGTCAGGGGTGTCGGCACCCTTGACCTAGATGGGATTGCAGGGGTCCTTGTTGAGGTATACTTAGCATTTTTTGAGTATTTGAATTCCAGGACGCCTGTTATCTTTTTTGCTTGGAAACTGACGCCTGTTTTCTCTTTACTTAGGCCCTGCTCCGAGTGAACGGCCTTCCCAAGCCGCTTGATCGGAAGAACAAAGAGGTAAAGGCTGCTAAAGCTATGGCCGCCTCTGACTGTGATAAGGCAATGTTTCAAATTGCCCAAAATGAAGTTCTGACAATTGATATTCTTTATTATCAGGCGCAGGCTACCGCCGCTGTCCGGGCTCAGTTAGAGGCGGCCCAGAAGAGGAACAGCGAGCTGGAGGAGGCCGTCACCAACCTCAAGGCCGAGCTTGAACCTCTCCGCCAAAAGATGCTCTCATACGAAGCCTTGGAGAAATCCTTGGCTAACGTAAAGGAACGCCTGGTGACCCAGGAGAAGAGTCTCACTAAGGAGCTCTCGGAGAAGGCCGAGCAAGAGAAGAAAGAGCTCGTCCGAGAGATGATGGAAGACTCTTCTCAGATCCAGCGCATGACCTGGAGCCGCCTCTTCCCCAGTGCCGACTTTGCCTCATGGGAAAAAACGTACCGCCAGTGTTCTGATACATATAATCAAGAGATCCTGGCGGCTGCTGAGGACGAGGCGTTTGAGGAGGCCTTGGAGGGGGAGCAGCCGATAGTGGCGCTTGTGCCGCTTGGGGGCAAGGCATCGAAGAAGGATGCAGCTGAAGCCGAGTCCAGCAAGAAGAGTGCTGACCAGGCGGAAGCTGCTAATGTTGAAGATTTGCCCCCTTCTTAAGCTTTTATGTCTTCTTTCACGGCCTGCGTGCCGTTTGCTTGTATTTACCCGGCCAGGGGGCCGGGGATCTGAATATTTTGACTTCTTTTTAATGAATTTTTGTTTTGCTTTAAATTTGTCTAAGTATTGAATATTTGGTAATGAATTGTACACTATACCGACTGTTTTGCATGGCCGATTGTAGACAGGTACGGATGGTTAGTCACGCCGCCTATGCCCCTGGACGACTGGTTGTCTGTTTCCAAGCTAGGCGATCAGTCGGCCATTTATTCAATCGGTATTCGATTCGTTTAAAAGACTGGATCACCTTTAGGCAGGCGGTCCTGTCATTTGTAAAATTAACTAAGTAGGAAAAGGTTTCTTTGTGTTTTTTAAGCTATAGGCAGTCTAGGACGACTGTTTCCTATCGTAATCAGTGTGAATAGGTGTTGTATGAATTTTTTACTTTCATACTAAAATTTTTAAGGGGTGACTAAGTAAATATGGCTCTTACCTAGTCGCCGAGTGATGAGTAGTAGAGGTATCAAGCGGTGGGTACCGGTTGTTCCCCTTTATTCGCCAATGTTTGTTGGCTATTAACTCATAAAATACCAACTGTTCTTATCCCAAGTAGTTCAGTCGGTCGGTTGACCCGGATGGTTATTGCGAACACTTGCTTGACATGATTAGTCAGTTTAAGTGAGATATCCTGGTCCGGGAAACGGCTACGTGGTTGTCATGTTTAGACAGTCGTATAGGTGCCGTGTAATGGTTTTATAGAACAATGTTCCACCCAAAAGGGAGCTGCTCTCTGCGACGAATTTCATCCGGATGGATGCCGTCGGACGCCTGCTATAATGTTGGGACAGGTCGAATTGAATTTTTATAATTTGATCAGTTGGCTTGATGCCTGGTCTGATCATGTGTTTTTGATAGTTCTTGGTGAACTGTATTATGTGAGGGTAGCCGGTTGAGTGAAACAAGCGGCGTGCCCCTCTTAAATTAAACATAGAGAGTAGCCGACTGTTTGTCAGTTGGCATGCCCCTCTTAAAATAAGAATGAAGATTTAAATATGGAGAGTAGCCGACTGTTTGTCAGTTGGCATGCCCCTCAATACAAAATTGAATATTAAGTATGCAAGCTTTATTCAGGTAGTCCTTGACTTTACATTTTTCAAAAGAAATATTTCTTAAGATTATCTACGTTCCAAGTTCGAGGCAACGGTTGGCCGTCTGGTGTTTCCAGACGGTAGGTACCGTCTCTAACCTCTTCATAGATTCGGTAGGGACCTTCCCAGTTGGGAGTTAGCTTGCCAGACTCGTTAGCCCTACCAACAGCTTCCATTTTTCTAAGTACAAAGTCCCCCACTTTGAGTGGACGCCTGTGCACTTTTCTGTTGTATGATCGAGTCATTCTCAGGCGGTAGATCTCATGGCGCAAGACAGCATTGCCCCTCTTTTCAGGGAGTGAGTCTAATGCCAGGCGCATGGCTTCCCAGTTTGCCTCTTCGTCATATATCATTACTCGAAGAGTCGGCTCGTAGTGTTCTATTGGAAGAACAGCTTCCGAACCATAAGTTAGGAGGAATGGAGTTTCTCCAGTCGCCCCTTTTTCAGTCGTCCTAATGGCCCAGAGAACATGTGGTAGTTCATCCGCCCATAGGCCGCCTGCTCGTTCAATCTTTTTCTTTAGACCGTCTGAGATGATTTTATTAAAGGCTTCTACCTGGCCGTTTGCTTGTGGACGGCCGACAGATGCAAAGCAGTGTGCAACTCCTTGGTCACCCAACCAGCTTTTGAGAACAGGCGTCTCAAATTGGGGACCATTATCAAAAACCATAGACATGGGAACCCCGAACCGAGTGATGACATTTCTCCAAATGAATGAAATTACATCCTTCGTCTTGATTCCCTTAACAGCCTCCGCCTCTACCCATTTAGTGAAGTAGTCGACGGCAACAAGTATGTACCTTCTTCCGCCTGTAGCAGGCGTATATGGACCCAGAATATCCATGCCCCACTTAGCAAACGGTAGGGGGCTATGAATGGTGTTGAGGTCAGTAGCCGGACGGTGAATTAGTTTGCCAAACCTTTGACACTTGTCACATTTTTTCACCATCTCCATCGCATCTGCCTCTAAAGTAGGCCAAAAGTAGCCCTGCCGCCTTGCCCGTTGAGCAAGCGTCCTACCACCTATATGGGAAGCACAGTAACCAGAGTGAAGATCGTCTAGTATCTCTCGCCCCTTTTCTGGAGTAACACATTTTAAGAAGGGTTGGAGGTACCCCCTTTTGTGAAGTTCTCCCTTTATTATTTCAAAATTGGAGGCTCGTTTTTTCAGCACTGCCGCCTGTTGATGATCATCCGGCAGGGTACCATTTGTCAGATATGCCCTGATTGGATCCATCCAGGATGAGCTTCTGTCTAGGATTCCAATAGGGTCCTCAATGCTTCTCTTCTCCACTACTTCCCAAAAAACGGTTCGAGGAGTATCACAGGAGGCGGATGATGCTAATTTTGAAAGTGCATCCGCCTGGTTATTTTCTGATCTCGGCACTTGGGTCAGATGGAAATCCTCAAGGGTGCCGACTGCTTGTCGGACCGCCTGTAAATACTTGATCATGGCCGGATGGGTTGCTTCATATTCGCCATTGTACTGACTCACTATCAATTGTGAATCGGAACAGGCGTCTATTTTCCTTGCCCCTGCCGCCTTGCACATGCGGATTCCGGCTAATAAAGCTTCATATTCTGCCTCATTGTTTGAAGCCTGAAAGCTGAAGCGTAGGGCATACTCGTACCTGTCGCCTTCTGGCGATTGACATATGACGCCTGCTCCACAACCATTTGAAGTAGAGCTGCCATCCACATATACCTTCCAGACTTGGTCTGGAACTTGAGAGTCAGTAGGACGAGTCATCTCAACAATAAAGTCAGCAAAGGCTTGCCCCTTTACTGCTTCTCTAGGCTCGAAGGTGACTTCGAGGCTCTGTATTTCTATGGCCCATTTGATCATTCGGCCTGACGACTCCATGACAGTCAGTGGCCGCTTGATAGGTTGGTCTGTATACACGACGACTGCATGCGCCAAAAAGTAGGGCTTTAACTTCTTAACAGCCATGAAAAGTGCCAGACCAAATTTCTCCACTAAGGGATACCTCAACTCGGCATTTTTCAACACATGGCTGACAAAGTAGGCCGGGAGCTGACAACCGTTTCTTTCAGCAAGAAGAACAGCGCTTAACGCATGATCAGAGACGGCCAGGTACATATAGAGTGTTTCTTTGGTCAAAGGGCTGACTAGCCTCGGCAAGGAATGCAAATGAACTTTTAATTTTTGGAAGGCCGCCTCAGCATCCGGCCCCCATTCAAACCTTGCCTTTTTCTTAATTGCCTGGAAAAAGTACAGGCATTTGTCGCCTGATCGACTTAGAAATCTTCCCAAGGCCGCCAGACAACCTGTTAACTTCTGGACCTCTCGGATGGTACGAGGCGACTGCATGTCGATGACCGCCTGCACCTTCTCAGGGTTCGCCTCTATTGCTCTCTGATTAATGAGTAATCCGAGAAATTTCCCAGACTCAACTCCAAAGACACATTTCTTGGGATTGAGCATGACATGGTGCCGCCTGAGTGTGGAGAAAGTTTCTCGGAGGTCCGACAGATGATCTTTCTGAAGTTTAGACTTGACAATCATATCATCAATATATGCCTCGACATTCCTCCCAATTTGATCAAAGAACACTGTGTTTATCATTCGTTGGAAAGTGGCCGGGGCATTCTTAAGACCAAACAACATGACAGTGTAACAGTATAACCCTTGATCAGTGACGAAGGCCGTCTTCTCCTGATCTTTCTTCCATAAAGGGATTTGATGGAAACCAGAGTAGGCGTCCATAAAACTCATCAAAGCATGGCCGGCTGTTGAGTCGACCAGGTTGTCAATTTTAGGCAGAGGGTAACTGTCCTTTGGGCACGCCTTGTTTAAGTCTGTGTAGTCTACACACATTCGCCAGGTACCATTCGGCTTTTTAACAAGCACAACATTTGCAACCCAGTCTGGGAAGAAACATTGCCGAATGAATCCTGCATCAAGTAATTTTTTAACCTCGGCGGCTGCCGCCTGACTTCTTTCTTCGCCATGGTTCCGCTTCTTCTGCCTTACCGGCTTCTTTTTTGGATCCACAGCCAGTTTATGTACCGCCAGCTCAGAACTAATGCCTGGCATTTCATGGACTTCGAATGCAAAGATGTCCTTGTATTCTTTCAACAAATTGTGGAAGTCGTCACCTAGGACCCCTAGAGCAGTTGTCCCAACTTTAACTGTTCTGTCAGGACGCGAGACATCTAAGATCAGGTCCGCATGCTCACCAGCCGGCTGAGGGCGAAATTCCTCCGACTGCTCCTCTGCCAATGATTGCTATTTTTTATCTTTTCTTGCGGCCCCCATCTGGGATGCCTTTCTTTTCTTGCCGCCTGCTTCTGGAACAGGAGCACTCTCCTTGACATTGTCAAGGTCTATCTTTCCTCCACTGGACCCAGCGGCCATAACAGTGGGCTTGACGTCCGAGAGATAGCACTCTCGGGCCATCCTCTGATCTCCCCTCAGGGATCCGACTGTTCCATTATCCCTCTCAAACTTGAGCAACATAAGAGATGGGATTATTAAAGCCTTGGAATTATTCAGGGTTGGTCGTCCCAGAATCATGTTGTAGGCCGAGAGTTCTTCTACCACCAGGAATCGGACTACCATGTGTCGTCCTTCCCCTTTTTCGCCCAGGCGGATGGGTAAATCTACTCGTCCTACAGGGTGGACGACTCCCCCTCCAAACCCTACTAAAGGGTGGGAGGCCGGATGTATGCAATCAGTCTTGTATTTCAATTTTGACAGACATTTGCTACTGATGAGATCTGAGGAGCTTCCGGTATCTATGAGGATTCGGCCAACTCTTTGGTTGGCCACTTTACATTCAACAACGATAGGATCGTCATGCGGCCCCCTGACCCCTCCTAGATCTTCTTCAGTAATGACAATCTCAGGAAATGAATATTTGGAGGGCCGTTCTGGGTGAACGGAATTTACATCTAGCCGCCTGATATTGTCTTTGTTGCCCCTAATAGTGGGACCTCCTCCAGCGAAGCCGCCTGCAATAGTGTAGACGAATGCATCATCTGTATCAGAACTGTCGGCATGTTGATTCTTTTTGGCCGACTGCTTTTTCGAGGAGGTGTTCCCCGTGGATTTCTTGACAAAAGAGTCAAGATCACCTTGCTCAGCCAGGCGGTCCAGATACCGCATGAGACTGATGCATTCGTTGGTGTGATGACCAACATCTTCATGATAATCACAGAATTTTTCCTGGTTCCGATTGCTTGCAGAACCCTTCATGGGGACCGGCTTCTCAATGGAGATCCGTCCCTTGATTTCTTTTAGGATAGCTTGGCTATCCTTGCTAAACGCATACTTTGGAGAGTATGGTTTGAATTCTTTTTTCTTCTTCTAGGCCGGCTGTTTAGAGGAATCAGCCGCCCAGACCTCTTTTCTCTTCTTTTGATCTTTGTTTGACGACTGTATCTGTCGTCCTTCTCTTTTGTCGAACTTTTTTCCGTCCGACTGTTTTGCTGTACTACAAAGATCAGTCGCCTGTATGTAGGCTTCTGCTTCAATCAAGGCCTCCTGAAGAGTCGCCACCCTCTTTCGAACCAGATCGAATTTGAAGGTCGACCCGTCTTTGAGACCCCTGAAAAAGTCAGTATAGGCCACCTCATCCGGTAACCCTTGAATCTGTATCCTCATCAGGTTAAACCGCCTGATATAAGATCGAAGCCCCTCCTTCTCACCCTGCTGAATTGTTCCCAAATCAAGGGTCGTCTTCTTTGCAGGGATATTCATGGCGAAGTTGGAGGTGAACAAGTAAGCAAGCGTTCTGAAGTTGTTTACACAACCAGTCGGCAGGTTGCCGAACCATTGCTGCGCGATTCCTTTGAGAGTCGCTGGAAAACACTTGCACCAGGTGGGATCATCCAACCCTTGAAGATACATTAGGTTGGAGAATGCCATCAGATGATCTTCTGGATTAGTAGTGCCGTCATAGGCGCCTACTAACACATTTTTCACTTTGGCCGGCTGAGCGGCTTCAGTAATTTCCTTGGAGAAGGCCGACGGCTGTTCACCAAGTCTAAGCAACCGTAGCTGCCAGTCCAAAGGTTGGACATTTTTAGCTGCCTGTCCACCAAACGGAGGTGGCTGCATAAAATACTGTTATTGTGGTACAAACGGTAAGTGTGGTACCGCCTGGTCGCTATGAAAGCCGGACTGACGGGAGGTGCCGCCTGACTGACTCTCATGATACGACTGGGTATGCCTCATCGAGGTATTTCGCAGACTTTCTTGGAATTCTGAAGTAGAGGCCGACTCTGACAGTCGGTCACTCTTCTTCTGCTCTAACAGCAGACGAGCGTCTGTGTATGTTTTCTTCGACCCGTCCGCCTGAATGTGACGAACAAGTTTCCTCTTTCCTGGAGTAGGAAAATGGTATTTTGTGAGATCAAGGGCAGGCGGCTCCCACTTCCTGGATTTAGGATGAGGAGTTCCCTCTCGCCCTTGAACCGGCTTCCTCTTGCCGGAAGTGGAAGGTTTCGTAGCCGACTGTCCCTTGGCCAGTGCAGGCTTCTTATTTAGCAACTCTTGAATCTCTCCCTTGAAGTCCCTCATGAAGGTCATGAGTTCGTTTCTTGTGATGGGAGCAGACCCATCAGTCGCCTGCTGCCGAACAGGCGGTGCGCCTGCTGGCTCGCTTTCAGTTTGAAAATGTTCCCGTTCCCTCCTTTCAGTCTGACGGGTACGTCGGGCCCTTAGGGTCCCGTCTGGAGCTGTGTGAGCTTCAACTTCAAGTTCATTTTCAGTATCATGGTCCGACTGGACTTGAGGGTCGTCTAGGGGACGCCTCTCTTCAAAAGTCGGTACAAACGTGGATGCCATCTCAGAAGTACTCTCCCCACAGACGACGCCAAAATGTTTCGGGGTTTTCTGATGTCCTGCGGGAGAGTTACAATACCGAGACTGGAACTGGACGCCTGTACCTGCAAAACAACGGAGACTCCTGGTGGTGGGAGCTCCGCCTCCAACGGTCAAGTTAGTACCTGATTAAGGAGTAATTAATGCGGAAATTAAAGTGGTTTGGTCTCTCTAGGTGAGAGTGTTTTTTACGTAATCCGTGTGTTGTTTTTGTTAATGAGGATTAAGGGGGGTATTTATAACCTCGGGAAGCGTGCCACTCTCTAGGTTTAGGGTTAACCTAGGGCTGACTGGGCCTCTAAACAGGATTGGGCCTTGTTGGCTGATTTTCCCATGTGTCAAGGGAAGGACACGTGTCGTGCCTCAATTGGTCCGTAGAGGACGAATATGCGATTGACACGTGGCAGGCTCCTATTGGCCTACGTGAAGGACACGTGGCTGAACCTGGTTGGTCCACTTGTCAGGCGGTGATTGGTGGATAAAAAATCCCCTAATCACCAGCCACGTGGACTAATAATAGTATGACACGTGTCACCCTAGGAGGAATCCAAAATGGACCTCACGGGACTTGACACGTGGCATACTAATATTATTCAAGGGGAATGACGGCCTTCAAGGCGCATTTCTCGTGGAGCCGCAAAACGGCGCAGCCCACCAAATCTAGGTCAGAGTGACCTAGGTAAGGGCACAATTCCCTATGACCTTATAAATAGGGAGATTTACCCCAATTGGGGGACACGTTCATTTATTACATCACAATCAATTCTCTTACAACAAAGAAAACACCTGATCTCGGGATCCGAGAAGATACTTTTACTTTCCGCTTTTTACTCTTCGAACACATACTAACTTGACCGTCAGAGGCGGAACTTCGACCAACCGGAGCATCTGTTTGTTTCCGGTACAGGCGATGCAGACCCAGGCTTAGTGACGTACCTCTCCCGCAGGACATCCAAAAAACCCCTGAAACATTTGGCCCCATTTATGGGGAGAGTACCTTTAAGATGGTTTCTCAAGAGACTGTACCGCCTCCTGAGAAAAAACATCCGTCAGCTGAGGTCCATTCGGACCATGATACAGAGTAGGATCTAGAGGTCGAAGTATTTACGGCCGAAGATGGATCCCTCATCACTAAACGCCTCCATTCCAAAGATAACAACGAAAAGAGTAATAACTAGGCGGGTCCGAGCAAGTTAGCCGGCCAGTCTCAGCTTACAGGACAGACTGCTCACATTATCTGTGAGGAGTTTGTGAAGTTCATGATGAATTTCAAAGGTGAGATGAGAGATCTCATTAAGACCCAGACGACTGGTCCAAGCAAAGGACAGTCGTTCAAGAAACCTTCTCACTCTGGGAAGACAAAGCCGATCAAGGACATGCAGCCCACTTCGCATCCAAAAATAGAAGGAGGGGGACTGGCCCTTAATTGACTAGCTAATATTCGTCTCCCAAGGGCGAATCAGAGAAAGCCCATTCGGCATGTATAGCCGGATGGCAGCAAGAAGACTTATGTTGATGCTGAGCATTTCATTGAGCAAAATTGGAACAACCAATTGTCTGACACGGCTTCAACGCCGACAATGCCAGACAGCTTCAGGAATACCTTGATGAGGTATTCCCCATCTGTACAAGAGCATCTGTCAGGCAGCCAGTCCATCCACACAAGTCCTCAAATGATAGGCTCGGTGCTATATGTGCCCCATCAAACATATGAGACATTTGCCCAACCTTATCAGCAAACTGCCCTCTTTAGAGGTCAGTCGGCATATCAAGTCCAGCTCCTGGACTGGCAGCTACGTCTGTTGAGACTTGGAGAACAACCCCCTACGTTCTCCAAGGAAATAATCAAGGCGGCACAGCCGGCTAAGGTTAAGAATGTCTTGGTTGGTGCCTATGATGGCACCACAAACCCTGAAGACCACCTGATGGCCTACAGCAACCTCATGTATCTACAGGGGTTGGATGATGCCGCATGGTGTAGATGTTTCCCAGCTACACTAAAGAGCATTGCCCAACAGTGGTTCGGCAACTTGTCGCCTGGGTGCATAAACAATTTCTGGACGCTTGTGTTCCTGTTCGCCTCAAACTTTTCCATGAACATACCTTCTAAGAAGACAAGCATCGACTTAGGCACGGTTGTTCAGGGAGATAGGGAGGGGCTCTGTTCTTATGTTAGGCGATTCAATCTGGTGAAAATCCAGATCCAAGAACTGTCTGACGAAATTGCTTTTACAGACTTTTTCAAGGGTCTGAAGGATGGGTCGACTTTAAGTTTGACCTCGTCCGGAAGAGAATCTTCACTCTTTAGGAAGCGCTAAGGGAGGCAGAAGCCTATGTACAGGAGACTGAGCTCTGCTCCTCTAGCAAGTAGCCGGACTCAAAGAAGTCTGACAAACAAAAAGGGAGTCGGCAAGATCAGCCGGCTCAAAAAGCTGAAGAGAGAAAGAAGAGAAAAGAAGTTTGGGCGGTTGAGGACCTTGATCAGCCGTCTAAAAAAAAGAAGAAAGAATTTAAACCGTACGTCCCCAAGTACGAGTTTAATAAAGAGTGCTACATCATCTTCATGGAAATTAAAGACCGGGTGGTGCTTGAGAAGCCCGCGACAATGAAAGGTCCGGCTAAAAACCAGAACAAGGACAAGTACTATCACTTTTATGAGGACATTAGTCATAATACCAATGACTGCTATAACCTTAAGCGGTTGTTGGATAGATTGGCTGATAAGGGTGTGCTAAAGTCTTACATCCTCAAGTCCAAGGTGACCCTAAAGACGGACCCCAGACAGCCGTAAAAAAAGTCAGCAAAGGATGATAGTGGTTCGAACATTAATCCGGACATGATCTGCACCATTGCAGGCGACTTTACCTTGTGGGAGCCCAACTAACAGAGGCACCAAGGACCATGTTAGAGAGATGGATGTCAGCTCAGTCGATGAAGGCCAGACGTGTGCCAATACCTTTCCTGAGGTCGTCATCTTTGAAAAGGACCAGGGGGAAGTCCGCCGGCAGCATGACGACCCCTTTCCCATTGAATGTAAGATGGGCAACCAAAAGGTTGGTCGAATCCTTATTGATACAGGCAGTTCGTCTGACATTATCAGCTGGCATTGTCTGTCCCAACTGAAGTACAAGCTAGGCAACATGCACAAGGTCACCCATCTGATGAAAGCCGGACATGCCCTGATGAGTTTTATGGATGCCTACTCAGGCTTTCATCAGATACTCCTATGGAAGAACGATCAAGAGAACACGACATTTGTCACTGATCAGGGGTTATTCTGCTACACTGTGATGCCATTTGGCTTGAAAAATGCGCTTGCTACTTTTCAACGAATGATTAATACGATTTTCATTAATTAGATCGGAAGAAATGTAGAGGCGTACATTGATGATATGATAGTCAAATCCAACCTACAGACGGATCATCTTGCTAACCTCCGAGAAACCTTCACCACACTCAGACGACACAAGGTCATGCCCAATCCCAAGAAGTGTGTCTTTGGTGTTGAGTCTGGGAAGTTTCTTGGATTTTTCATTGATCTGTTGGGTTTTGCGGTGTCCGACAATGAGCGGAAACAAAACCTGATAACCGGATTGCATGCATAATAATTGCAACAAAAAGAAAATCATGCAAAATAAACATATACATAAGAGAAGAGAGAGAAAGAATGCTCACCCTTGTAGCGTGCTTTGCGCAATCGTTGAGCTCGGATTTGATACCTTCAAGTTCCGCAAGTGTGAGAGCCTCCGACGGCTCACACCCTCGCTATCGAACTGAACCGGTCCCTACCCCGAAGCTTAGTCGGGGCTTGACCAAAAACAACTTAGAGTTATTAGAACAAAGGATTTCTCTCTTTGGAGATCCCTTAAAGTTCACCAACTCATGTGCTCATTCCCAATGCCAAATGATTGGTATTTATAAGGAATAGTGCTCGAGAAATCCATCATCTTTCAATGTGGGATAGTTGGAAAAAAGGCAAAATAGAATTTAATTCAATTCTAAAACTAAATTAAAAGGCCAAATGAATCACCAAACGACAAGTGGCATGAGCAGAGCAAGGGGTTAGGCGAGGATCACATGGGAGGACCACACCTCCCTTACTCCCCAAGCCAAACTCCCACAACAACCAAGGCCAATAGGCACACGCCAGCTGGCGGCCTGCCTTGGCAGCCAAGGTAGCCACGCTAGCGCCTAACACCTTGAATGGGCTTGCCAGCCAGCCCACGCGTAGCAGCCCCTCGCACCAGCAGGCAACGCTTTGCTTGCGAGCTTTTGTGCATTGATGGGTGCTACTATCGCTAGCCAAGCCCAGCTAACAGCTGCTGCTACCTCGCGCAAGGCCAAACGAGCATTTGCGTGCTGGTGGCCTTGCTTGCGATAGTGCGTGGCTATTGCGTGGATGGTGCTGCTAGCCTTCTAGCATGCCTCGCCCGCTAGTAATGCTGGCCTGCTGCGCAAGCTAGCCAGCGATGCTAGCTGTTAGCTAGCTCGGCATGCCGCAGCTCCCCAAGCCAGCACGCGTATGCTGTAGCTGGGCTTGCGGCCATGCCATGCATGCTGGCAGCCTTTGCCAGCCATATTTCCCTAGCCCTCGGATGGCTCGGCCATTCTGATGCTAGGGTTATACGTTGTAACTTGTCGTTTGGCTGATTTTTCCGTCTTGTCGTTTCCTAAATTTGATTTGACTTACGACGATCGGTTTCGACACTCCAAGCTTGGAATCCGGCGTCTTTGTTCGTAAAAACTATATTGACTCATTTAATCCTTTGGATTAATTCATCGCTTCGGTTTGGTTACACGATTGGGTGTGACTCGAAGGGTTCAATCAAGATTAAGCTGTAATATTAATTATTCATTAATATACTGATCGGAAGCAGCCTCCAGCTAGGCATTCCGATCACTTGACCTCACTGATTAATTAGCTTTCTAATTACTTCCGAACCCTCTATCGGAATAATACATTTGTTCGAAGGACACCATTCCTTTCAATCTCCCACTTGTCCTTCCAGAAAAGTGTGCTACTTGTGTATAGCCTATTTCCTATGTCACTTAATGTCTATTCATGAACTATAAGGTAAGATTCTTTGTCATCCTTATTACATCTAGTAGTGTTTCTCAATTTTCGATTTCGACTGTCAATAAGCAGATGATTTCTAAAATCCATCTGAGCACGACCATGCATTTTCACAGTCTCACTCTTCGAGAGGCCTTGTAAACAACAAAAACATGTTCCCCACTGTTAATAGGGGGACATTCCCATTCTTGCATTGTCAGCTTCCCTTAATAAGAGGCCCTAGCCGCCCAACTGTTGCCTTTATAATCCCTTTGTACGACTGACGTTTGACAACATCAAAGCGGACTAGTACTTAAACAAGAGAACTAACAATACTCCTGGTCGAGGAAAGAGGTTTCGATAGCCATAATGAGTAATATACTTATGGCGATTGTTAAATCTCTTAAAGTATTCTCATAGGTAGATCCGGTATAGTTCCAACTGATACTTGTGCAAATGATTTATGATAATTTTGTCCTTGTAGCACAAGAAACGGTGCTATAAACCATACTACACACTAATCTCATGCGTTCATTAGTCGTCTAACTTTCAAATGACCTCGATTAGGGATAATTCCGATATGATATTCAATGTTCGCTTAATAGGTGTTTCTTTATCCAAGACATGGTCTTGATACCCTATATTGAATGTTCTCAAATCGAATGGACTCATTATTTAGTTCTAAGCCACAATTAAATAGAAACAGAATAATAATTTACAGAAAAATTAAATTACTCCATAAATGAATGGTTTAACTTAGTGTTTTGCATTAAGATCTCTACAACTTAATTAAAACACACAAATAGGGAAATCAAAGCCAATTTCCAATATGTTTGATTCCTGTTGCCTCAACGTGCTTGCTGTATTTCACTTGAGGCAAAGGTTTAGTGAGTGAATCAGCTACATTTTCGTTCGTTCCAATCTTGCAAATTCTGATTTCACCCTTGGACTTCCATTCCCTTATCATGTGAAATCGCCTCGTGACATGTTTGACTTTCTGATGCTCTCTAGCCTTAGCAATAACCCCACTATTATCATAGTAGAGGTCTATTGGTCCCTTTATTGAGGGTACAACACCAAGTTTATCAACGAACTTACGAATCTAAACTGCCTCCTTAACTGCTTCTGAAGCTGCCAAGTATTCGGCTTCAGTTGAAGAATCTGCAGTCGTGCTTTGCTTAGCACACTTCCAACTTAACTCCATTAAGAGAGAATACGTATCCTAATTCTAACTTGAAGTCGTCTATGTCAGTGTAGAAGCTTGCGTCGGTATAACTTTCAACAACCAAATCCGTACTCCCACCATAGACCAGAAATTTATCCTTATTCCTTTTCAAGTACTTTATGATATTCTTGGCTGCAGTCCAATGCGCCTCTCCTGGGTCTGATTGGTATCGGCTCGTAGCACTTAAGGCATACGATAAATCTGGCCTAGTACATATCATGGCATACATGATCGATCCAATAAGCGAAGCATATGGAATATAACTCATCCTCTCTCGCTCATCAGGTGTCTTCGGACATTGTTTCTTGCTAAGAGTTATGCCATGTGACATGGGTAGGTGGCTTCCTCCATACTGAATCATGCCAGTACCTTATCGATATAAGTAATTTGGCTCAATGCAATCATCTTCTTAGATCTATTCTATCCCTATATATCTTGATGCCCAATATGTACTATGCCTCTCTCAAGTCCTTCATTGAGAAACACTTTCGAAGCCAAGCTTTTACAGACTCCAACATTGGAATGTTGTTTCCAATGAGTAATATGTCATCGACATATAAGACAAGGAATGCGATGTCACTCCCACTGACCTTCTTGTAAACATAAGACTCACCTGGATTCTTGATAAAACCAAACTCACTAATGGCTTCATCGAAATCGCAGATTCCATCTTCTGCTTGCCTGCTTTAGTCCATAAATGGACTTATTAAGCTTGTATACCTTCCCAGCATTTTTTGGATCTATAAAACCTTCTGGTTGTGTCATATACACAGTTTCTTCAGAAATCCCATTAAGGAAGGCGGTTTTAACGTCCATTTACCATATCTCATAATCATAATATGCGACAATTGCTAGGATAATCTGGACGGACTTAAGCATGGCGACTGGCGAAAAGGTTTCATCATAAATAACGCCGTGAATTTGCCTGTAACCTTTTGCCACAAATCTAGCTTTGTATACATAAACATTTTCATCTTTGTTGGTTTTCAACTTGATAATTTATTTTCAACCGATAAGTGCGTAAACTTCGAGCAAATCAACCAAGTCCCAGACTTGATTTTCAAACATGGAGTCCATCTCAGATTTCATGGCTACTTTCAATTTTGCAAAGTCGGGGCTTGTCATAGCTTGTTTGTATGTCGCTGGCTCATCTTAATCCATAACTAGGATGTCTTGATTCTCTGTTAAGACAACACCGCGGTATCTGTCTGGTAGAGATCTTGGCCTTTGCGACCTACGCAGGGTAATAGGTTGAGCATTTGCTTTGTCATTTTGACTTTGACCATTTTCAACAGTTGCTTCCAAAGCACTTTGATTGTCAGTTTTGTTAGTTTGATATTGTTTCTCACCTTCTCGAACTTCATCAAGTTCGATTTTCCTCCCACTTGTCATTTTGGAAAGATACTCCTTTTTCAAAAAGACACCATCTCGAGCAACAAATATTTTGTTATCAGATTGGTTGTAGAAGTAATACCCCTTTGTTTCTTTTGGATAGCCCACAAAGAAACACTTATCAGATTTTAGTGCAAGCTTGTCAAATATGAGTTTTTTGACATATGCTTTGCAACCCCAAATCTTAAGAAAAGACAACCGTGGAGGTTTTTTCGTCCATAATTCACATGGAGTCTTTTCGACAGCTTTTGACGGAGCGCGGTTTAGTGTAAGTGCCGCGGTTAGAAGTGCGTATCCCCAGAAAGAGATAGAAAGATCGCTAAGACCCATCATTGATTGAACCATGTCTAACAGAGTTCGATTACTCCTCTTAGACACTCCATTCCATTGTGGAGTTCCGGGAGTTGTCAGTTCTGAGAGAATTCCATGTTCTTTCAGATGATCATTGATTCGTAGCTTAAATATTTGCCACCTCGATCCGACCGAAGTGCTTTGATTTTCTTGCCAAGTTGATTTTCCAATTCACTCTGAAATTCTTTGAATTTCTCGAAAGATTCAGATTTGTGCGACATAAGGTAGACATAGACATATCTACTAAAGTCGTTGGTGAATGTGATAAATTAGCGATAACCATTTCTTGCGGTTGTGCTCATTGGTCCACATACATCCGTGTGTATAAGAGCCAATAAGTCACTAGCCCTTTCTCGCAACTTGGAGAATGGGTGCTTTATCATCTTGCCTAGTAAGCATCCTTCGCAGTTTTCAAACGACTCTAAGTCAAATGAATCAAGAATTCCTTCATGAAGAAGTTTCTTGATGCGTTTGATGTTAATATGGCCAAGACGACAATGCCACAAGTAGGTTTGATTCGACTCAATGGTCTTAGCTCTTTTGGTGGTATCATTAACGTTATAAACCTGTTTGTCTAGTGAAAGCACATAAAGACCATTTTCTGAATGTGCCGTACCATATAAAACATTATCGAGATAAAATGAACAACTATTGTCTTTTATCTGAAATTCAAAACCCTTGGCGTCTAATGCCGAAATTAAGAAAATGTTTTTGGTAATGTTTGGAACATGATAACAATCTTCAAGTTCTAAAACAAGCCCTGAGGGCAAAGAATAACTAAGTTTCCCAACGGATACAGCCGCAATCCTTTCTCCATTGCCGACCCGGAGTTCCACTTCTCCCTTCACTAGCCTTCTACTTTTCCTTAGTCCCTGAGCATTGGAACAAAGGTGTGAGCCACATCCGGTATTTGATACCCATGAAGCTTTTCTAGTAAAGTTAAGGTTTATAACATATATACTTGATCTAGAAGCAACGGTGTCATTCTTCTTATCCTCCTTGAATTTGAGGCAATCCCGTTTCCAATATCCCTTCTTCTTGCAGTAGAAACATTCGGAATCAGATTGAGAAGAGGCTATCTTCTTTTCCTTGTTGCCCTTGGTAGCTTTTGACTTACCAGAAAGGTCTTCTTACCCTTCTCTTTAACGCCTTTCTTCTTGCCTGAGCGCTTGAATGGTTTGCCCTTCTTGACCATAAGCATATCATGCTTCCCCTCATCCTTGAGCGTTTGCTCAGCTTGCTTCAACATTCCATGAAGCTCGATGAGGGTTTTCTCCATGCTGTGCATATTATAGTTCATCTTGAATTGATCATAGCCTTTGTGCAGCGAGTGGATAATAATGTCAATTGCCATCTCGGTTGAATACCCAACGTCGAGCCTTTCCATGTTCTCAAATAATTCGATCATTTTAAGTACATGTAGGCTGACCGATTCTCCTTTCTTGAGCTTGCTCTCAAGGATATTCCTATGGGTCTCAAACCGCTCAGTTCGGGCCTGCTCTTGGAACATATTCTAAAGTTCAGAAATGATCTCAAAACCGTCTCCTTTCCAAAGAAGGTCTTTCGGAGATCCGGAGACATTGTGGCCAACATTATGCATTTGACATCCCGATTGGCAGTGTGCCATCGGCTTAGGGCAGCCTGAATGACCTTCTCATTAGGAGCGTCGGGAATTTCCTCATCAAGGAAGTATTCCTTTTTCTCTTGCATGAGAACAATACGCAAGTTCCTTTGCCAATCAAGGAAGTTTGTCCCATTCAACTTCTCTTTATCGAGGATAGAACAGAGTGAAAATTGGTTGTTATTGGTATTAGTTGCAGTCATGTTTCTAAAATTGAAAGAACTTGCAATGAAAAACCATTCATAAAACCAATAAGTTTTAAATTTAAAGCATACATGAAAATTTTCAATCTTAATAAGCGTTTTATCCACACATTTAAAATTGTCCATTTTAGGCGAGAATAAAACGATTCCAAGACCACAAAAATAAAAAAGTGATTAAGCATGCTTTGGCTTGTCTTAATACTTAATATTTTAAAGTAAGCAATCCAATTGTTAATAGATCTAAGCTACTCTTGGTTCGATAAAACGTCGCATCTAATTCTTTCTTGACGTTTATCTCCATTGCACCGACATCTAAGGACTCCTTATTGATATCGTTGATTTTAACCAAAACTAATGTGTATATGATGCCTTGCTTTGGCAAGCACACCAACATAGCTTACTTCCCTAGGAAAGTAGTAATGCCTTGCTTTGGCATAGCCCATTACTATTCTCATTAGTTTCGTAAGTGTCATTTTGGAATGACAGATTTAACTCAATATTCTTTGGGAGTTAGGGTTTCTATGTTGGTTGATTTAAGTGAACTAAACTAATCATTCAACATTCGAAATCCTAAGCATGCATCTAACATTGCAATTATATATAAGCAAAATATATAAAGCATAATTAAAGATGCATTTGGCAACTAGCATGACCCCTTGAACTTGAGTCTTCAAATCTTCAAGGGCCTTCGTTGCATCTTCTTGGCTTCGTCTTCTTAGAAACGCCGTCTTCGAGACATCACCACCAATTATGCAACTACTAGAAAAGCTAGGAATAATCTAAATAATTCAAGTACAAAAATACTTAACGGCACGCAATCCGTATTTAGATTTACAAAAATACAAAACGGAACGCAGTCTGTATTTACTATCCTAGTCGGGCCCCACTAGTTGCCATTTTATAAAACCTGCATTAGAATATCTATCGCATTCATCCATTCACTAACATGAATGGCCCATGCATTTTACAAAAAATTCAAGCAACAATTCAAAACGAGCACAAAACTAGTTACTAACTTAGGTGGTTAATTCAATTAACGCGCCTAATTAAAACTAGTCAAAATTATTATCCGATTATGTGAATTAACGCAATGATAATAGCTCAAAATGATTAATGAAGCTCCCACTAAATTCAACATCCAACTTAATTAAAATTAATCAAATTAAAATTAATTAAGCTGGTTAACCCAAAATTTTGCCAAATTATTTTAAAAGTGCCGGGAAAAACCAAGGCCTAGCCTCGTTTTTATTAAAACGAAATACTGCAAAATCGCAAAATTAATAGCCCCTTACCGCCAAGTGCCTAGCATCCAAGCCACGAGGCTCGACTTGCTAGGCACCAAGCCCCAGGCTGCTATGCGTGGGTGCTGCCCCGCACAGCCACTGCTGCGCCTAGCCACGTGTTAGTAGCTAATAGCATCGCTCGTGTGTTATGTTGGCCCTAGCAGCGTGCTTGCAACGCACGCAAGTGCTGGCCTCAAAGGCCTTGCTGTGCAGGCTGACGCTACCTAGCAGCCGCACACGCACCACATGCACGTAACCATGCCGCACCAAGCTGGTGCTTGCTCGCACACACTTCCGCACAAGCACATCGCACATACTCTCGGCAGCAACATGCGGGCTGCGCAAGTAGCCCAGCTGCCCAAAAGTTTATGCTCGAGGCTTGGTGCCTCGATTTGCGTTCTTGTGCCTCGAAATTTTATTTCGATTTTGTGTGTGACCTAAACATCCTAATTAGACCACCATCATCATCTATTGGCCAATGTTTTCCCCTATATGCATAAGCAAGTATAGGGTTCAAAATAACTACTCCCTTCTTCTGTAAAATATCTTCAAATTCTATCATTAAGTCCATCAAGTTGCACTTATCACAGTCCACATCAATATCAACATTATGCTGCTTATACTTAAATCTCAGTGTAACCGTGTCATCCATTCTACAAAGTAAATTAAACAACCACGATTGAAGCACAATAGTAGATCACAAACTAAAGAACACATAATTAAACCTAGATTAAAGCATACAACCACTAACACTATAGCATGCAAACTCAAACTCAGCATTTTTGAATTATGTAATTTAGAAAGTAAAAATTTTAGCAAGCATACATAATCATAGGCAAATCGAACATAAATCAAGGCTAAATCAAACAACATTAGAGCATAATTCAACTAGTCAACATAATTCAACCACTCACAAAAAATTGCATACTTAATCTAAAACCTAGCAATTTAAAGCGAAAAAATTAGAAATTATAACAACAAATAGGCACTAACCTTTTACAATCCACAAAGCAGGCCTGAATCTCCAAGAATTTTGCTTCCAAAGCGCGACAATTAGGGTTTGAAGAAGTATAAGAATAGGGGAGAGAGTAAAGGAGATGAACGATCACAAATTTGGAGTAAATGTTGTCAGTTGAGTTTGGAGGGAGAATTAATGAGTTGGGGGGAATTTTCGTCAAGTCAAGTCTAAGAAAAATCCCTGTCATTAACCCTTATTAAACGTTTTACTAACGGTGTGCTTACTGTAGTAATTAGGTGATAATTATGAGTGCACCGCTGATAATGAAAAGTTAATGATGTGTATCAAAGATAAAAGCCAGAAGTTGGAGTGTATCAGTGATAATTACCCTAAAATTAATTTTAAATTATTTTTAGAACTAATATTGAGCAATATGAAAATAAAACAAGTCCAACTTAAATAAATTAAATTTTAGTGCACAAACCAAAATTAATTCAAGAACCATTCTTTAAATTATTTTCGGCTCAACTTGATGCTACAATGAGGGCTATCCTCACAATTAATTTAACCAACATAAATTAATAATGAGATTTGACAAAATAGTTGAATAAATAATCATTAATCTAATGAAGAAATTTTATCTGACAATCACTTGTGCGCATTTGAATATTGTTATCTTCCAATATGAAGAACAATAATTTTTCAAGCACAAGTATGAACTTTTAAGATTCTAATCAACTCAAAAATGATTAAAACCAAAAACTTGTTCATTGTGGATTTTAAAAAGTTAAGATCCAACCAAATAAACAATTAAAGATTGAATCTTTAACATTTTAGGGGCTTCAAAAATACATTTTCACCATAATCATTCGCACTCCAAGCAATTAATTTGCAAAACTGTGAAATCGCAAGTTTATGTGAAAATAAGAGCTAACCAAATTAGGTACCTGATGAGTGACATTTATGCCACTCTTAGGGGTAGTATTTAGGTCTTTTTCCTCCTATTTTTCTTAGGTTTTTCCACCTCATTTATCCTCTTATGGCTTCTTTATGTGTTGATGAAAAGTAATGCTTATTTGCGCTTATTTTGATAATCTTTATGCATTATTTTATCATCCCCATGCTCTCGTGAACTTTGCTATCTGTTGCAGGTTCCATGGCGGTCCAATGCACGGTGGGAGGCCCCTTGGCCAAGTATGGAGCCATGGACAAAGGCAAGAGGAGCAAAAGGGAAGGAGAGGAAGCAAGAAAAGGAAGTGCAAGAGGAGGTGTGGCCGAACCTCTGAAAGGTTCGGTCGAACCTAGGTGTGGTCAAACTTTTGAAAAGTTTGACCGAACCTCCAAGGTGCAAAGAAGGCAGTGTCATACCAGTTTTCAGCAATTTTGTAGGAGAGGTCGAACCTCAAAAGTTCGACCAAACAAGGATCAGGGAGGTTCGACCGAACCTACCCAGAGTTCGACCGAACCTACCCTGAGTCCGACCGAACCTACCCAGAGTTCGGTCGGACCTTTTCCCGATCTCAGCCAATTTTGTACGGACTATTTAAGGTCCTTTTTAGATCGTTTTTGGGAGAGAAGAAAAACAGTAGAATAGTTTTCAGCAAAAACTCTCTTTGTTAGCAACTTCACTAAATTAGTTGATTTAGTTTTAGAAACTCTCAAAAATCTAATCATTTGTAGGAGCAAATTTCAAGATTTATTTTCAGAATTTCAGCAATTATCCAACATTCTTGAAGCTTCAATAATAACTTCTTTCATTTATCCTTCATTATTTTCTGATTTTATTTTTGTATTGTAAGTCACTTGATTCTCTCTCAATCTTGATATATTGTTGTGGCATGTTAGCTTTGTCCATAGATAATCACTTTTCCCCAAATTTTAGAATTACTTACAATCCAAACTTGGAATTTGCATGTTACTCACAATGAATTGTGAGTAGTCCTCTTGGCTAGGGGTTGGGTGAAACTCAACCTATTGGTGATTATGTGAGTTTGGGAGTGATTTTGATGATGGATTGCGATTAAATTTGATTATATGGGATTACTTGTTAGTTCTTCATGATAGGAGTAATTAACCTAGATTATTGAACTTGATGGCATGAAATGTTTGGTTCGACATGGAAATGTGAGTTGAATGTTTCATTACCTATTGCTATATGATTATGTATCTTTTGTTGCTAAGTTAATGAGGGATCTAAGCTTAGTAATTTGAGTTGTTTTCATATTGTTTGATGTTTGTCTTGCATGTGGTCTTTGCTATTCCATTATCCTTATTCCCCCCTATTCGCCTAATTGTTATTGTTTGAGTGAATCCCATTCCCCTAGTGTTTTAATTCCTTGAAATCAATCCTTAGTTGTAGGTTGCTAGTTAATCACCACTTATACCTTGATTTCGATTTAGCTTGAGCGTTAAGATTATTTAGCAATTGATTCCCGTTCTCCGTGGACCGAACCCTTGCTTGCCATTATACTTGTTTGAGTGAGGTGTTTGTTATAAATGTGTTTGACCTAGCCTAGATTGTGCGACCGATTTAGTGCTTGTCAGTACCTAATATGACTTCATAAACATGCGTAATTAGGGTTAAAATTGTAGAAGATTAATGTTATAATCAAACACATAATCCAACAACTGCATGCCATAATTAATCAAGGTTTAAAGATTTAAAATTTTTCGTCAAAAACGAAAAACCCTTCGAAAAACCACTTTCTAGGTGGATTTTGGCTTCTGGAATGCCATTTTTAATCACAAAGTAGGTAAAGTCTGATTTAGAACATCGATTCCACTCAAAATTCACTATTTTTGAGTCAAAATCGTAGTTCGTAATCCAAAATCAGCATAAATACAATTTTAATCCAATTAAAAACGAGCTCCCAATCTTATTAGGAATCAAAACCAGAAATTTAAATCCATTTTAAATCACCTTAATTAATTGTTAGTTGTAAAAATTAAATGTAGGAGGCTATGATAGCGCTGTTGGGTTTTGCGGTGTCTGACGCCGTGCGGAAACAAAACTCAATAACCGGATCGCATGCATAATAATTAAAACATAAATAAAAGCATGCAAAATAAACATAAACGTAAGAGAAGAGAGAGAAAGAATGCTCACCCTTGTAGCGTTCTTCGCTCAACCGTTGAGCTCGGACTTGAAAGCTTCAAGTTCCGCAAGTGCGAGAACCTCCAACGGCTCTCACCCTCGCTACCGAACCGAACCGGTCCCTACCCCGAAGCTTAGTCTGGGATAGACCAAAAACAACTTAGAGTTATTAGAACAAAGGTTTTCTCTCTTTGGAGATCCCTTAAAGTTCACCAACACAAGTGCTCATTCCCAATGCCAAATGATTGGTATTTATAGGGAATAGTGCTCAAGAATTCCCATCATCTTTCAATGTGGGATAGTTCGTTAGAAGGCAAAATAGAATATAATTTAATTCTAAAATTAAATTAAAAGGCCAAATGAATCACCAAACAACAAGTGGCATGAGGAGAGCAAGCGGTTAGGCGAGGACCACATGGGAAGACCACACCTCCCATGCTCCCCAAGCTAAACTCCACAAACAGGGCCAATAGGCGCACGCCAGCTGGCGGCTTGCTTTGGTAGCCAAGGAAGCCTCGCTGGCGCCTGACACCTTGGCTGGGCCTCCCAGCCAGCCCACGTGTAGCAGCCCTAGCATCAACAGGCCACGCTTTTCTTGCGAGCTGCTTTGCGTTGCTAGGCGCTCCTATTGCTATCCAAGCTTAGCTAGCAGCTGCTGCTACCTCGCGCAAGGCCTAGCGAGCAATTGTGTGCTGCTAGCCTTGCTTGCGATGGTGCGTGGCTATTGCGGGGCTGGTGCTGCTAGCTTGCTAATACGCATCGCGCGCCAACGATGCTGGCCTGCTGCGCCAGCTAGCCAATGATGCTAGCTGCTAGCTAGCTCGGCATGCCGCAGCTCCCTAAGCCAGCACGCACATGCTGCGGCTGGGCTTGCGGCCATGCCCCGCATGGTGGAAACCTTTGTTAGCCATATTTCCCTAGCCCTCGGATGGTTCTGCCATTCCGAGGCTAGGGCTATACGGTATGACTTGTCGTTTAGTTGATTTTTCCGTCTTGTCGTTTCCTAAATTCGACTCGACTTACGACGCTCGGTTTCGTCGCTTTAAGCTTAGTATCCGACGTGTTTGTTCGTGAAAACTCTATTGACTCATTTAACCCTTCAGAGTAATTCGTCGCTTCGGTTCGGTTACACGATTGGGTTTGATCCAAAGGGTTCAGTCAAGATTAAGCTGCAATATTAATTATTCATCAATATTACTAATCGGAAGCAGCCTCCAGCTAGACATTCCAATCACTTGACCTCACTGAATGATTAGCTTTATAATTACTTCCGACCCCTCTATCGGAATAATACACTTGTTTAAAAGGCACCATTCCTTTCATGATCAAAGGGGGATAGAGGCAAACCCAGAGAAGATATAGGCAGTCATTGACATGAAGTCACTCTGCATTGTTAGAGAAGTTTAGAAGTTAATCGGTTGCTTGGCGGCATTGGGAAGATTTCTCAGCCGGTCAGGTGATAAGTGCCTCTATTTTTTCCAAGCAATCATAAAGAAGACCATGTTTTAATGGGGGGATGATGCTGAGGTGGCCTTCCAAAAGTTGAAAGAACATTTGCACTCCTTGCCAAGGATTGTTAGCCCTCTCCTCAAGGAGACGCTCTACATGTACCTAGCCGTCTCAAATCATGCTCTTAGCGCTCTTCTCCTTGCTAAGGGAGACGTCAATCAGCTCCTGGTCTATTTCATTAAGCATGTTCTTCGAAATGTTGAACTTCGGTTTTCAATGGTTGAAAAATTTAGCCTTGCTCTTTTTGTGGCAGTCAAGAATTTGAAACCATACTTCTTGGCACATCCGGTGGTAGTCTATACAGACTAACCTCTCAAGTGGCCAATGACAACCTTAGAATCATTCGGCCGAATGCTTAAATGGGCTATCGAAATGTAGAGCCTTTAAATCACTTTTGAACCAAGGAAGGCAGTGAAGGGTCAGGCGTTTGCTGACTTCATTGTTGAAATGACACGGCCGACTGAGCCGGAAAACCTTGATCAAGTTTGGAAAGTATATGTAGACGGAAGCTCTACCATGAACGGATGTGGTGTAGGAATTATATGTAAGTCTCCTAAAGGGGACAAATATGAATATGCACTACGGTTCTAGTTTCAAGCCTCAAACAACGAGGCCAAGTATGAAGCTTTGCTAGTCGGTATACGCATGTGTATGGCGACAGGAGCTAAGAAAATTGACGCCTGCTCTGATTCACAATTGGTTGTTAGCCAATACCATGGTGATTATGAGGCCAACCATCCGTCTATGGTCAAATACTTGCAGCCAGTCAGAACAGAGGCTGGGACACTTGACGAATTCCACCTAAGTCAAGTGCCTAGGTCAGATAACAATCAGGCGGATGCTCAGTCAAAGCTGGCATCATCCGCCTTCTGTGATACACCTCGGTCAGTCTTTTGGGAAGTGATGGAAAAACGAAATATTGAGGAAGATCCCATTAGTGTAATTAACCGAAGTTTAACCTGGATGGACGGCATCAGGGCCTATCTGCAAGACGGCACTCTGCCGGATACATATCTAGAAATGATCGCAATGAAAAAACGTGCGGCCAACTTTGAGATTCGCAATGGATAACTTTTCAAAAAGGCTTTATGTTGCCTCTTTTGACGTGTATCACCCCAGAAAGGGGGCATGAGATTCTGGAAGATCTACATTCGGGCTTTTGTGCCACACACATAAGCGCCAGAGCTTTAGCAGAAAGGGTTAAGCGGCAAGGATATTTTAGGCTAACTCTAGAAGCAGACTCCATGGAAATGGTGAAGAAATGTGACAAGTGTCAAAGATTTTGCAAGCTCATCCACCATCTGGCCACTGATCTAACGGTAATTCAAAGCTCAGTACCATTCACCAAATGGGGCATGGATATATTGGGTACGTATACACCTGCGCCAGGCGGACGTCGGTATAATATAGTTGCTGTTGACTACTTCACCAAGTGGGTTGAGGCCGAGGCTGTCAAAGGCATCAAGACAAAGGATGTCATCTCTTTCATCTGGAAGAACATCATCACCCGGTATGGGGTTCCTATGTCTATGGTCTTTGACAATGGCCCTCAATTTGAGACGCCAACCCTCAAGAATTGGTTGGGAGACCAAGGGATCTCCCACTGCTTTGCATCAGTTGGCCGACCCCAAGCAAACGGCCAGGTTAAAGCCTTCAACAAGCTAATCTCAGACGACATTAAGAAAAAAATTGAAAGAGCTGGCGGCTTGTGGGCTAAAAACCTAACTCATGTTCTATGGGTCATCAGAACAACATCAAAAGGTGAAACCGGCAAAATTCCATTCCTCATGGTCTACGGTGTTGAAGTCGTCATCCCTATTAAGCCTTATGAGCCGGCTCTTTGAATCATGTTATATGATGAAGAGGCTAACTAGGAGGCCATGCGGCTGACATTGGGCTCACTCCCCAAACGCAAGGGAAATTCCGCCTTACGCCATGAGATTTACCGTCTGAGAATGACAAGAGCCTATAACAAAGAGTACACGAATGACCCTTGAAAGTGGGGGACTTTGTGCTACGCAAGATGGAGGCAACCGGTAGGGCTAATGAGCAAGGTAAATTGACACCCAATTGGGAAGGTCCCTACTGGATCTATGAGGAAGTAAGAGGCGGCACCTACCGCCTGGAAACACTAGACGACAGACAGCTAGCTAGAACTTGGAACGTAGATAATTTGAAAAAGTACTACTTCTGAGACTTGTAAATTCTTGTTAATAAAAGGCTTATTAATGAAAGATGCTTTTTATTTTCAATTTGTTTATTTTTGCAATTACATTACTAGATACTTCTCCCAATGGAAACACCGCCTGTGTGAAGTACAGGCGGCAAAATCTAAACCAACCGTCTGCTCTGACAAGAGTAAGACATTTAGTGACACCCATCTTTGTGAATTTGCTTACAGGGAGCATATCCCATTTTGGTGTACATTGCTCTATAAAATTATAACACAAATGGCCTAACCGATTATCTTGATAATGACTAGGTCATAGAAGTTTGCCTTGAATAATCCAATATGGAACCTAAACGGCTTAATTAACCACCTGGACTATGGGGGCAGTCGGTCGTTATTACATCATGGATTAAAGTACCATTACTTTGATGATTACAATATTAAGCGCCTGCCGTTGCTCCGCGGCAATACAGGCGGTCTTATTCAAAATTGAAAGATAAATCCAAAACATAAGTACTTATGATTGGATTTATTTGAAAAACATTCGGCAAAGCCGACTAAGTACGGTCAATGACCACTTGATATTTTGCCCGTCTGCTCGATGGACGATTGACTGCTTGGTTTGGGACAATCACCATAGTGATTGATTGACTTGGAAATTAGTCATACTCTTTCAAGTATAAAAAATATCTAAGTCAATCAACCCACTATTTGAAACCAAGCGCACAGCCATCCAAGGGCAAGAACATCCGGTATAATGAAAACTGGATGCATAGAATAAACAAGGCAAGTTAAACACTTAGTCAAAATTTATACATAGCAAAAAATTCAAAGACTTCAAAAATTTTGTAGCAAAATGCAAATTAGTGAAATAAAATCGACCTTACGGCCGGCTGATTCATTAAATATTAAAACCGACCCCACGGTCGGTCAAAAGAATATTATCAACTCGTATAGCAGTTTGCATAAATTGTTGATTTACCCGACCCCTTGGTCGGTAAAAGTACATAAATACTCGGCACACAGGCTAGAAAAGCATTATTTTTGGCCGGTCAGCCGCAGAAATACACTAAAAGCTAATTAGAAGGAGGGAGCTTGTCATTGTTGGCAACCGCCACTACTACATTTTTGATCTAATGCAACGGTATAAAATTAGCTAATACAACGGTTAATTTCATACCGTTGTATTAGACTAGGCTAATACAACGGTTTATACTAAAACAGGTCTAATACAACGGTTTAGACTAACCGTTGTATTAGATGAACGAATCCGTTGTATTAGATAAGCTAATCCAACGGATTAGTAAAACAAAAAAAAAAAAAAAAAAAAAAAAAAAGCCTAATACAACGGATCAATAAAAAAATTCGGAAGGCCTTATATATAAATTGGGCCTAATGCCCTAATCCCTCTCAACTCTCATTCTGATCTCCTCACACCGTCTCTTTCCTCTCTATCTCACTCTCTGCCTCTCTTCTCACTCCCTCTCTCTCCTCACTATCGTTCTCTACCTCTCTTCTCACTCCCTCACTCTCATTCTCTGCCTCTCTTCAAGCCTCATTTAGGTATTTTCGTTTTTCAAATCTTGTTTTTTTTCGTTTTAAAGATTTTGTTTTTCGTTTTCTGGTTTTTTTTTTTGTTTCTGGATTTTTTTTGGTTTTTTTTTCGTATTTCTGGGTTTTTTTTTTCATTTTTCTGAATTTTTTTTAATCTGGGTTTCATTCTTTTACTTGTTTTCGTTTTGACTGTATTTTTGTTTTCGTTTTTCTCGTTTTCGTTTTTTGGGTTTTTCGAATTTTTGATCTGATATTTTTGTTTTCGTTTTTTGATTTCCAGATCTGCGTTTTTCGTTTTCTT
The DNA here is from genome assembly GCA_034703905.1 of Chenopodium berlandieri. NCBI lineage: Eukaryota > Viridiplantae > Streptophyta > Magnoliopsida > Caryophyllales > Amaranthaceae > Chenopodium > Chenopodium berlandieri. The sequence goes on from CM068285.1 coordinate 14,552,359, forward strand.
TTTTTGTTTCGTTTTCAGATCTACTTTTTTTTTAAAAAAAATTTCAGATCCTTTTTCAATTTTTCGTTCGTTTTTCGACTTTTCGTTTTCTAGGGTTTTTTTTTTTCTTTTTTGGGGTTTTTTTTCGTTATGGATTTATTGTTGGTTTTTTCGAATTCTTGATTTTTTTGTGTTTTTTTCGTTTTTCTATTTTTTTTTTTCGTTTTTCTGCGTTTTCGTTTTCGTTTTTTGTTTCATTTTCGGATCTTCATTTTTCAGATCTACTTTTTTTCAAATTTTCAGATCCTTTTTCAATTTTTCGTTTGTTTTTCGATTTTTTGTTTTCTAGGGTTTTTTTTTCTTTTTTTTTTCGTTTCTGGATTTGTTGTTGGTATTTTCGAATTCTTGATTTTTTTGGGTTTTGTTTTCGTTTTCTGGGTTTTTTTTCGTTTTTCGTTTTTGTTTTTTGTTTCGTTTTTAGATCTTTGTTTTTCAATTTTTCAGATCTACTTTTTTTCAAATATACAGATCGTTTTTCAATTTTTCGTTCGGTTTTCAATTTTTTAGATCTTCTTTTTTCAGATTTTCTTATCTTAGAAAATGTGATATAGATACAATACCAAAATTAAGATGCAAACTAAGAAGACATTGATCAGTTCTGGACTTGGACAATCTGGAAACTTCTGGACAATATAATAATAATAATAATGATGATAATAATAATAATAATAATAATAATAATAATAATAATAATAATAATAATAATAATAATAATAATAATAAAAAGACCTAATACAACGGATTGGGGAGGAATCCGTTGTATTAGGTTCAGTTATTCCAAAAAACAAGAAAGGAACCTAATCCAACGGATTGAGCAATCCGTTGGATTAGGTATCTACCTAATCCAACGGATTGCTCAATCCGTTGTATTAGGTCCATTTTACCGTTGTATTAGACCTAATCCAACCCTAGCAAATGTGACGGTTGCTAGCCGTTGTATTAGGTCTAATACAACGGTTTTGAACACCTAATACAACGAAAAAATCCGTTGTATTAGGTCTAAAATGTAGTAGTGCGCATCCTCATTATCCCCAGTCGGCTGCACATCAGTTTCAACATCCTAATTCTCCCTCTCATCCAAGGAGTCGGACCCCTCCTCCTCATCCTCTTCCAACCCCTCCAGCTTCTCGGCGTTAAGCTAATTAGTGGTCACATCAAATTGGCACTTCCACCCAGTATAGTCATCTTCTAGGAAGAGTGATATCTAGGTCATCTGCATACGGGTTTCACAATCGGCCTCCATCTGCTCCACCAGCTTTGCCTTCTCTTCCTCAGCCCTGGCCATATATTTTTTCCTCAGGCTTCGCACCGGCTGCGAAGCCTGTCAGCCTCAGCATCAGCATCCTCAAGTGGCTTGAGCTTGGACTTGAGATCTTTCAACTCCCCCTCTAGCTCAGTCACCCTCTTCTGGGCCGCCTCCAAGTTAGCCTTGACCTACAGATTGACCGTTGCCTAAGAATACAGGATATCATGAGTCAGTGCCTTATTTTGCAAAATATCATACATTGTTGTGTTAAGGAAGAGGTGGCCCGAGCGTTGGCAACCTTTACCTCTTTCTGCTTATCATTGAACGGCTTCTTGAGGTTGTTCACCCGCAGCATGCCTACATCCGGTAAAAAATACTTCATTAAAAACAAGCGGCATGAATAAGTTGAAATAACTTTCTAAGTTCAAGTCAGTATACCTTAGCAAGAAGAGCAAGGATGGCGTCAAAGTTTAGGGTGCCGACTCCTCTCACGGACTCCCTGTCAGATGGGGAGATGGCCTTGAGCATGTTCTTTGTGAACTGCTAAAGATCCGGCCTTTGGTTGACATCTACACATTCAACATCTTGTAAGTAGCTGACATAATCTCGACCAACAGACCAAGAGCCGCCTGAGCTATTAGCCGTCTGTTGATATGACTTAACCCTACAAAGGTAAGGCAAGGGATTAAATGTTGAGGTACCTGGGGCAATAGCCGTCTCCTCATCCTTTGGTCGTTTGTCCCTGCCCACTACTACTGAACCGGTAGCAGCGGTAAGTGGCTGCCTGCCACTCTTCGACACCTTCTGGGCGTCCGTCTTCTTAAGGGCTTCTAGGGAGGCTGGAGGCTTGCCTCTAGTGGAGAGGTGAAAATCGTCCCTAACCTGGACAGATGCACGAGGCTTTTGAGCCACGTGCTTCCTGGACTTGCCAGGAGTTTTAAAATCATCGACCTGTCTGCTTTTGTAGCTTCTGGCCAGGTTGAGAGGATGCGGGAGGCCTGCTTGATTCCTCCTCCATAGAAAAATCAAGTGTGTTATCAACAGGCTGAAAAAGTAGCTCAACCAAAGCATGAGTGAAACAGAGAATGTTTACCCTGGCTGGCTGGTCTGGCTTGAGCTCGTCCACCTTTCGCTTGTTCAGATGGCGGTAGTAGGCGGCCGAGTGGGCAAGATTCTTAGAAGAAGAGAGGTGATCCATTGCTTTGTCTGCACAACAAGTCAAAGGTTAACAAGATAAACAAATAAAGAGGTCGGATGTAACATCTAATAACAATTACCAAGTTAAAACACATTTTGACCATCTACCTCGCGGTTTTAAAGTACTAAGGCCACATGCGGCCAAATAAGTCCCATCAACCAACCATTCAAAGTTTGAAACGTAGATGTGGGGGATTACATCCTTTCCCTTGCTCCCCTCAACAGGCCGGGTGGTCACCTTAAAAAGACCCGGATCAAGGATTTGCTCCCGGCCCTACTTCGGCACACGTGGCAAATCAACTCTTTGTCCCAGGAAAGAAAGGTTCCGGTTCCAGAAATTATATTTTTCATTCTTCTCCCTGTCAGGAGAAGAGATGATGTAAAACTTGCCTCTCCAGTCCTTCCACTTGGAATCTATCCCGACAACCATCATGTAACCTATGTGGCTTGTCAAGGTATACCAACCGAAGCCGCTTGCTTTGGGGTTCCAGCTCAGGTAATGCAGTTTAGCTAATGCATTAAAGCCTGGCTCAACTTTAAGCATTTGGCAGGCCGCAACATACCCCAAGATGTTAACCCAAGAATCTGGGGCAAGTTGCCAGACACCCAGCTGGTATTCGTTCAAAATTCTCTCCCTCGCCAAATGGAGAGGGAATCATAAACTAGATTGAATGGCCACCTCATAGCAGCCAAAACACTTGTCCCCGTAGGTCGACGCAGCGGCCAAAAGACTATGTCTTCCGGATTAAGGACATGGACCTCGTATCCATACCCCATGACATGGTCAACTTTGAATTTGCTCAGCTTGTCGAGCATGGATGTTCGCCTGCTAGCCAGGATATGGTGATAATAGGCAGCAAATTCCTCCCGGTGAGAGGTAGAGACCCAACATTCACCTCTCTCTGCAAAGGGAGCCTCTCATGCCCCGCAAGCGACAAAGATTCCGCTTTAGAGTCCTCATACTCTTTATTTGAAGAAGACGGCTCTGATCCAGCCTCAGAGTCGCTTGGTCTAGCGTCCGAATGGGACGACCGGCGAGCTGAGTCAAAGGCATCACTCTCCTACTTATCTCCAGACTCGTTCAAGATTGAGTACCCAGGAGTACTTGGTGAGCCAGGCGGGTGGTAAAAGACCTCGCTAATAGGCGCCCTAAAGGAGCCCTAAAGGAGCCACCCTCATTTTATTCTCTGGCCGTTTTCTTCGTGCTGGCCATGGTGTCTTGCATAGACACAAAGACGGTCGTATTCAGGGATGTTCGCAAGGGGGAGTCCAAGAAGGGGCAACCGACACTCCTAGTCCACGATTCAGCCGACCTAGGTGACCAACTAATCACTACCCTAGGCCGTGTTGTGTGTGTTTGTGAAACCATTTTCGAAAGCGAAGAAAAAACAAACACAGGCGGTAAATAAAAAAGAAAAGAGAGAGAAAAATAGACGGTTACCTTTGAAATGAAGGTGCTGTTGATTTGCTTGAAAGTTGGAGACGGCTACGATGCAGACGGACAAAATACAGGCGGCAGGAGTTTTTCTCTCAGAAAGTCAAATTCTCTCAAATACTTTTTAGTAAACGTATGAAAATGAGGGGGGTAAAACATTATTTATAGAGAGGTGAAATTTTGGGAGCCATCCAAAAATTTACTCCAGAAGATGAACAGTAAAAATACTTTTCACCAGTGCATGTGTGACAAGTGTCACAGGTGCCACGTGGCACGCCATGTCACCCCTGTGAAGGGAAAATGATTTGGGTATTTTTACCCTAGCCACGTGGACCAATAAGAGTGTGACACGTATCACCCTAGGAGGAATCCAAAATGGACCTTTCAAGACTTGACATGTGGCATACTGATATTCAAGGGGAATGACGGCCTTTTTACTTTTACTTTTTGCTTTTTACTTTTTGAACACGTATTAACTTGACCGTTGGAGGCAGAACTCCGAACAACCGGAGCTTCCATTTGTTTCAGGTACAGGCGGCGAGGACCTAGGCTTAGTGACGTAACTCTCTAGTAGGACATTTAAAAAACCCCGAAACAATGATCCCTAAGGACTCACCCTTCTGTAAGGAAATTCTAGAGGAGCTGATGGAGAAAATTAAAATTCTAAAGTACAACGGCAACACAACTCTAAAGAACCATGTGTCAGCCTTTGAGAGCCACATAGTCCTATACACTACAACTGATTCAGTATGGTGCAAAGTATTCCCTCCTACCCTAGAAGGGTAGGCAGCTGAGTGGTACCACTCGCTTGAGAAAGGTTTAGTTTACTCTTACAATGGTTTGATGAGATTATTCAAGGACCACTTCGTCACACTAGTGGATCGCATTAAAATGAAAACGGAGGTAATTGTAGGATTATAAGACTCTAAGCGAAATTTCATGAATCACATTCATACGCACCTAAAATAGGATTACATGCATAACACACAAGAACACATAATTATACCTTTGAAGCGTGATCTCCACGTAGGAAATTGATTACACCTTTGAAGGGAGAGAATAGAGCCCCAAGCGTGACTCTTCTACTTAGTCTACGGGATTCGATCAAGCCGTCCACCAATGCTAGATTGGTCGAGTGAAGGGGAAAACCGCGATCACCACCTTTATGGACAAGTGGCCACCACCACGAACATCACCACCATCGTGCACGCACACCGGCGCCAAGGAGGGAAGAGAGTCGTGAGAGAGAGTGGGAGTTTGAGAGGGCTGGTTTTGTGTTTGCCATTTAAGGTTTCAATTAACAGTAAAACTATTCTACTTGAAAACCTTGGCATTTAGTCCATTTAAAATCCTATTATAATTAGACTAGGTTAGGTTGCCCAAAGACCTCCAAAACCCACCTCATGGCCTGGCTGGCCACTTAGAGTGATGAGGCCCATCATGGGCCACTTCCTCTTATGCTCAATCTAGGCCCTTTGTGTGACCTTATAGGATCCGTTCAATTGGGCTTTGGCCTATTTTACTAGCCCAAAGATCGTTAGAACCTCTAGCTGTGATATAACGACGACCCAAAAGAACGAACTTAATTATTTCCATAATTTGATCCATTATATATCTAGTAATTGCACTTAACGAAGATATAAATCCTTCAATCTCCCACTTGTCTGAGACAAGTGTGCAATATTTAAGTTCCTTAAGTCAATATGTGTCGATTTGATAGTATGATTCCATCTCATGTCGAGATCATATTAATCTACAAATCATTTCTTGAAATCTGAGTTAGAATTGCAAAACCAAATGATTACTGCGTAATACCTTTGAACGCGGCAACGTATTTTTTGAATTCTCCCTCTTTAAACGGCCATGACACATTTCCTAATTAAATAGGTAGACTTAAAACAATATTGTGGCAACCAAAGCTCCCACTCAACTTTTGAAGTAACCAGGAAACATCTTTTACAGTCCCCTTTTACGGAATGACGTTCGAATGTACCACAGTTAAATCAATCATTGAATGAAATCAGTGTTCCACTCATGTCAGAGGAATCCACTAATATATCCGAAAGTTCTATACTTGAACTTCAAAGTAGGTCCATAGTTCAATCGTGCATCATTCATGCATATCCATGTGATTGTCCGAGCATCTCTATGCCCCTATAGCCCATAAAACTGCGCTATTCAATCAATCTTACATGCCATTCCATTTATTGAAATCATTTATGTCCAATTTAATGATTTCGGACTAGGAACTTAATTAATTTATGAATTTAGTTCACCTGTGGGGTTTCATTCACCAAATCACTTATTTGATGATCCCATCAATATATAATTATTTTGGACATTTTATTTAATATCAAAACCATAATTAAATAAGAGAAATAATAAATTACTGTTTAAACTTAATTCTGCAAGTTGATATATTACTTAAGTGATAAGTTTTCCCAAAACATATATAACTTAAATTACATAACTTGCTTTAATCCAAGAACTTTAGTATGACTCTCATACTTTGGCTGTGGAAAGGGGTTTAGTAACTAGGTAAGTGATATTCTCACTCATATGAAACTTTCCAAATCTTGACATCCCGCCAGCCAATGATCTCTTGAATGAGGTGACACTTCATCTCAACATGTTTGGATTTGTAATGTGACCCTGGCTCCTTTGATTGGGCAAAGGTGCCATTTTTGTCACAAAATTACTTAATCCAAAATTCCTCCTTAGCTTCTTCTACTGCAGCCAAATACTCATATTCTATTATAGAGTATGCCACAGTGCTCTGCTTTGAACTCGATATTCAAGCTCATTGTTCCTCTATTCAGACAGAAAACGTACATAGATCAAAATCTAAAGTCATCTTTGTCTTTTTGGAAAATCGTATCCTTATATCTCTTGAAAACCAATTCACTTTTGCCACCATAAACTAGATCATTCCCTTAGTCCTTCTCAAGTACTTAAGGATTTGTTCTTAGCAGCTTTCTAGTGCACTTCTCCTGAATATGCTTGAAACCTGCTACACATGCTCAAGGCATATGAAACATCCAACTTTGTACATATCATGGCATACCTAATGGACCATATTGCAGAGGCATAAGGTACTTTAGCCATATGACTCAACTCTGATCTTATAGCTTTTGAAGGCCTCTAAGTTTTACTGAGCGTAATACCATGAGACATGGGAAGACATTTTATCTTAGAGTCTTGCATCTCGAACTTATCAAGAATCTAATCAACATAAATCTCTTGACTTAGTCCAATCATCCTTCAAGACCTATCTCGATGAATCTTAATTCCCAATATGTACTAGGCATCCTCTAAGTCTTTCATATATAAACAACTCTTCAACTATTACTTGACTGACTCAAGCATTGGTGCGTCGTTCCCTATGAGAAGTATTTCATCTACAGACAAGACTAAGAAATCTAGATTGCTCTCACTAAACTTCTTGTATACACAAGATTCTTTTCGTTCTTTAAGGAAACCAAACTGTTTGATTGCCTCATCGAAATGAATGTTCCAACTCCTTGATGCTTGCTTCAATCCATGAATGGATTTCTGAAGTTTGCAAACCTTTCTAGGATTTTCTAGATCTTCAAAACTCTCAAGTTGTGAAATGTACTCATCCTTCATCAAGAACCCATTTAAGAAGGCGGTTTTGACATCCATTTGCCAAATTTGGTAATCGAAAAATGCAGCAATTACTAGAAGAATCTGAATAGACTTAAGAAACCAATGGGTTTGACCCCATTTGCAAGTCTATAAGGACTAACATATCATTTTCAGATATGGAGCCCATTCTAGATTTTATGGCCTTAAGCCATTTCATGAGTTGGTGCTCGCCAAAGCTTTCTTGTAGACTGTGGATTCCACACATTTCAATTGGAAAATTTTGAAATCCTCAGTTTATCAGAATTTCAACAAACTGTTTGTTTTTTATTCTGAGCTATCTACTACGGGGTAAGAGTAACGATAGAAGTAGAAGTATTTTCTTCAACTCTTTGAAGTTATTCATTCATGTGGGACGATAGAAGTCTCTCTAGTTGAATTAGCTTGCTCCGACACATGATTTGTCAAATTAGCTGACTCATATGGCTTCGCCTCTAATATGGTGTTATTCGTATCCATTTGTTGTTGCTCGTCATAAATTTCTTCAAGAACCATTTTACTCCCACTTGGCTTGTAGAAAGAGATTCCCTTTCTAAAAAGACACCATTCCGAGCACCAAACACTTTGTTATCTGTGCGATTGTAGAAGTAATACCTTTAGTTTCTATGGGATAACCCATGAAGAAACATTTATCTGATTTAGGGCTAAGTTGTCGCCTTATAAACATTTTACATAGGTCTTACAACCCCAAATCTTGAGAAAAGACAACTTTGGAACATTTCCACTCCATAACTCATATGACGTCTTCTCAACTGCTTTAGACGGGTTTCTGTTTAGTATATTCGCAGCTGTTTTCTAATATATATCCTCAGAACGATATTTGCATATCAGTAAAGCTAATCTTTGATCGAACCATGTCAAACAAAGTTTGATTCCTGCTTTCTAACACACTTTTAATTGTGGTGTTCCTTTGATTAGGAAATAATTCCACAATCCCTCAGATGAACATCAAATTCTTGAGTCAAATATTCACCACAACGATCATATCGTAGTGCTTTAATTGTTTTCTCAAGCTGATTTTATACTTCATTCTAGAATTCCTTGAACTTTTCAATGATTCCAACTATTACTTCATTAAGTAGATATTGCCATATTTACTTAAAACGTTAGTAAAAGTAATGGAGTAGTTAAATCCTTTTTCTTGCTTTTGCACTCATTGGTCCACACACATCCATAAGTATGAATTCCAAAAGGTCATTAGCTTTTCACCCTTTTCAAATAAAAGGTGACTTGGTCATCTTACCTAACAAGCATGACTTGCAATTCTCAAATGATTCATAATCAAATGAGGATAAGAGTCCATCCATTTGTTAATCTTTGGATGTGAAAATTGGTTAATGTGACCTAACCTTACTATGTAATAAGTTTGGTTAGTTTTGATTCATCTGTTTTTCGCTTTTGTGATCTACTTATTTTAATGTTATAAAACAATATTAACTCATAGCTAGCATATGAAAACAATTTATTACCTTATCATGGATTAACACTTGCCCATGACAAGTAAAGCAATCAATATTTCAAACAAAAACTGAAAATTGTCTCAACAAAACCCGGAAATAAGTGTAAAATCATCATAAAATAACCAGAATTTAAAACTATGAAGCTTTCTCTGGCCACTTAAACACTTCTTGTGCACCTTCAAGCTCCATTTCCATGCTAGCTTCACTTCTTTGCTGTTTCTGCAAAACATGAATAATGTTAGCGCTGCAACTTGGTATCACATACCTAAGTGAAAGTTAAAATGTTTATAACAAGTTACCTAAGGTTGATGCTCCATTCTTCTTGAGGTAGTCAAGGTACTTCTGGCAGCTGCGCTTCCAATGCCCCTTCTTCTTGCAGTAAAAGAATTCACTTTCACATGCAGGCTTAGGCTTTGGAGTCACCTTGGGATTTTCAAGGGTCTTGGCAACCTTGTTGCCCTTACCCTTGACATTTTCCCCTTGCCCTTTCTTCTTGACCCCTTCCCTTCCTAGACCATAAGAAATTTTTCTTAACATCCTTAGGGATTTGCTTCTCTGCACTAACCAGCATAGCATGCAACTCATTCATTGTCTTCTCACCATCAAACATGTTAAAGTTCATTATAAACTAATTAAAGGATTCTGGACGTGAGTGGAGAATGATATCAGTAGCCATTTCTTAGCTATATGGGTGCCCCAGTTTTTCCATATTTTGAATTTGGCCGATCATTTTGAAAACATGATCATGAACTGTTGCATCTTTCTCCATCTTACAATCCAAAATCTCTTGATGGAGCTCATACCTCTCAACTCGTGCTTCTTTCTTAAACAAGGCTTTGAGTTCTTGCATGATGGTGTATGCAGGTCATCAAAACGCTTTTGAAGGCCAGGCTCCATAGTAGGTGGCATCAAGCAGGTGATTGGCATAGCTTTGTCAAGAGTATCCTTATGCCTACGCTTCTAAACCTCAGTAGCGTTTTTTGGCAATGGTGTAGGGAATGGGGTACGATGTCAATGATATTCAGATTTCAGAACAAGTCTCAGCATTCTTTCCCAGTTGGAAAAGTTGTCCCTTGTCAACCTATCCTTCTCAAGGAATGGTCAAAGATTGCAAATATTGTTACGGCTACCCATCTACGATAGAATAAGGCAAAGTTTGATAATTATGTTTAATAAAATTAGAGTACCATAAACGAATTAAATAGGTTACTTTAACACACTTTATTTAATATTAAATGGTCCCAGTTGAATTTAAGTGATTCCAAGATCCTTTATTTATGTAATAGTTGACCAGACTAAGGCCCTACCATCAAGCATTACATGTTCAAGTTGAGTAAGCTCTTTACTGATTACAACTCTTGTAACTCTTGGTTGAATAATTAACCATCACATATTTAATTATCACCCTTTGCTTCAAGGTTCTAAACGCTTTATAAAAGGAATGGTGTCCTTCCAACAAGTGTATTATTCCGGTAGAGGAATCAGAATTATTAGAAAGCTAATTCTTCACTAAGGTCAAGTGATCGGAATGCCTAGGTGGAGGCCGCTTCCGATCAGTAATATTAATGTACAATTAATATTACAGCTTAATCTTGGCTGAACCCTTTGGGTCGAACCCAATCGAACAACCGATCTGAGACGACGAATCAATCCGAAGGATTTGATGAGTCGTTAGAGTTTTACGAACAAAAATGTCGGATGTCGAGCTTAGATCATCGAGACCGAGCGTCGAAAGTCGAGTTGAATTTAGAATTCGACGGGACGTGAAATCAATCAAGTTACAAGTTCGAGTTAGGCCGTAGCCTCGCATTGGCCTAGTCATGCGAGGGCTAGGCTACCTTGAGCTAGCATGCGCATCGCAATGCTAGCTGCAAGCCTAGCATGCTATATGTGCTAGGGCCATGCATGCTAGCTAGCCATAGCAAGCATCGTAGCCTTGCGTGCTTGCTAGCATGCTAGGCGCCCAGCCATCGCTGCCATGCACCAAGCGTCAGCATCGCACAACAGCGTGCTAGGCATGCTGGGCGATGTGTGGTGCTGGGCAATGGCACGCACCAAGCTTGAGCATCGCATACAACATCGTAAGCAATGCATGTGTGCGAGGCTGTGCGTGCTAGCTGGCCAAGCAGGCAGCAACCTCGCCTAGCAACGCCGAGCACCAGGCACCAAGTAGCAGCGAGGCATGCGTGATGGCTGGCCTTGTGCTGGCTGGCTGCGCATGCTTGCGGCTGGCTGTGCGTGTGTGCTGGCTGGCTGGCCAGGCTGCCCAGCCTTGGTGCTAGGCGCCAGCTGGCAGCCAAGGCAGGCTGCCAGCCAGCCACATGCCGTGGTGGTCCGGTTTTGCTAGTGGGGACTAATGCATGGTCTTTGCCTTGGGGAGCAAGGTGGGATAGTCCCCTCCCTTGGTGGTCCTCACCTTCTCCCTCTCCTCCTATTACCACTTGTAACTTGGTGATTGAATTGGAATTTAATTTTGTTTTGATTAAAATAAAATGGGGATAATTGCAAATCTCCCACATTGATTGAGAATGGGAAATCAAGGTTCATTTCCCTATAAATACCCAAGTTTTGGGATTTGGGAAGAACACTTGAGTGGAACTAAAAAGGCATCTCCTTAGAAAAGTGAGAAAAACTTATGTTCGGAAAACTCTAGTTTTTATTGGTCAAGTCCCGACTAACCTTCGGGACTAGGACCGTTCGGGTCGGGTTCGTGGGTACGCGCCGTTGGAGTCCTTCGCATTTGCGGGGTTCAAGTTTTGAAGTAAGAGCTCGGGTTCGAGCGAAGCTCATGCCAAGGGTATGAATGTCTTTTCCTTCTCTCTCTTAATTGTTGTTTAATTTGTGATTACATGCTTAGTTGCCTTAATTAGTGGGCGGGTCTTGGGCGGGTTTCTCTTCCGCGTAGAGTCGGACTCTACGAAACCCAACACTTTAGGTAACCTTGTTGAGCACAACCAATTAAATGTGTAAAATGTGATCTACCCCAAATTACCTAAGATAACAAGTGACACCCTACGGAGGCAGACCCATCACTTACGATCATATATTATTCGTTACCATCCATAAAATATCATATATTTTAAGTTTGGCATAAGATAGAATCAAATCTTATTTTAATATGGAAGATAAATCATATTTATTTTCCATGATTATCTTAACTAATTTAGGAGATTCTATCCTAATTACTAGCCAATTAAATAATTTTAAAATCAAATTTTTTTTTTCAAAAACCGTACTACACGACTTGCTGGCCACCGTGATTAGCTAGCTGAAGCTAGCCACGGTGGCTGGCCACTTTCAGCAGCCACTGCCGCAAGGGCAGCAGCAGCGGACAACGCTTGCATGGCTGCTGCCCAGCCACTCCCGGACCACCTGCCCCCTTAGTTGGGTTTTGCGGTGTTCGACACCACGCGGAAATAAAACCCGCAAAATTGATAGCATGCATAATAATTACAACATAACAAAATAGCATACAATTAAGGAAAAACATAAACACATAAAGAGAAGAGAGAGAAAGAAGCTCACCCTTGACGCGTGCTTCGCTCGTAACTCGAGCTCGGTCTTGGAAAACTTCAAGCCCCGCAAATGCAAGACCTCCAACTTCTCACACCCTCGATCACCGAATTGGCCCCTACCTAGTAGCTTAGACGGGGCTAGACCAAAATTACTAGAGTTTTACAAACTGAATGCTTTCTCACACTTTGAGAGAATCCTTTTGAGTTCTACTCAAGAGTTTCCATCAACTTTCCATGTGAAAATGAGAAGTGAATGAATTAATTTAATTCTAAATTAAATTAATAATTACCATTCAATTAGCGATCAATAAGTGGCATAAAGGGAAGGGAAGGGTAGGTGAGGACCACAAGGAGGACCACATGACCTCCTTGCTCCCCAAGCCAAGCCCTTCCACAAACCTGGTGCAATAGGCGCGCGCTAGCTGGCGTGGCCTACCTTGGGCGCCAAGGCTGCCTCGCTGGTGGCTTGGTCCCTTGGCTAGGCCTACCAGCGGCCCACGCAGCATCAAGGCTTCATTAGCATGCCTCACATGCATTGCGGGTTGCTGGTGCGCTGCTACTGCTATCCCACGCAAGGCCTAACGAGTATTACTTACTGCTGGCCTTGCTTACGAGGATGGCTGGCGCATGCAGGTTGGTGCTAGCCTTGCTAGCATGCTTGCACGCATACTTGCGAGGCTAGCGCTGCTAGCATGTATGCTCGGCCAGCTCGCCCACCCAGCGCACATGCATGGCTGCTAGGCTTGCGGCCAAGCCATGCACATGGCTAGCAGCCTTGTTAGTTTAGCCTGCCTAGCCCTCGCATGGCTAGGCCATTGCGAGGCTAGGACTTTTGCACGCGTTGACTTGTTGTTTGACTAATTTTCTCGTCTCGTCGATTGCATAAATTGACTCGACGTTCGACGCTCGGTATGACGCTTTAAGCTCGGAATTCGACATCTTAGTTCGTAAAATCTCTATCGACGTATTTAATGCTCTGGATTAATTGGGTGTGACCCGAAGGATTCAGTCAAGAGCAAGCTGTAATATTAATTATACATTAATATTACTGATCGGAAGTAGCCTCCAGCTAGGCATTCCGATCACTTGACCTTACTGAATAATTAGCTTTCCTAATTAGTTCCGAACCCTCTATAGGAATAATACACTTGTTCGAAGGACACCATTCCTTTCACCCTTTTCCTCTACCTCTTTGGACCAGCAGCGACGGCAGCCACCCCTAAACCAACCTTAATAATTTTTTTTTATTATTTTTAATTCAATTAAAAAACCATTTGTAGAAATTAAAATAAACTATTCTAACAATTAAAATTAAATCCCTATTCAATTTTAAAATTAGGGTTCTTCTTGAAATTTAATCCCAATTAATTTAACACTTAAAATAATTCATTGATCATGTAAAATTCATAATTTATACATAAAATCAATGCTATTAAATTCAGGAAGCATATTTGAAAAGAAATTAAACAAAACAAGCACACAAAATCATATTTTCATGGCTTATTAGGTTCAAAGTTTTCGAATAAATTAGGGTTAGGGTTCAAAATTTTTGAATAAATTAGGGCAAAATTTCGGTCCTCTTTATGGCTATTTTGAGCGTAATTTAATCACATTTAATCAATTCCAAGAGTCAAATCACATTTAATATAATAATTGAACCATAATTAAATTAATTCTCCCTCTTAATTGATTATAAAATTATGACATGGACTTCAAATAATCGTATTAGTATAATCAAGCGTGTTCATGTAAGAGGCGAACTGATACCACTGTAGGATTATAGGTACTTTAAGCGGAACTTCATGAATCACATTCATATGCACCTAAAACAAGATCACATTCATAACACACAAGAATCACATAATTATACCTTTAAAGCGTGATCTCCACGTAGCAAATTGATTGATAAATCAGGGAGAGAATAGAGCCCCAAGCGTGACTCCTCTACTTAGTCCATGGGACTCTATCAAGCCGTCCACCAATGCTAGATTGGTCGAGTGAAGGGGAAAACTGCGATCACCACCTTTATGGACAACCGACCACCACCACGAACGGAACCACCACCGTGCACACATACCGGCGCCAAGGAGGGGAGAGAGAGGGAGTTTGAGAGGGTTGGTTTCGTGTTTGCTAATTAGGGTTTCAATTAACAGTAAAATTGCTCTACTTGAAAACCTAGGCACCTAGTCTATTTATAATCCTATTATAATTAGACTAGGTTAGGAAGCCCAAAGACCTCCAAAACCCACCTCATGGCCGGCCACCTAGAGTGATGAGGCCCATCATGGGCCTTTTCTTCCTATGCTAAATTTAGGCCCTTTGTGTGACCTTATAGGATCCGTTCAATTGGACTTCGGCCTATTTTTCTAACCGAAAGATCGTTACTACCTCTAGCTATGATATAACGATGACCTAAAAGAACGAACTTAATTATCTCCATAATTTGATCCATTATATATCTAGTAATTGCACTTGACGAAGACATAAGTTCTTCACTAATGTCACTGGAGCAGGGAGAGACGGAATCTCTTAGAGACTTCATTACTTGGTTCAAAAAAGCTTGAGGCAACCTCAATCCCCAATATTAGCCAGGAAGTGGCCCTGTTTGCAATGTAGAGTGGCTTATTGCTAGGGTCAGCCTTCAGAGAATACATGGGCAAAAAGAACTTGAAAACCCTGGCTGAAGCCCTAGGTAAAGCTCACGAGTTCATTAAAGGGGACGAGACAGACAGAGCAATGTTGGTTAGAAGGTCGATCTCTGCCAAATTAGGCAAAAAGCCAGAGCCGAGTCACGCAGATGCAGCAGGTAGGACGAACTCGAATTCTTGCGAAAATAGAAGGGTGGACCAGTAGAGAAGAGATAATGCAGGGGTACAGGTCAGAGAAGACCGGGGCTGGACAGAGGACGCCTATAGGTTAGGTATGAATAGTACACGCCTCTCACCCACAGCCGATCACACATTTTCAATGTGAATAAATATGATGACAAGTGGCAGAAACCCCCAAGAATGACCACGCGCGACCTGGACCCCAAGAAGTGGCGTGAATTTCATAGAGAAAAAGGTTATACGACTGAGGAATGCATCCACCTCAAGGACAACATTAAAGATCTCATCAGTAGAGGGTACCTGAATCAGTTCAAGCAATACTCTGCCAGGACAAGTCTCAGGGTAATGATAGACCTAGAAACGAGCGATGGAGGGACAATAAGAATGATAGGGATAGACATGAGGACAAAGATAAAGACAAAAAAGAGCCAGGGGAAGTGCTGGTGATCAGTGGTGGACCTGTACATGGAGGGACAGTCAGTCGAGCAAGAGCTGGCCTCAGAGATATGGTACACTAAGTAAACTACAACGAACGCAGAAAATGGCCACCTCAACTACCTCAGTCGAGAGTGGTGTTTGATGAGCAAGATCAACTAGGCATCTCCCATCCTCATGACGATCCCCTGGTGGTTTCCATGACAATTGCAAACTGGAAAGTCCAAAGAGTCTTGGTAGATGGAGGAAGTTCAGCTAACATCCCGTTTATCAAAGCTTTATGCAAGATGCAACTCGATGATAGAGATCTTAAGAGGGTGAACTATGAGGTCACCGGATTTGATGGCTCAAGAATGATTCACGAGGGTATCATAGAAGTATCAGTCCAAAGGCAGCACAAGCCAGAAATGTGAGGGCAGAATTGCTAATCATCAATTCCCCGTCTCCTTATAATGTGATAATGGGCAGACCCCTTATTCACAAGGTTAGTGGAGTGATGTCCACACTGCATCTAGCAATAGCATACGCTACCAACAGAGGCTCCTTATCCAGACTGAGAGGCTACGAGAAAATAGCTCGACAGTGTTACATTACTACTCTACGAAACCCAGTAAAATATGGTTCTCTACCTAAGGTACCAAAGGAAGCAGCCAGAGAAGAAAAAGTCTCGAGAAAAAGAAAGAAGCAAGAGTACAAAGATGAGAAAGAAAAGCAAAAGTTAGTCATGGAGTATTTTGAGCCCGAGAAAGAGGACGTGGCTCACTCAACCCAAGAAGGGGAGCACAAGGTAGTTGAATTGGTCAAAGGAGACGAATCTCAAACAGTGAAAATTGGGAAGGATGTCGTGCCTGATGTTAGAGTAAACTTGAAAGCACTACTCAGGAGGAACGCAGACATATTCGCGTTTTTGGTAAACAAATGTCAAAGAAGAGTCGAGGCCGGTTAAACAGAAGTTAAGGAATTTCTCAGATGAGAAAAACGAAGCCATCCAAGAAGAGGTGGACAAGATCTTGCCTGCCAAGTTCATTGAGCCATGTGATTACCCTGAATGGCTGGCAAACGTAGTCATAGTTAAAAAAGTGATAAGTGCATATTTGTCCGTATTTTTATTCCCTGATTTTATTATTATAGTCGTCTTTTCTTAATTATATTGAGATTTTGTGTATGTTTATTGATTTAGATGATTTTTGTAATACCACGTATTTTTGAAACGTATTTTCTAATTAATTAATAATTATTATTTCATAAAAAGGGTATTTTGGTAATATATTTTACAATTTTGGAGCCAAAATGATATTTGAATTTTGGCGCCAAAAGTATTTTAAAACTTAATTATTATTTTTGGATTTTGGATAAGATTTATTATCCATTTATTTTAAAAACCGAATTATTTATACATATATTTTGAATATTTTAATTAAGCAAAATTATATTTTATTATTTAATTGAGAAGTCCGAAAATTCCTATTGATTTAGCTATGATTTTTGGATTTTCCTAGTGTGGAAAATCTTATTTTCTTAGCTAAATTATTTAGTGAATAATTGGTATTCTCTTAATTAATTATTTTATACAAAATATATTATTTACACATTTATTTTTAATCCCTTAAATCTAGCAAAATAAATCCCTAAATACCTTGGTGGATTTTTGGATGATTTATTTTTGTAAATTGTATTTTTAATTATCTCCCTTAAATCTATTATTTTTCCTTAATTCTTCTTTCCCATCTTCTAAATATTTGACCATCTTATTTCCCTTCTTTATTTCATCCTTGATTATTCCCCAAGCAAGCCCTTTTGCCATATTATTTTTCATGACAACACACTTTTCATCAATTAATTATTCTTAGCCACCTTAATATTATTAAACTTTCCATAATTCTTAAACTCTCTTCTCCAAGTAATTTCCTTAATTCTTTTTATCATAATTCTCCCTACATTCTCCTACCATAATTCTTGCATGAGCTAGTCTATAAATACCCATTGATTCGTGGCTAAACACTCACACCAAATTCTCTAATTCTCTCTTAATTTCTCTCTAATTCTCTTCTCTCTCTCTTGTTCTTGCGCCAACCACCACCACCAAACACCACAACCACCACCTTTGGCTGCCACTTGTCGCCGACCACCACCTTCGATTGCCACCTGCCGCCGACCACAGCCATGGCAACCACCAGCTGTCGCCCTTGCCGCCACCTTCTTCTCCCTTTTTCCTTGGTTTTCTACCTCTTCTTCTTCTCTTCTCTTATTTAATTAACTATTATTATTATTATTATGGGGGATTCATAAAAATTATTATGAGTAGTTTTAATTAAATAAAATCAGATTTTTATTCAAGTTTATGAAAAATAATTTAGATGGTTCATGTACATATAGTTGGGGTTTTTAATTTAATTGTTGTGATTATTTGTTAACCTTATATTAATTAAGGTTATATTTATTTGTAGGGTGTGTTTGATCGAAGTTCTTTTGTGTGTGCTAAGCAAGGATCAAGGGTACGTTTAGGTGGCTAGATACCTTTGAAATTAATTGGATTGAATAAGCATGTTTTATATGATTTTTATGATGATTGAATTAAATTGAATTGAATTATGATTTATGAAATAAAGCATGTTTAAATAATTGGTTTTGATAAATAAATTGGAGGATTGATTTTATATCATGTTTTGAATGATTAAAATTATTTATCATGTTTTAAAAGTTTTGATTTTGAAAGCATGTTGAATTAAATAAAAAGGAGTTTGAGTTATTTATTGGAATTATTGAATTAAAGGGGTTTTATTGAATTATTAAAAGCTTTACAAGCATGATTATTATATTAATCCCACTATGCAGATTCATTGAAGATTATGGACTTTGTATGACCTAGTCTTTCCTCAAGAATAGCCTTGAAATAGTAGGAAAGACATATTTCAAGCATTTCAGGTAATGGGAATGGGAATATGTCTTTCCTCAATAACTCAATAGCTAGTCTCCTACTATTTCAAGGCTATTCTCTGTATATGTGTTTTAATTAAACTTGCTTGAAATAGTAGGAAAGACATATTTCAATTAATAACACATATACAAGGAAATCAAAGCCAATCTCCAACATGCTTGATTCCCATTGCCTCAACGTGCTTGTTGTGCTTCAATTGAGGCAAAGGTTTAGCCAATAGATCGGCTACATTTTCGTCCGTTCCAATCTTACAAATTCTGATTTCACCCTCGGATTTCCACTCCCTTATCATGTGATATCGCCGCTTGACATGTTTGACCTTCTGATGTTCCCTTAGCTCCCTGGCCTGAGAAATAGCTCCATTGTTATCACAATAGAGGTCTATCGGGCCCTTGATGGAGGGTAAAAATCCAAGTTCACTAATGAACTTACGAATCCAAACTGCCTCCTTAGCTGCTGCCGAAGCTGCTAAGTACTCGACTTTAGTTATAGAAATCTGCAGTGGTGCTCTGCTTAGCACTCTTCCAACTAAACGCTCCTCTATTTAAGAAGAATATGTACCTTGACTGCGACTTGGAGTCGTCTCTGTCAGTCTAGAAGCTCGCGTCAGTATAACCTTCAACAACCAAATCATTACAGCCACCATAGACCAGAAACCTATCCTTGTTCCTTTTCAAGTACTTTAGGATATTCTTGGCCGCAGTCCAATGCGCCTCTCTTAGGTCTAATTGGTATCGGCTCGTAGCACTCAAGGAATACGATACATCTGGCCTAGAACATATCATGGCATACATGATCGATCCAATAAGCGAAGCATATGGAATCTGACTCATCCTCTCTCGCTCATCAGGTGTCTGTGGACACTGCTTCTTGCTAAGAGTTATTTCCATAGGACATGGGTAGGTGCCCTCTCTTGGCCCCTTCCATGTTGAATCATGCCAGTACCTTATTAATATAGGTACTTTGGCTCAATCCAATCATCCTCTTAGATCTATCCCTATAGATCTTGATGCCTAATATGTACTGTGCCTCTCCCAAGTCCTTCATTGAAAAGCACTTACCAAGCCAGCCCTTTACGGACTCTTACAGTTTACTGCTGTTTCCAATGAGTAATATGTCATCGACATATTAGACTAGGAATGTGATGTCACTCCCACTGACCTTCTTGTAAACACAAGACTCATCTGGATTCTTGATAAAACCAAACTTACGAATAGCTTCATCGAATCGCAGATTCCAACTTCTGCTTGCCTGCTTTAGTCCATATATGGACTTCTTAAGCTTGCATACTTTCCCAACATTGCTTGGATCAACAAAACCTTTCGGCTGTGTCATATACATAGTTTCTTCTAAAATCCCATTAAGGAAGGCGGTTTTGACATCCATTTGCCATATTTCATAATCTTAATATGCAGTAATAGCTAAGATAATTTGGACGTACTTAAGCATTGCGACTGGCGAAAAGGTTTCATCATAATCAACTCCGTGAATTTTCCTGTAACCTTTTGCCACCAATCTAGCTTTGTATACAGATACATTTCCATCTTTGTCTGTTTTCAACTTGAAAATCCATTTGCAACCGATATGTTTGTAACCTTCGGGCAAATTAACCAAGTCCCATACTTGATTTTCAGGCATGGAGTCCATCTCGGATTTCATGGCCTCTTGCCATTTTGTAGAGTCGGGGCTCGTCATAGCTTGTTTGTAAGTCGCTGGCTCATCTCCATCCATAACTAGGATGTCTTGATCTTCGATTAAGACAATAGCAAGGTATCTGTCTGGTTAAGATCTTGGTCGTTGCGACCTACACAGGGTAATAGGTTGAGCATTTGCATTGTCGGTTTAACTCTGACCAATCTCATTAGTTGCTTCTAAAGCACTTTGATTGTCAATTTTGTTAGGTTGACTTTGTTGCTCGACCTCTTGAACTTCGTCGAGTTCGATTTTCCTCCCACTTGTCATTTTGGAAAGGTGTTCCTTCTCCAAAAAGACACCATCACGAGCAACAAACACTTTGTTCTCGGATTTGTTGTAGAAGTAATACCCCTTGGTTTTTTTTAGGTAGCCCACAAAGAAACACTTGTCAGAATTCTGGTGAAGTTTGTCAAAAATTAATCTCTTGACATATGCTTCGCAGCCACAAATCTTAAGAAAAGACAACCGTGGAGGTGTTTTGGTTCATAATTCATATAGAGTCTTTTCGACAGCTTTTGACGGAGCACGGTTCAGAGTTAGTGTCGCAGTTAGAAGTGCGTGTCCCTAGAAAGAGATAGGAAGTTCACTAAGACCCATCATTAATCAAACCATGTCTAACAAGGTTCGATTCCTCCGTTCGGACACTCCGTTCCATTGAGGAGTTCCGGGAGGTGTCAACTCTGAAAGAATGCCATTTTCTTTCAAGTGATCGTCGAATTCATGGCTTAAATACTCGCAAGCTCGATCCGATCGAAGTGCTTTGATCTTCTTGCCAAGCTGATTTTCAACTTCACTATGAAACTCTTTGAATTTCTCAAAAGATTCAGATTTGTTCGACATAAGGTAGACATAACCATATATACTATAGTCGTCCGTGAAGGTAATGAAATATCTATAACCATGCCTTGCGGGTGTACTCATTGGTCCACATACATCCTATGTATTAGACCCAATAAGTCACTTGCCCTTTCTCCCAACTTGGAGAATGACTGCTTTATCATCTTGCCTAACAGACATCCTTCGCAATTTTCAAACGACTCTAAGTTAAATGAGTCAAGAACACCTTCTTGAAGAAGTTTCTTGATGCGTTTGATGTTAATTTGGCCAAGACTACAATGCCACAAGTAGGTTTGATTCGACTCAATGGTCTAAGCTCTTTTGGCAGTATCATCAATGTTATAAACTTGTTTGTCTAGAGAAAGCACATAAAGACCATTTTCTGAATATGCCTTACCATATAAAACATTACCGAAATAAAATGAACAACTATTGTTCTTAATTCGAAATTCAAATCCCTTGGCGTCCAACGCCGAAATTGAAATAATGTTTTTGGTAACTCTTGGAACATGATAACAATTGTCTAGTTCTAAAACAAGCCAAGAGGGAAAGATAAACTAAGAGTTCCAACGGATACGACAGACATCCTTGCTCAATTACTGACCCGAAGCTCGACCTTTCCCTTCTCTAGCCTCCTATTTATCCTTAGTCCCTGAGCATTGGAACAAAGGTGTGAGCCACATCCGGTATCTAATACACATGATGTTTTGCTAGCGAAGTTTAAGTCTATAACAAAAGTACCTGAAGAAGAAGCAACGGTGTCGTTCTTCTTATCTTCCTTGAATTTGAGGCAATCCCGCTTCCAATGTCCCTTCTTTTTGCTATAGAAACATTCGGAATCGGATTTAGAAGAGGCACCTTCTTGTCCTTGCCGCTCTTAGCAGCACTTGACTTAGGCGGAAAATTCTTCTTCTTTTTCCCTTTAAAGCTTCTCTTCTTGCCCGAGCGCTTAAACGGCTTGCCCTTTCTCACCATGAGCATGTCATGCTTTCCCTCTCCTTGAGGGTTTGCTCGGCCTGCTTCAACACACCATGAAGCTCGGTGAGAGTTTTCTACATGTTGTGCATATTATAGTTCATCTTGAACTGATCATAGACTTTGTGCAGCAAGTGGAGAATGATGTCAATCCATCTCGGTTGAATAACGAGCATCAAGCCTTTCCATGTTCTCAAACAATCCAATCATTTTAAGAACATGCGGGTTGACTGACTCTCCTTTCTTGAGCTTGCTCTCAAGGATCTGCCTGTGGGTTTCGAACCTCTCTATTCGGGCCTGCTCTTGGAACATATTCTGAAGTTCAGAAATGATCTCATAAGCCGTCTCCTTTTCAAAGAAAGTCTTTTGAAGGTCCGGAGACACAGTGGCCAGCATGATGCACTTCACATCCTGATTGGCACTCTGCCATCGGTTAAGGGCAACCTGAGTGACCTCCTCATTGGGAGTGTCGGGCATTTCCTCATCAAGGACGTATTCCTTTTGTTCATGCATGAGAACAATACGCAAGTTCCTTTGCCAATCAAGAACATTTGGCCCACTCAACTTCTCCTTGTCGAGAATTGAGCGTAATGAAAACTAATTGTTTGAGTTATTTGCAGACATGTTTCTACAATTGAAAGAATTTGAAATGAAAAACCATTCATAAACAATAAGTTTGAAATTTAAAGAGTTCATGCAAATTTTAAATCTTATTGAGCATTTTATCCACGCATTAACATTTGTCCCTTTTAGGCGAGAATAAAATGATTCCAAGATCCCAAAAATCAAAAAGTGATTAAGCATGCTTTGGCTTGTCTTAACACTTAATATTTTAGGGTAAGCAATCCAATTTCTAATAGCTCCAAGCTACTCTTGGTTTGATAAAACTTCGCATCTAATGCTTCCTTGACATTTTATCTCCATTGCCACGACATCTAAGGACTCCTTACTGATATCGTTGAGCTTAATCAAGACGACTTGTATACCTAGTATACCTTACGTTCCTAGGGAAGCGGTGATGCCTCGCTTTGGCGTAGCCATCACCACGCGCACTAGTTTGGTAAGTGTCGTTCTTGGAATGGCAAATTTGGCTCAATATTATAGGGACCTAGGGTTTCTATGTTGGTTGATTTAAGTGAACTTAATTAATCATCGCAACATTTGAAATCCTAAACATGCATCTATCATACAATTCAATCATATATAAACACAATATATATAAATCATAAGTATAAGATGCATTTGGCAACTAGCATGACCCCTTGAAATCTTCAAATCTTTAAGGGACTCTGATGCAACTTCTTTGGCTTGTCTTCATAGAAAAGCCGTCTTCGAGACATCTCCGCCAACAAAGTATCTACTAGCTACTACGACTAGGAATAATCTAAATATTAAGGTAAAAAAATACGCAACGGTACGCAGACCGTATTTACTATCCTAGTCGGACCCCACTAGTTGCCATTTTCACAAAACCTGTGAAACAATATACATTCCATTCATCCATTTACTATATGTGAATGGCCCATGCATTTTACAACGATAAACAAGTAAAATGCATAACACGCGTAAACTAGTAACTAACTTAGGTGGTTAATCCAATTAACACGCCTAATTAAAACTAGTCAATGTTGTTAAATATTTTATGTGATTAAAACGCAATTAGTTCATGCAATTAGCAAAGCTCTCACTAAATTCCGCATCCAACTTAATTATTTCAATTAATTAAGCCGGTTAACCCAAAATTTTGTCAAGGATATTTTTGCAAGAGCCGGAAGAACCGAGGCCTAGCCTCGTTAAAATAATTAAATAAAATTAGAACGGAAAAATTCGCAAAACTCATAGCCCACGTAACATAAAAAAAATCAACCCACTAAAACCAAGTGCCTAGCATCCTAGCCATGGGGCTAGGCTTGATAGGCACCAAGGCTTGGGCTGGTACGTGCTTGGGCACAGGTAAGCTTGCCTAGCAAGATATGCTACGCCTGCTAGCACTAGCAGCATCGCAACATGTGTGCTGGCGCTGGCAGTGTGTGGCTGGGCCTGCTGGGGCTCGTTGCCTTGCTGCCCAGCAGCACTTGCGAGCAACGACCAGCAGCCATGCACCACACAGCACCACACAACATCTGTGCACTCCTAGCCCGCCACAGAGCAGTACCATGATGAGGTTGCAGCACCACCATGCGCACCTAGGCAGCCATATGTGGGCTGCGTGAGCAGCTCGGCTAGCCTTGGTGGCGCTTAGGTGGTTTCACCTCGATTTGAGTGCTTTTATCTCGGGATTTTAATCCCGATATATGTGTGACATAAAATTATTTCTAAATTTATTTTAGAACCAATTTAGGGCAAAATGAAAAATAAAATAAGTCCAACTTAAATAAATTCAATTTTAATAGTGTACAAGCCTAAATTATTCAAGAACCATTCTTTAAATCAATTTAGGTCTATCTTGATGCTACAAAATTGAAGGGCTACACTCATAATTAATTTAATCAAATATAAATTAATAATGAGATTTGACAAAATTAAGGAGGTTAGAAAAATAAACCCTTTCATCCAATGAAAAATTTCCAACAATAACTTGTGTGTAATTGAAAAATTACATCTTCCAATATGAAGATTAATTAACTTTCAATAACAGGTTTTGAACTTTTAGGACTTTAATCAACTTAAAATGATTAAATCCAAAAATTAGTTCAACATGGAATTTAGCAATCAAAGTTCCAACCAAATAAACAATTAAAGATTAGATCTTTAAAATATTAGAGACTTCAAAAAATTACAAATTCACCATAAACATTCACACTTGAAGCAATTTATTTGCAAAAATGTGAAAATTTCAAGTTTATGTGAAAAATGAACTCACCAAATTAAGCACCAATTATGACTTCATAAACATGCTTAATAAGGTTTATAATTGCAGTAGATAAGTGATGCAACTATACATTTAATCTACCTTTAACAACCCATGATTAATCAAGGTTTAAAGATTTAAAATTTTTCGTCAAAAACGAAAAACCCCTCGAAAAACATGTTTTAGGTGGATTTTGACTTCTAGACAATCGTCAAAGAGGGTCTAAAACGATTTAGAACATCGATTCCACCAAAAAATCACTATTTTTGAGTCGAAATCTAGGTTCGAAGGCCAAAATTAGTAAAATACGAGATTAAAACTAATTAAAACGAGCATCTGATGAGTGGCATTTATGCCACCATTTCAACCTCTTTCACTAGCGAATTCCCCCGATTTGTCACTTGTTTGCACCTTTTCTCACCGTTTTTACTCCTATTTTAGTTACTTTAGCTCCCTCTTGTTTTTTCCGTTTCCTTTTATCATTTCTTCTACTTTTTACCTTCTATTTGTGTGTTTTGATAGCTCCTAGCACTCGTGGGCGAATTTTGGATTGCTAGACGGAGTGGAGTTGCTAAGGAGGCTCGTCAAGGGAAGAGGAGATGCTGCAAAGGAGAGGGCGCGCTGCCCCAGCTAGCCGCGGGCGCGAGCCTCATAGCCGCGGGCGCGGACAGGGGGTTACTGAGCTATGAAGCAGATTCTGGAGATGGCTGGGAGATGGCCAGTCGCGGGCGCAACGTTAATGGCCGCGAGCGCGGCATCGAAGACCCGTGGGCGCGGCAATCAGGGCCGCGGGCGCGGCGATCTGGGTCTGGCGAACTTCTTACCCAGCTAAGAGAAGGCGCGGCAGCCTGTTCGGAGAGCCCTCTCCCTTGCCCATTTTCCTCATTATAATAGAAGACTATAAATAGTCTTGAGCTTGAGTCTTCTAAAAAGAAAAGACTATTCCATTGGCATTAAAACACTTTGTAGAGAGAGAAAATGAACATCTTTTAGAGAGAGAAAACACTTAGTCTTCAAGATTTAATCTCTGTAATCAAATATTCAAGCTTTCTTCTAGATTGTTGCAATTACTTTGATGATTGGGTAATCTTTCAACTTTTATAATAGTAATCTTTCCTCCTTACTCTCTAGTTTTTAGTTTTATTAGTTCTATTGCTCTTATATATGCTTTCTTCCATAAATTTCCATGCTTTATTGGTTTCATTGATTTCTCTTTGACTTAGAATCATGCTATGGTGTGTTAGTATTGAATACATGTTTAGCTTAGTTGTCATGGCTATTTTCCTTTCTCTAACTTAGATTTTTAGCTAGGGAAGAGGGTGAAAAGTAGTCTATTTGAGTTTCTATTGATTGTTGATTGGATTTTACCTCGAGTTGATGATTTGTGCTTAAAAATGCTTGGAGTTATTGTGTGCTCCTATAACCCCAATGTTTTAGTCCTAGAATAGATGCATGAGAATAATCTAGTCTAGGATTGATTGGTTTCATCAACTTGCTTTGAGTAGTTGCATGAGAATGAATTGCTTTGTGTAGAGTTTGAACTCCTTGGTATATTTCCTCATTGATATTCATTATTGTCTTGTTGGTTATGATTGGAACCCCCTCTCCCTAGTGCTTTTTGCCATTATTGTCTATATAATCTTGCTATTCATCTTCATTTTAGAGTGTCTAGTTTAATCTTCTTATTTTGGGTTTAATTTAGTCTCTTTTGGTAGAGAGTTTGATCATTGAACTCTTCTCAAAACAACCTATAATATCCCCTTTGTCACTAACAATAGATTCTAGATTTCACAGTAATCGTGCATGACCCCCGTTTCTTGGGATTCGAGCCTAACTTGCCACTATCTCACCTAAATTTGATAGATCTAGGTTAGGAGTAAAAATTGTAGATTTGATCTAGGGTAGTAGTAACGATCTATTATTCACCGATCAAATTTTTGGCGCCGTTGCCGGGGAAACGGCTTGTTTTGCACTTATATTGTGTTATTATTGGATTTGTTGCCTTTTCATTTTGTTCCTTTACTCTCTTACTAGTCATTGCTAATTGTTTGCTTAGCTTTGGTGGATGCAAAGGAGATCTCAAGGACCTCCTACTCACTACATTGACCATGAAATCGACCGCACTTTGAGACAAGTCCGAAGACTTTATCAAGAAGAGGGGCGAGGTTTTGGTGCTATTTTTGATAGTGAGAGTGATTCTTGGTCTTCAAGTTCTCAAAGCGAGGAAATGGCGAGGCAAGAGAATGATATTTTGTTTCGTTAGTTTGGAAATCCTGAGGATTATGAACTCACGCGAGGGATATTGCTACCCGTCACAGAAACCAACTTCACCATTCATCCTTTATACACTAGAATAATGGTTCAAGCGGAGCAATTTTTGGGTTCTCCAAGTGAAGACCCTATCGAGCACCTTGATAGATTCCTCGAGCTTTGTGCCATGATACAAACCAATCAAGTTTTTCAATAATACATCCGAATGCATCTATACCGACAATCTCTTGTGGGTAGAGCAAGGAAGTGGCTCAAGCAAGTCAAGCCTAATTCTCTCACAACATGGAGGGAGATAGTCAAGGCATTCTTGAAGAGATTCATTTCCGAAGAAAAGACCACCGAGATGAGAAGGAAGATTACATCATTTGAACAAGAAGCGGATGAGAGTCTTAGTGAAGCTTGGGAAAGATTCAAAGAGTTGGTACAAGCATGTCCTCATCATGAATACAATCAAAGCTTGATCATGAGGTTCTTCTACGATGGTTTGGAACCTATGTCTAGAGCTAACTTGGATGCGGGGGCGGGTGGACAATTGATTAAAGTCCCTCAAAATCAAGTTGAAGAAACAATTGAAGAGGTAGTGAAGAACTACTCTTGGGGTGGTAGAAGGAGGAATGCACCAAAGAAGGGTGGAAAGTATGAATTGGAGAAGGTTGATCAATTGCAGCATCAAATCGAACTCTTGACAAAAGGGCTTGCAAAGTTAAACACAAATGTCAATAGTGGGGCAAGCTCCTCCCAAATCAATTCTTTCTCTTGTCAAAATTATGGTGGCACAAACCACGATACATCTTATTGTGGAGGTTTGAGCCCGGAGCATGTAGCGGCATACAACACAAGGCAAGATGGATATAGGGGAGGTGGCGGTGGAGTAGCTTGGAGACAACCACCACCCGGATTTGCAACCTAACCTAAACAATGGAATCAACAAGCTCAACAACCATACAACTCCAACCCCCAATACCAAAACCCACCTCCATTCCAAACCCAAAACCCAAGGGGAAACTACCCAAGAAACCACAAACACAATAATCAACACCAATACCACAATCAAAACCAAGCGACTCAAAGGAGTCAAGAGCAAGCATCTCAACCCGATTCTACTCAAACCCAAATTCTTCAACAACTTCAAGCCATGAATCAACAAATGCAAGAGGTCAAGGCTCATAACAAGATGGTTGATTCACAACTAGCTCAATTAGCCGAGAGAGTTCCTTTCAACTCACCTTCTACTCTACCCGGACAATCACAAACCAACCCTTCCAACATTGTGAAACCCGACTCTTGCAAGGCAATCACATTGAGATTGGGGACATCCTATGAGGGTCCCAAGGAGGGGGATAGAAAGGAAAAGAAGGAAGGAGAAGAGAGTGTGAGTGAAGATAAAGAAGTTGAAGAAGAGAAGGTTGATGAGAACGAGAGAAGTGTGGAGAAAAAGAAGTCTAAGAATGTGGTGACATCCTCAACTTCTAGTGAGGCTAGAAATCTTGATGGACCGGTTCCCTTTCCCGGTCGACTTGCGGAGAGAATATTGAATGAAAAATTTGCAAAGTTCCTAAGTGTGATGAAGAACTTGCACATAAACCTCCCTTTCATTGAAGTTGTCACACAAATGCCTTCATACTCCAAGATCTGGAAAGACATTCTCACCAACAAGAGGAAGCTTAATGATGAGCTTATCACTCTCCCCCATCAAGTGAGTGCACTTATTCAACATAAGATGCCCAAGAAGTAAAAAGATCCGGGAAGTTTCACTTTGCCGGTAAAGATTAGGAACATGGAAACTAAGGGCGCCCTAGCCGATCTTGGAGCAAGTGTTAGTTTGATCCCTCTATCCATTGCTCAAAAGCTTAATATTGAGATGATCCCCACAAGGGAAACCATTCAATTGGCCGACTGTTTGGTGAAGCTACCTTGTGGTGAGCTTGAAGATGTCCCTATTCAAGTTGGGCATATCTATGTGCCTTGTGATTTTGTAGTGATGGATATGGAGGAAGATGTGGATACTCCCTTGATTTTGAGCCGTGACGCTCTTAAGACCTTGGGGGCGGTAATCAATTGCAAGAACAACACCATTACATGTGAGGTAGCTGATGAAAAAGTTGTTTTTGAATTCTCTAAGTTACTCAAGACCCCCATGGTTGAGAAGTGCTATAGGTTTGATGTTGTGAATGAAGAATTAGATCGTTTGGGAAGGGTTGTGATGAGCCCTCAAGATCCAATGGTTGAAGCTCTTACATGCGAAGAAGAGTACCACTCTCAAGAAGAAAAAGAGTTTGTCATGGCCATTGAAGAAGCCAAAAATGAGGAAGAGGATGATCCTAGGGGTGATGAGCTCGAACTAGCGGAGGAAAAATTGGAGGAGAGTTCCAAGCCTCCTCCCAAGGTAGAACTCAAACCCCTTCCCCCATCTTTGAAATATGCTTATCTTGGAAATGAAGGGGAATACCCTATTATTGTCAATGCTACCCTCGATGGGCTTGATTTGGAAAAATTGCTTGATGTGTTGAGAAAATATAGAGATGTGATAGGGTATAGCATTGATGATATCAAGGGTATTAGCCCGTCTTTGTGCATGCATCGTATTCACCTTGAGGATGATCAATCCACCTCAATTGAGCCTCAAAGGAGGTTGAACCCCAAACTCCAAGAGGTTTTCAAGAAAGAAATTTTGAAATTGCGTGAAGCGGGCATAATCTATGCTATCTCCGATAGCAAGTGGGTTAGCCTGGTTCACGTGGTTCCAAAGAAAGGTGGAATGACCATTGTCAAGGGAGAAGGAGGAAAGGAAATCTTCACCCGGACGGTGACCGGGTGGAGGATGTGCATTGATTATAGGAGGTTGAACAAAAATACAAAGAAAAACCATTTTCCTCTCCCCTTCATGGACCAAATGTTGGAGAGACTCTCCCATCATGCTTTCTTTTGCTTCTTGGATGGATATTCCGGCCTTTTCCAAATCCCTATCCATCCAAATGATCAAGAGAAAACTACTTTCACGTGTCCATATGGAACATTCGCATACCGAAGAATGCCATTCGGGTTATGCAATGCTCCTTCAACTTTCCAACGATGCATGACTTCCATTTTTTCTGAAATGCTTGAAAATGAGATTGAGGTTTTTATGGATGATTTTAGTGTTGGTGGCTCGTCTTTTGACGCATGTCTTTATAATCTTGAAAAAGTTTTGAAAAGGTGTCAAGAGACGAGTTTGGTTTTAAATTGGGAGAAATGCCATTTTATGGTCGAGGAAGGTATTGTCCTAGGCCATAAAGTATCAAAAAAGGGCATTGAAGTTGATTCGGCCAAAGTTTCGGTGATTGTTAAGTTGCCCCATCCTACTTCCGTTACGGGAGTGAGAGCTTTTCTAGGGCATGCCGATTTTTACCGGAGATTTATCAAAAAAAATTCATCAATCGCCAAACCTTTGACCGAATTACTCAAGAAAGATGTTGTGTTCAATTTTGATGAGGCTTGTCTTGAGGCATTCCAAAAACTCAAGGAAGCTCTCATTTCCTCTCCTGTTGTGCAAGCTCCGGATTGGAGCTTGCTTTTTGAGATAATGTGCGATGCAAGTGATTTTGCAGTAGGTGCGGTTCTTGGGCAAAAGAAAGAAGGAAGATCTCATGTCATCTACTATGCAAGTAGAACGCTTAATGAAGCTCAAAAGAATTACACAACGATAGAGAAGGAAATGCTTGCGTTGTGTTTGCCATGGACAAGTTTAGGTCCTACCTTATATGCTCCAAGGTGATTGTGTACACGGATCATGTAGCGGTCCGCTATCTCATGACCAAGAAGGAAGAAAAACCGCGTCTCATCCGTTAGGTTCTTTCGCTCCAATACTTTGACATGGAGATGAGGGATAAAAAGGGAGCGGAGAACTTTGTGGCGGATCATTTGTCTAGGCTTCCTTTTGAGAGCAAGGAGGATGTGCCGATCAATGAGGAGGTGGGATTTGAAACCCTCATGGCTATGGCTTCAACATCTAGCCCTTGGTACGCGGACATAGAAAACTATCTCGCTTGTGGACTCGTTCCTCCGGAGTTCTCCTCTCGACAAAAGAAGAGATTTTTCAAGGATGTGAGGAGGTATTTTTGGAATGACCCTTACTTGTTCAAGCAATGTGGAGATGGCCGTTTCCGGAAATGTGTTCTGGACCATGAGATCGAAGGAGTTTTTGAGCATTGCCACTCATTGCCGTGTGGAGGACATGGAGGTGTAGAAAAGACGGTGGCAAAGATCTCTCAATATCTTCTATGGTGGCCAACAATGCAAAAGGATGCCCAGAAGTTCGTTTCAAGGTGTGACAAATTCCAAAGAAGTGGTGGCATAACCAAAAGGGATGAGATGCCTCAAAAAAACATTTTGGAGGTGGAGCCATTCGATGTTTGGGGTGTCGACATCATGGGGCCTTTTGTTTCTTCTTGTGGGAATCTATATATCTTGGTGGCGGTGGACTATGTGACCAAGTGGATTGAAGCTATACCCTCCCCCACCAACGACCACAAGGTTGTGCTCAAGCTTCTTAAGAAAATCATATTTTCCGCGATTTGGGATTCCTAGGGTGCTAATCAGCGATGGAGGTTCTCATTTTTCCAAGAAACAATTCGAAGCTCTTCTCAAAAGATATGGGGTTCATCACAAGGTAAGCCTACCTTACCACCCTCAAACTCAAGGGCAAGTGGAGGTGTCAAATAGAGAGATAAAAAATCTTCTTGAGACGATGATGAACAAGTCTAGAAAAGATTGGTCTCTCAAGCTTGATGACACACTTTGGGCCTTAAGGACGGCATACAAGACCCCTATTGGTACAACCCCCTACCGGTTGGTCTATGGGAAGGCTTGTCATTTGCCGGTTGAGTTGGAATATAAGGCTTGGTGGGCGATCAAGGAGCTTAACATGGATATGTCCTTGACGGTGAGAAGAGATTGCTTAAGCTCAATGAACTTGAGGAGCTTCGATATGACGCCTATGAGAACTCGAGGCTCTACAAGGAAAGGACTAAGAGATGGCACAACCGACATATAAGGAACAAGAGCTTTAAGTTTGGAGACAAGGTGTTGTTATTCAACTCTAGGCTTCGATTGTTTTCTGGAAAGCTAAAGTCCAAGTGGTCCGGGCCTTTCACGATTTCGAGGACTACTCCTTACGGGTCCTTTGAGTTGGAGACGGAAGGGAACAAGTTCATGGTCAACGGCCATCGTTTGAAGCTCTACCATTGCAATGATCAAGTTGGTATAATTGAGTGTATGAGGCTCGATCCATCAGATCCTAAGCCACCTTTTTAATGATGATGTATTATGGTCAACCTAATGACCTCATAAAGAAGCGCTTCTCGGGAGGGCAACCCGAGTTCTCAAACTCTTTTGGTTTTGTATTTCTTTTGTTTAGCCAATCTTGGATGATTTTTCTTTAGATTCTTATTGTGTGTGTTTTGTTCTTCTAATAGGTACTCGAATCTTTGGGGATTTGGTTTACTAAGTTGAGTTCGGAGGAGTTAAAGAGGAGGGAAGAAAAGAAAGTGGAGTTGCCCAGGAGATGCTCTGGAGAGGGCGCTCCATCCAGGCCCGCGGGCGCATCCCTTAAACCCGCGGGTGCGAACAGGGTCATCTTAGATATTGCTAACAAACAGGAAATGCCTGGGAGAGGGCGCGGACTATCCAGCCGCGGGCGCGGCACTCGAAGCCGCGGGCGCGGCACTTCAACCCGCGGGCGCGCCAGGCTACATTTCAGAAAATTCCCACAAATAGGAGATGACTAGGAGATTCCCACCTGCGGGTGCGACATCAAAACCCGTGGGCGCAGCAGTCATGGTCTGCGAATTTTTAGTGTTTTTCTCAGCAAAATCCGAAACACTCATATTTCTCCAAAGCTGATTTTCGCCCCTTTCTCCCTCTAAACCTCACTCCTCTTCAAACCATAACTCCTTCTACCTCAAATTCTCATCACAAATCATCAACATCCATCAAATTTTGTCATTTCCCTTCAAATTTTCCTCACCAAAATATGAAATTTCACCGTTCAAGCCCCCAAATTTCGGTGTTCTTCCTTGAACGGACCTTGCTTCCACCATTGAAGGGATTTTGAAGGTGTGCTCGGATTTCCTCTTCAAAAGGCTAGTTGGAGTAGTCTTTGGTACTCATTGTTGGTATATATCTCTTTCTTACTCTAGCTTTTCTTTGAATTTGAAGTAGCTTCTTTGGTTGAGAAAATTTAGTATCTTGTCATTTTCATGTGGGAATTTTTTATGGTTGCATGCCTATTTTGTGTTAATTCATCCTATTAAGCATTGTTAATTGTTGAGTTGTTGTCTTTGTTTGTTTTGTTGAACTAGATTGCTTGGTTGTGGTTGTGCTTGGTGATTATTGGAAGTGTGCTCATTCTGGTGGTTACTTGAAATTGGAGGCTTGTTGTGGTTTGATTGTTGTGGTGAATTGTTGAGGTAGTTGATTGCATCTTGGTGTTGGAAAAAATGGTTTTTGGCTCAAAAAAAAGAAAGAGTTGGAAGGAACCTCAAGGTTCATCATCCACGAACCCCCAACAAAATGAAGAACCTACTCCCCACCCCTACCACCCATCAAATTCCACAATAAAAACCACAAACCCATATTTGAAAACCTCCAAAGCAGAAAATTGAGACCCACAAAACACTACCACCAACCCTCCACCACAAAGCTCGGCATTGACGAGGATTGTTGGTTCTTATTCAACAACCTTAGGCTAGGCTCCTTTGTAACAAGTGCCTACCGAACCTACAAGGAGCCGACTCTTGAGTTTCTAGCCTCCTTTGAATGTTATGCCGCGAGGGATAAGGACCTCACCATCTCCTTCCAACTCTTTAACAAAAAAGAAACCTTCACCCTCCGCCAATTTAACCAATTGTTGGACCTAAACCCGGACGCCGATATGTTCTTCCCCGAGCATGAGGGCCTTCGTGCTTATGAACCCCTTCATTGGTGGTTAGGTACATGGTTTTTAATAAGCAGGACTTGGGAAAGATTACAACTGAGGAAATCCGAATATTACGGCTAGCTACGCAGCCGGGTTGGGGCATAGAATGAATTTCAGGTTTCTATTTACTAAGTGCATTGAAGGTGTCCTCTCGGGTACAAGGAAAGGGGAGATCCACTTTGGTGGGATGATCATTCGGATGGCCGAGAAATTGGGCCATATGGATAAGTTGGATTCTTGCACCCCCGTGGGGAAGAATGATGGGAGTGATATTTGGCTCGATCTCAATCAATTAAAGACGATGAAATTCATCGCTGATACGGAGGATCGAGGGAGGACTTGGAGTTTGCTAGTCTCCCACGAGCACCATTGCTTCCTCCCCAAGCCGGAGTTCACTTCTTTCACGAGGGAGGGGGTTAATTACCCTTGGTGGGTAAAGAAGGATTCGGGTATCCTCCCTAGTGCAAGGATGGAGATGGGTGACGGGTCCGGAGAAGGTTTTGGCCATGAGGAGGATGAGAACGAGGAGAGGGTCGTCTCTCTAAGTCAACAACAACAACAGCAGCGTTTTCAACAAAGGAAAGGAAGACATCATCAACAACAACAACAACAACAACAAAATCAACAACAATTTGACTACCAAAGAAATGGCGGCGATGCGGGCCCAAATGGAAAGCATGCATCTTGGCATGCAAGGTATGTTCGCCTCCCAACAACACCATTCTTTCCAAACTAATGCTTTATACGATGCTAGTATACGTAGAGGGGATATCACTCCCCCGGTTAACAACCCTTATGTGCCGGCCCAACAAGGGCCCGTGCCATCTTAGGGGGGTGACAACCAACCTACGTACCCCTATTGGCAGGGTCCCTCGTACCCCAATATGCCAAGACGTGATTTCCCCGATGAGTCCGGTCATTATGACTACCGGGTTTCGGGTGGGAGTGATTATCGGGGTGACCCTAACTACCCCTACGTTGATCCCTCTCACCCTTCGCCTCTAGTCCAACCCGAGCCATATGACCAGTTGTCCGCACCCAAACTTGACACCTTCAAGGGTCATTATGGGTGGCCTCCCGGCTACACCAGAGGTTGGGACCCCTATGGCCCCCCCTCGGGTTTCTCCTATGATAGTTGGAGTGCGGATGACGGTGGTGCCGGCTATAGTGGCCAATAGTCCCCCCTCGGTCTGTTTGTTCCCTTCCTGTGTGGTCCCTCCCTTTCATTCTATGTGCATGTGCAGCATCGGGGACGATGCTTTAATCTAGTGTGGGGGTGTTTGAGTCAAAAGGGAGTTTTTTTGGGTAAGTGTGGGGGAAGGCACCTAAGATTCAGGGGAATGTCTAGGGGTTTGGGTTTGGGTGTCGTTGGTAAGCTTTTGGTAGCATTGTTGTTGTTAATTAGTTGTTGATGATGTCTATCTTTATGATGATGATGATTTGATGATGATAATGAGGTGTTGAGTAGTAGGTTATATCCAAATATTTGAGTTCATAGATTTTTTTCTCTCTCTTACTAACATTTTTCTCTTTCTAATGTTTGTTTTGTTTTCTTTTCTCTCACCTGTAGCTTAGAAGAAATTTGGAAGCAACATATGGAAAAATGGTAAATTGCAAGGTTGCTCTATTCTTTTCTTCAAGAGACATGGGTGAGATCTCTCCTTTACTTTCTCTTTTCTTTCTTGTGTTGTATTTAGTTTAGGAAGAAGTTGAATGGTTCGAGGTTGTTTGCATGCAGTTCCAAGGAACCTGGGATCGTTGGTATTGATACCGAACGATCACTTGTATGTCGATTGGGATTTATCTGAATTTATGTGCCTCATGTTTGATCCTCCTTGATTTCTTCCTTCTTTTGTTCCGTTTTCATTTTCTTTTGTGTGACAAACATGATTATGGCATGATGATATGGTTGTGTTTTGGAATTTTC
This sequence comes from Chenopodium berlandieri, assembly GCA_034703905.1. Taxonomy (NCBI): domain Eukaryota; kingdom Viridiplantae; phylum Streptophyta; class Magnoliopsida; order Caryophyllales; family Amaranthaceae; genus Chenopodium; species Chenopodium berlandieri. Next base: position 14,588,626 of record CM068285.1, read on the forward strand.
TTGTTACATATGGACTCTATCTCCGTGATGATGCGCCCTAGAATGCTTGTCTTTTCTTAACTTTATGATGAGATGCACGTTTTGAGATTGCCTTTGGTTGAATTAGACAAACCTTAGCTAAGGTAGCAAGGGTAAGAACTTGTGAGGGCGTTTGAACCCTTAGTTCATGGGATGTGGTAAGATGGAGTTGCTCCCTGTAGTGGATTTGAAGCCCTCTAGTTGGCATTTGCTTACCTTTCTCATCCCTTGTGAGGTTCATTTTGTTCAAGCCTTCATCAATTTGTTGTGCGGCATTTTAGGATCCTCAACTATGCGTGTCTTAATCCTTGTGTTGATTGCTAGCTCCCGAGATCGTGACCTAGCACTTTTAGGGGAGGAAAAGGGCACCATTTCTCATTTTTGCTTATGTTCTCTTTTATTTAGTTACAAATTTGATTTTCCATTTTGCATCAACCTACTTGCCAACCAATTTGAGCCTTTACAAGCCTAACGACCTATGTTTTACCAACCCTCTTAGTTAATGAAGCATTTGGCGTGTGAGGGTAATGTAATGAGCGTTTTGAATATGAGCATAAATTATGTGGAGAGTTGGTTTGGAACAATGGTGTGAAATTTAAGCTTATGAACATGCAAGAAAATCTTGAGAAGGGTGATGCAATCTAAGAGGATCAAATGTGAATATATATATATATATATATATATATATATTTGAATAAGGTTGGTAATGTGTTGAAATCGAAATGATGGATGTTCGTTTGAGTCGTGGTCGTCTCTTGAGTTTTGTCTATGAGAGTTGGCCATTCTCTTGCTTCACTTAGGACTTGCCACCACTATTTCAAATGTTCTCCCTACCTCTACCTTGAGCCGAGTCATTAAAACCCTAGTGAAGACCCTTAGACTTTAGGGGTGCATGGAAAATAACCGGTGGAGGGAGATGGTTTTCAACCCTATGGAGAGAGCATGCATAGTTGAGATGTCGGGATGATCTTTTACCTCCTCAAAATGAATCTTTTTCCAGTTCTAGGCGCGGCAATCAGGGCCGCGGGCGCGGCGATCTGGGTCTGGCGAACTTCTTACACAGCTTGGAGAGGGTGCGACATCCTGTTCGGAGAGCCTTCTCCCTTACCCATTTTCCTCATTATAATAGAAGACTATAAATAGTCTTGAGCTTGAGTGTTCAAAAAAGAAAAGACTATTCCATTGGCATCAAAGCACTTTGTAGAGAGAGAAAATGAACATCTTTTAGAGAGAGAAAACACTTAGTCTTCAAGATTTAATCTATGTAATCAAATATTCAAGCTTTCTTCTAGATTGTTGCAACTACTTTGATGATTGGGTAATCTTTCAACTTTTATATTAGTAATCTTTCCTCCTTATTCTCTAGTTTTAAGTTTTATTAGTTCTATTGCTCTTATTTATGCTTTCTTCCATAAATTTCCATGCTTTATTGGTTCCATTGATTTCTCTTTGACTTAGAATCATGCTAGGGTGTGTTAGTATTGAATACATGTTTAGCTTAGTTGTCATGGCTATTTTCCTTTCTCTAGCTTAGATTTTTAGCTAGGGAAGGGGGTGAAAATTATGTCTATTTGAGTTTCTATTGATTATTGATTGGATTTTACCTCGAGTTGATGATTTGTGCTTAAAAATGCTTGTAGTTATTGTGTGCACCTATAACCCCAATGTTTTAGTCCTAGAATAGATGCATGAGAATGATCTAGTGTAGGATTGATTGGTTTCATCAACTTGCTTTGAGTAGTTGCATGAGAATGAATTCCTTTGAGTAGAGTTTGAACTCCTTGGTATATTTCTGACAAGCGCACTTTAGGGCGCGCTTTAGAGCATATTTTAGGATGATTTTGGATGTATTTGGGGCCGTTTTGGCCGATTATTGCCTTGTTATGCTTACGTTCCCCATATTACGTGCTTCACGGGTTTTCGGTTTGTTTTTGATGTGTTTTCAGGTAATATCAACCGATTTTAATCGGATCCCGAGCCCTTGATACGTAACCGAGCTAGCCTTGACCGAAGTCCGAGGAGTTAGGGAAGTTCAAGTGTCGTGCATTGATTACATAGCACAGGCAGCACGGCCGTGTTACCATAGGCACACCCGTGCTGGCCTATAAGCAAGCAACCCTAGGCAAGGCAGCACGGCCGTGCAAGCCAATAGCACGGCCGTGTCAGTATCCACGCACCAGCACGGCCGTGAAGGCCATTAGCACGGCCGTGCCAGATGTTGCCCGTGCCCGTGTCAGCTTCAGTATGAGCCCAGTGCTAGAGTATATTCAGCACGGCCGTGTCATTTTTAGCACGGCCGTGTCAGTTTTAGCACGGCCGTGCCAAGAAGCTGCACGGCCGTGCCATATATAGCACGGCCGTGCCAAATTGAAGAAGAAACCCGGTTTACTTACTGACAAGCTAGCACGGCCGTGCCAAATACAGCACGGCCGTGCTGATCCAGGGTTAACTGCGCGCTTGACTTCTCCGAATTAGAAGACGTATATAAGGCCCGACTTTAAGAGATTTTAGGGACAGTTTTAGAAATAGTTTTGAAGAGCCTTTGTAGAGAGTTATTGGAGAACGTTCTTAGTATTAGAGATTCATTAGTTTTTTAGAGATATTTCTAGCGATTTTAGTTTTCTTGGATTGATTTGAAGCAAGATTTGTGAAGAATCTTTGTGTTATTCATTGACGACAGATATCAAAGTTCTAAACTTTTCCATTGATTCGCATCAATACAATTGGTATTATTCATTCTTGTTTATTAATCAAGCTTTATTATTCCTTAATCATAATTCATGTTTATATCTATTATGCTTTTGGAATTCATTATTGCTTTGATTATGAATATGTTTGAGTAGTCTCCTAGCTAGGGTTTCGGGATGAAACCCGGCCTAGGTAATCTATGTAATTAAGGATTTATTTTGATAAACGGATTGTGATTAAATTGATTATATGCGATTGCATGTTAATTCATTATAATAGGAGTAGCTAACCTAGAATCTTGAATTTGATTGCATGATATTCTTGATTTGAACAAGAGATTGTGAATTGAGTATTTCATTATTGAATGTGGTTTGATTATGTATCGAGTAATGTTAAGTGCATGAGAAATCCAAGCTTAGTATTGCCCGTTGTCTTCCTATCACATGATATTGATCAGACTTATAGTCTTTGCATATCCCGTTTGTCTCTGTGATTCCTTGTTGCTTAGTTGCCAATGGTTAGGCGGATTCCCGTTCTCCCTAGTGTCTTAGTTTATTGATTTATTCCATCTTATTAGTAGTATTTTAGAACACCATTTTCCATTGATTTCGAACTAGCTTAGGTTTAAGATTAATTTGCAATTACTCTCGTTCCTCGTGGACCGAACCTTTATTTGCCATTGTACTTGGTTATAGGGTGTTCGTATAAGTATTGTTCGATTGAGAGTTAGATTGTAGCGACCGATTTAACCCTTGTCAAAATGGCGCCGTTGCCGGGAAACGGTGTTTGTTAATTGCTTTTTGATTTCTTGAGTCTAGTTCATCATAAAAAAAACACAAAAAGATTTTTCCCTTTTGGCTACACTTGTAGCCCTGCTATTTAATTGGTTTGGTTAGTGTGTATGCGCAGGTCTAAACAGAGAGAATTAATACCCTTCGATCCAGAAATCGAAAGAACTTTGAAGAGCAATCGTAAATCTCGATTGACGTCATCAAACTCTCAAGGAAAGGAACACAACACACAACAGGTTCCAATGGAAGAAATACCGCGCCAACCTAATCGGCCAGCACCACGACCCCTTAAGGAGTTGGGAACTCCTGGGGCGTATAGAGCTTCAAGTGGGATTGCTCCACCCACTACTGAGGCCAATGATTTCGAGATCCGGCCGGCTATGATCACCCTCATCGAGAGAAGGCAGTTTAGTGGTGCCAAGCATGAGAGCCCTTTGGCTCATTTGAACGAATTTGAGATGTACTGCAATACCATCAAGGTTAATGGGGTAAATCAAGAGTTCGTGAGATTGAAGCTTTTCCCCTTTTCACTTATTGGGAGAGCTCTCGAATGGTTAGAGAAGGAGGTGAAGCCGAACTCTCTACACACTTGGGATGATGTCACGACAGCATTCTTGGGAAGATTTTATTCCCAAAAGAAGACGGCCGATGCTAGAGCTTTGATCCAGGGATTTCGGCAAAGGAGTGTGGAGTCAATCTACGAAGCATGGGAAAGGTACAAGGAGTACCAAAGAGAGTGCCCACACCACGGAATCCCAACATATCAAGTTTTACAGATTTTCTATGGAGGATTGAGTCCTCAAGGGAAGACCAGTTTGGATGCGGGAGCAGGTGGCCCCATTATGAACAAAACCGAAGAAGAAGTCATTGATATCATAGAAGATGTGGTACGACACCACATGGACTGGCAAGATGGAGAGCGAGAGGCCACGAGCAAGAGTGGAGGAGCGGTCTATTCGGTAGACCATCTTAATGCAATCGGGAATTTGACATCGCAAATTGTAAATCTAGGTAAGGAAATGTCAATTATCAAAGAGAAGCTCAACGCTCCACCGCATCAAAATCTTCCATCCCATTCTAAGGGAGCAGGTATGCACTCTAACTCTAATAATATGCCTGTTGGATGTATATTCTGTGAAAACTGTGGGTCTTATGACCATGATACCTCTGCCTGCAACGTAGATTCCCAATTTCAATCCAACTATAATGATGGTAATGAGTGTGATAATGAACAAGTCAATGCCTTGTCCTATGAAAATAGACCTAGGAATGATAATAACAGATATTTACCACCTAATCAAAGAGGGAACAATTATAATCAACAGGGTAATTATTCCGACTACCAACAACAAAACCAGTGGGGAAACAGGAACCAAAGGGACCAAAATCCCCAAGGGTCCTATAATCAACATGGTAATTTTGGTAATCAGAATAATTACCAACAAAATGCAGGTAATCAAGGTAATCAAGGGCAATACAATCAGAACATGAATGCCAATAACAGGGGAAATTGGAATAACAATGGTAACAGGAACAACTTCCAAAATCAAAATCCCCAACAGTCTAACGCGCGTGGTTCCCGAGCCTCTAATGACAACTACAATGCTCAAGGACCATCGCAAAGGACTAGTTTGGAGGAGATGATGGAAGCACAGACCAAAACGTTCAACACTTTCATGGCCACCAGTGACAAAAAGTTTAATGAAGTGATGACACATAATAAAATGCTTGAAACCCAGATTTCTCAGTTGGCTAGTGCTGTAAAGGATGGGGTTGGAGTGTCAAAACTCCCACCTCAAGGTATTGACCCTAAAAACTCTGTAAATGCTATCACCACTAGGAGTGGAAAGACATTGAAGGGGAGCGATGAGGTAGAACCCCCTAGGAGTCAATCTGTGACTACACCTACCACTGATACTGTTATAGAGAGTGAGGAGGAGAGGACCGGAGAGAATGATAAAACTGTAGAGGTCCTAAATGAAAAGGAAGTAACTCAAGTCAAAGAACCCAATCTACTGCAAAAACTTCCTTACCCCCATAAGTTTGTGAGACATAAGTTAGATGCTCAATTCGGTAAGTTTTTAGAGACTTTGAAGTAAATTCACCTTTCCATACCATTCACCGACGCTATAAAACAAATGCCTAACTATGCTAGGTTTTTGAAAGATATTTTGAGTGGCAGGAGGAATTGTGATGGGGTGGAAACTGTTAACCTCACCGCGAATTGTAGTGCAATCATCATGAACAAGATGCCTCCCAAATTGGGAGACCCAGGTAATTTCTCAATCCCTTGTGCTATTAATAAAATGAAAATTGATAATGCATTATGTGATCTTGGGGCTAGTGTTAGTCTTATTCCATATTCTGTATATCAAAGATTAGGGGTAGGAGAACTTCTTCCTACTAACATTACCCTACAGTTAGCTGATCGTTCGATCAAATTTCCTAAGGGTAAGGTAGAAGATGTTCCCCTACGAGTTGGGAAATTTGTGATACCTGTGGATTTTGTAGTTTTGGAAATGGATGAAGATAATCATATACCTATTATTCTTGGGCGACCTTTCCTAGCTACCTCTGGTGCTCTCATTGATATGAAGAGTGCCAAGATTTCTTTAAAGGTAGGAGAGGAGGTCCTTGAATTTGATCTGAACAAAAGCATGCAATATCCTTTGTCTACTTCCGAAAACTGCATGATGATTGACACTATTGATTCGATTGTCTCTAGTATGCATACACTATTGCTTTCTACTGACCATGATCTTGAGCCAAGTGATACCGATGAGAGCAGGTACATAGAGGAGCAAATGCTAGAGGAAGATGATGGTGATAACGGTTTCAAGGAAATTACACCCATGTATGCACTTGCTATGGCCACCACAAAAGAGGTAAACGAGGCCCCTAAGGTAGAATTGAAACCTCTACCATCACATCTAAGGTACGAATTTCTTGGCCCTGATTCAACTTATCCTGTCATTGTGAATTCTTCTTTAGATGCGGATCAAACTCGGAAGTTGTGTGATGTATTGAGAGAGCATCAAAGTGCCATAGGCTATACCATTGATAACCTCAAGGGTATTAGCCCCGCTATATGTATGCATCACATAACTCTCGAGGATGGTGCAAGGCCTTCTATTGAGAGGAAGAGGAAACTCAATCCTCAAATGGGGGAGGTGGTGAAGAAAGAGATCACCAAACTCCTTGATGCAGGTATCATCTTCCCCATTTCGAGCTCTAGATGGGTTTCCCCTATGCATGTTGTCCCTAAGAAGGGGGGAATGACTGTAGTTGAGAATGAGAATGGTGAGCTCATCTCAACTAGAACGGTGACCGGTTGGCGGATGTGCATAGACTATAGACGTCTAAACGCATCTACCAAAAAGGACCATTTTCCCCTCCCTTTTATTGATCAAATGCTCGAAAGACTAACTAGGCACAAGTATTATTGCTTTCTTGACGGTTATTCGGGGTTTTTCCAAATACCTATAAACCCGGATGACCAAGAGAAGACGACTTTTACTTGTCCATATGGTACTTTTGCCTACAGGAGAATGCCTTTTGGACTTTGCAATGCACCGGGCACCTTTCAACGGTGTATGATGAGCATTTTTGGGGACATATTGGAGGCCGAGATGGAGGTTTTCATGGACGATTTTTCTGTTGGAGGAGCTTCCTTTGATGATTGCCTAGTGAACTTGGGGAAGTGCCTACAACGGTGTGAAAGAGTGAATTTAGTCCTGAACTGGGAGAAGTGTCACTTCATGGTTGAAGAAGGTATTGTCCTCGGTCACAAGATCTCAAATGCAGGAATAGAGGTGGACAAAGCAAAGGTTGAAGCTATAGCAAAGCTACCACCACCGGTCAATGCAAAAGGGGTAAGACAATTCCTAGGGCATGCGGGGTTCTACCGGCGATTCATAAAAGATTTCTCTCTTATAGCCAAGCCTTTGAATTCCTTATTGCAAAAGGAAGTCGACTTCAAGTTCGACAAAGAGTGCCTACAAGCTTTTAACACACTTAAGAAAGCTTTGATTTCGGCACCAATTGTGCAAGGACCACGGTGGGATCTACCTTTTGAGTTGATGTGCGATGCTAGTGATACGGCTATTGGAGGTGTTCTTGGGCAACGAGTTGAGAAGAGGCTTCACGTGATCTACTACATGTCCAAGACCTTAAATGAAGCACAAAGGAACTACACCACTACAGAGATAGAGTTCCTAGCCATTGTTCATGCATTTGAGAAATTTTGGGACTACCTCATTGGTTCCAAAACGATTGTTTATACCGACCATGCAGCCATCAAGTACCTAATTTCGAAGAAAGAATCCAAACCACGCCTCCTCCGATGGGTCCTCTCTTTACAACAATTTCATATGGAGATCCGGGACAAGAAGGGAGCCGAGAATGTGGTTGCGGATCACCTTTCGCGCATGGAGAGGGAGCTACAAGAAGATGATGAGCTGCCCATTTGTGATGAGTTGAAGGATGATGTTTTATACCTCCTCAAGGAGAAGATTCTACCATGGTTTGCGGATATGGTAAACTACTTGGCTTGTGAGGAGTTTCCCCTCGATTACTCCAAGAACCGACTGAAGAAGATTAGGAGAGATGCAAGGCATTACATATGGGATGATCCAATTTTGTTCAAGAGAGGTGTAGATGGTCTCCTAAGAAGGTGCGTTCCGGAGGGAGAAGTCCATAGTGTGCTGAAAATGTGCCACTCCGACCCTTGCGGAGGTCACATGGGGGCTAATAAAACAGCCCAAAAGGTTTTGCAATGTGGGCTATGGTGGCCCCATATCTTTAGGGACGCGTGGGCATTTGTGAAGACTTGCGATGCTTGCCAACGGAGTGGAAACATTTCCAAGAAGAATGAAATGCCTCAACAACCCATACTTGAACTTGAGATCTTTGATGTGTGGGGCATTGACTTCATGGGACCCTTCCCTTCCTCCCATGGGAACCAATACATACTTGTGGCTGTGGATTACGTGTCGAAGTGGGTGGAAGCAATTGCCTCCCCTACAAATGATCACAAGGTGGTGGTGAAACTTTTCAAGAAGATTATATTTCCAAGGTTCGGGGTTCCTAGGGCGGTTATAAGTGACAACGGGTCACACTTTGTGCATGGGGCCTTTCAAAGGATGCTTCGAAAGAATGGAGTACATCAAAGGTTCGGGACAACCTATCACCCTCAATCTAGTGGGCAAGCGGAAGTCTCCAATCGACAGATAAAGTCCATCCTTGAGAAGACAGTGGCGAAGAATAGGAAAGATTGGTCCGATAAGCTTGATGATGCACTTTGGGCATACCGGACTGCTTTCAAGACCCCAATAGGCACCACCCCATACCGCTTGGTCTACGGGAAATCATGTCACCTCCCGGTCGAACTAGAGCACCGCGCTCAATGGGCTATCAAGAAGATAAATTTTGATCTAGCAAGCGCGGGAGAGCAACGGATGTTGGACCTTCATGAATTGGAGGAGCTTCGGATGGACGCATATGACAGTGCGAACCTATACAAGTCCCGATCTAAGGAGTTCCATGACCGGAAGATAGAGCGGAAGGTGTTCGATGTTGGTGACAAAGTCCTCTTATATAACTCTAGGATGAAGCTCTTCCCCGGTAAGTTGATGTCAAGATGGAGGGGTCCATTCACTGTCAAAGATGTTTTCCCTTCCGGTGCGGTTGAGCTTTATGATTCTAGTGGGTTGCAATCCTTCGTGGTTAATGGGAAAAGGTTGAAGACATACTATGAGGGAGCCCATGTTGGCGTGATAGATGTGTTCAAATGCGGTCACAAGAGTTGAATGTGACCACGTCAAGCTATCGACGTTAAACTTAGCGCTTCCGGGAGGCAACCCGATTTTTTTCTTGCTTTTACTAGAGTAGTTTCTTTTGTTTTGTTTTGTAGTTGGTTTAGCTCCTAATTTGTGTAAGTTTTGTGTGCTCTTCTGTGTTTTTGTGCAGGTAGAAGATTGGTTAGAAGTCGGAATGAGGAGAGTGATGCGTGCCCTAAAGGAAATGAACACCTGCAGATTGCAGCAGACAGCACGGCCGTGCCAGAATCCAGCACGGCCGTGCCAGAATCCAGCACGGCCGTGTTAAAATCTGCACGGCCGTGCCAAACCTCAAAACCATACAAAAGCCCACTGTCAAGTAATAGCACGGCCGAGCCAATTCTAGCACGGCCGTGCCATCTGAAATTCAATTTCGCAAAAAGCCTGCCAAGCCAACACAGCCGTGCCAAATTCGGCACGGCCGTGCCAAACCTCAGCACGGCCGTGCCAGTTTTAGCACGGCCGTGCAGCGCGGGTTTCGGATAGATTTTCGGGTTTTTAAACATAATTTCACTCAAACTCTCTCATTATTCCCCAACTCTCTAACACTCTTTCCTACCCTTTTTCTCTCTAAACTAACCCAAACCCCCAACCTCTTCCCCCAATTCCTCATATCCAACCCTATTTCCCCATATTCTTCTTTCAAGATCTCGGCACCCTCTTTGCATTGGAGCATTTTTCAAGTGATTGGACGCAAAATTCGGCTCTCTTTGAGCTCGCCACAACTCCACTTGGTGGAGTCCTCGGTGAATTCGTTCTTAAACTCATTGCTTATACGAATTTTTGTCCAATTTCATTAGTTTTATTGAATATTTGTTGTTGAATTGTGCTTTATTGTTGCAAGTTTGGGTGAACTAGTAGTGTTAGGGTAGTACATTGCATGCTAGGATAGTTTCTTGCTTGTTAATTGGTATATTGTGCTTAATTTCCTGAATCAAACATGCCTAGAACAAAGACATCGACTAGGAGGCCGGGTCGGAACGATGCATCCTCATCCATGGTTCCACCCACGGTGGACACCATGGGTATTGTTTTTAATAACCCATCCTTTTTGGACAAATTTGTAGGATTATCCCACCGACCGATCCGGCCTACCAAGTTCTACGACCCTTTAGCCGCTAGGGCTCTAGGGATCGAAAGCGACGGGGGCCAAGGAGGTGATGATGCTGATGATGATGATGATGACGAGGAGGGTGGCCCGGATGCGGCCCAGCAGATCCCGGCGCAAGACTTCACTTGGCTCCGCCAAGGAATGGACGATTAAAGGCTCGAGGTAGCGGATTTGCGCTGGTCGAACGAGGATATGACCTCCGCCTTCAGAGACCTGAAGAGGAGTGTTGATGATATGGCCTCCTGTTTCCCTTATGGCCCGGGCGGGCCTAGCTCGTGATCCCTCCCCCTTTCCCTTTAGTCACCTCCCTCTCCTTACTATTGTAAGTCCTTGATGTATGAACATTGAGGACAATGTTTGATTCTAGCTTGGGGGGGGTCTTACTTGTATTTAGGGATTTTGATTTTTCTTTTGGTATTATTAAAAAATAAAAAAAAAATAAAAAAAAAAAAGATTTACTGCTTTCCTAGACTAACCTTAACTTGTTTGCTAGTATGTCTTTCCTTTTTGCAGATTGGGAACATTCGAGACGCGGCATGAGTTTGAAGAACGATGCTATGGCCGTTAATTGGAGCTCCCGGGAAGCAAATTTGGTGAGATCTTTTCTTTTTTTTGTGTGCTTAGGATAGATTAGTTTAGGAAGAAGTTGAATGGTTCGAGGATGTTTGATCGGTTCTAAGGAACCTGGGATCGTTGATGTTGATATCATTCGATCACTTGTTTGTCGATTAGGATTTTATGTGATTTTTATGCCTCGTTATGTGCCTTTCAACTTTTTCAGTTGGCTTAGTTGTACATATGTTTGTGTTAGATAGGAAAATCTTCTGTTATGAGGATGTGTGGTTTAGCTTATATGATATGCCTCGTAGTCTTTTCCTATGTTTTTGGATCATAATAAACTTGTCTAACTGCAAAGTTTTGGAATATTGTTCATGTTGGATTCGAAATGTGAATGAATGTGTATGGAATGTCTATTTCCAGTTAAGCCAGTGATGAATACACAGTTCGAGTCTATTGTTGATCAACGTAGACGAGTCTAGGCGAAGGGTAGAAATAGAACACTTTTGTCATGTGAAACTCTATGCCTTTGGGCTGTGGTAAGATGGAGTCGCTTCCCGGTTGTGGATTTGACCCCCTTGATTGGTAGTTGCTTTATTTGTTAGATCCCGTGAGGTTTATTTGTTCTAGCCTTCATCATTCTTGTTGAGTGGCATATTTGGATCCTTGATTACGCATTTTTCGATCTTTGTGTTGACTAGTAGCTCCCGAGACCGACTTGACACTTTTAAGGGAGGAAGAGGGCACCTTTTTCATTTTTTCTTATTTTGTTCCTTTTGTTTTGTTACAAATTGGTTTTCTTTTTACATCATCTTACTTGCTAACCATGTTGAGCTTTAATTCCATTCTTGGTTAACCGTGTTACAAACCCGATGGCCAATGTTTTACCAACCCTTAGTTGTGAAGCGTTTACCTAGATAGGTTTGTTGAGCTTATTGTTTACTAATCAAGAAATAAAGTTTGATAGTTGGTTTGAGCAGGTGTGAAAGTGAGCCTAATTGTAAATATGTAATGTGAAAGTCATTCTGCCATCTATGAAAAAAAAAAAAAAAAAAAAAGAAAAAAAAAAGGATTTAAAAAGAAAAAAAGAAGAAGAGAAAAGCCGTCCAAATTATGAAAAAGGCAAGGACACATAAATAAAGTTTTGAAGTTTGAAAGACGTCATTTGAGTGTGTATTATATGGATAATTTGGGATGAGTAAGAATGTGAATCAATGAGATTGTGGAAAGTGAATTACATCTTTTGAACTATTGTTTTTGAGAATTGTGATTCTTGCGCTTCATTTAGGAAATAACCCCACTTTTTAAATTGTTTTCACCTACCTTACCCATTGCCAATACATTACAACCCTTTAAGACCCTTAGACTTTAGAGGTGTTCGGTTCTCAAACGGTGGAGGGAGATACCTTTCAACCCTATGGAAAGATTATGCGTAATCGAGATGTCGGGATACCTTTGTTATTTCCTCAAAACATCACTTTTTCCGGTTCCTTCGAGGAATCACGAGGGGCCAATTAGGGTGGTGATTTGAAGCAAAAGGGGAGGACGTGGCCGGTTTGGTTGGGTTTAGAGGGAAGCATGATTTCTTTGTTCTCTATGCTTGGTTTAGGTCTTGTTCGCATTTGATCAACGATATCTTGGATTGTGTGTCTCGTTGCTTCTTTGAGTGAGTTTTCATTCCGTGCATGGTTGTTCTAAGTAAGATCCATTGACTTCATTCCGTGCTTAATTTGATTTGTTCGCAATGGCATAGTTTATTTGATCTTGTGTGTGTTCCCCTTGGTTTTTGCTCGAGGACTAGCAAAAGTGTAGCTTGGGGGGTTTTGACAAGCGCACTTTAGGGCGCGCTTTAGAGCATATTTTAGGATGATTTTGGATGTATTTGGGGCCGTTTTGGCCGATTATTGCCTTGTTATGCTTACGTTCCTCATATTACGTGCTTCACGGGTTTTCGGTTTGTTTTTGATGTATTTTCAGGTAATATCAACCGAGTTTAATCGGATCCCGAGCCCTTGATGCGTAACCGAGCTAGCCTTGACCGAAGTCCGAGGAGTTAGGGAAGTTCAAATGTCGTGCATTGATTACATAGCACAGGCAGTACGGCCGTGTTACCATAGGCACACTCGTGCTGGCCTATAAGCAAGCAACCCCAGGCAAGGCAGCACGGCCGTGCAAGCCAATAGCACGGCCGTGTCAGTATCCACGCACCAGCACGACCGTGAAGGCCATTAGCACGGCCGTGCCAGATGTTGCCCGTGCCCGTGTCAGCTTCAGTATGAGCCCAGTGCTAGAGTATATTCAGCACGGCCGTGTCATTTTTAGCACGGCCGTGTCATTTTTAGCACGGTCGTGCCAGGAAGCTGCACGGTCGTGCCATATATAGCACGGCCGTGCCAAATTGAAGAAGAAACCCGGTTTACTTACTGACAAGCTAGCACGGCCGTGCCAAATACAGCACGGCCGTGCTGATCCAGGGTTAACTGCGCGCTTGACTTCTCCGAATTAGAAGACGTATATAAGGCCCGACTTTAAGAGATTTTAGGGACAGTTTTAGAAATAGTTTTGAAGAGCCTTTGTAGAGAGTTATTGGAGAACGTTCTTAGTATTAGAGATTCATTAGTTTTCTAGAGATATTTCTAGCGATTTTAGTTTTCTTGGATTGATTTGAAGCAAGATTTGTGAAGAATCTTTGTGTTATTCATTGACGACGGATATCAAAGTTCTAAACTTTTCCATTGATTCGCATCAATACAATTGGTATTATTCATTCTTGTTTATTAATCAAGCTTTATTATTCCTTAATCAGAATTCATGTTTATATCTATTATGCTTTTGGAATTCATTATTGCTTTGATTATGAATATGTTTGAGTAGTCTCCTAGCTAGGGTTTCGGGATGAAACCCGGCCTAGGTAATCTATGTAATTGAGGATTGATTTTGATAAACGGATTGTGATTAAATTGATTATATGCGATTGCATGTTAATTAATTATAATAGGAGTAGCTAACCTAGAATCTTGAATTTGATTGCATGATATTCTTGATTTGAACAAGAGATTGTGAATTGAGTATTTCATTATTGAATGTGGTTTGATTATGTATCGAGTAATGTTAAGTGCATGAGAAATCCAAGCTTAGTATTGCCCGTTGTCTTCCTATCACATGATATTTATCAGACTTATAGTCTTTGCATATCCCGTTTGTCTCTGTGATTCCTTGTTGCTTAGTTGCAAATGGTTAGGCGGATTCCCGTTCTCCCTAGTGTCTTAGTTTATTGATTTATTCCATCTTATTAGTAGTATTTTAGAACACCATTTTCCATTGATTTCGAACTAGCTTAGGTTTAAGATTGATTTGCAATTACTCTCGTTCCTCGTGGACCGAACCTTTATTTGCCATTGTACTTGGTTATAAGGTGTTCGTATAAGTATTGTTTGATTGAGAGTTAGATTGTAGCTACCGATTTAACCCTTGTCAATTTCCTCATTGATTTTCATTATTGTCTTGTTGGTTATGATTGGAACCCCCTCTCCCTAGTGCTTTTTGCCATTATTATCTCTATAATCTTTCTATTCATCTTCATTTTAGAGTGTCTAGTTTAATCTTCTTATTTTGGGTTTAATTTAGTCTCTTTTGGTAGAGAGTTTGATCATTGAACTCTTCTCAAAACAACCTATAATATCCCCTTTGTCACTAACAATAGATTCTAGATTTCACAGTAATCATGCATGACCCCCGTTTCTTTGGGATTCGACCCTAACTTGCCACTATCTCACCTAAATTTGATAGAGCTAGGTTAGGAGTAAAAATTGTAGATTTGATCTAGGGTAGTAGTAACGACCTATTATTCACCGATCAGCTTCTAATCTAATTAGAAAGTAAAACCAGAATTTAAATCCATTTTAAATCACCTCAATTAATTATTAGTTACAATAATTAAAATGAGCGTGGATCCGATACCGCTGTTGGGTTTCGTAGCGTCTAACGCTACGCGAAAGAGAAACCCGCCCAAGACCCGCTCACTAATTAAATCAACTAAATATTTAATCATATAATTAACAACATAAAAGAGAGAAAGAGAAAAGACATTCTTACCCTTAACTCGTGCTTCGCTCGATTCACGAGCTCTTATTTCAAAGCCCGAGCCTTGCAAGTGCGACGACCTCCTACGGCTCGCACCCTCGACCCGACCCGACCCGAACGGTCCTAGTCCCGAAGGTTAGTCAATAAAAACTAGAGTATTACGAACTTAAGGTTTTCTCACTTTACTAAGGAGATGCCTTTTTAGTTCCACTCAAGTGTCCTTCCCAAAACCCAAAACTTGGGTATTTATAGGGAAATGAACCTTGATTTCCCATTCTCAATCAATGTGGGAGATTTGCATTTTCCCCTATTTTATTTTAACCAAAAACAAAATAAAATGCAATTCAATCAACAAGCAACAAGTGGCACAAGAAGGAAGAGAGAAGATGAGGACAACCTAAAGAGGGGACCATAATTACCTTGCTCCCCAAGCCAACCACCAACCTTTGGTCCCCTCCACATCACCGTGAGCTGGCCTGGGACAGTTGGGTGCCAGCCAGCCTTGGCTGCCAAGGCAGCCTTGCTGGCGCCTAGCTCCTTGGCTGTGCTAGCAAGCCAACCAGTACTCGCATGTGCACAGCCACCAAGCCACACACGCCATGCGGGCTGCTGCTGTTGCACAACGTGTGCTGGGCACTGCATAACAAAGCTGCTAGTGCTAGGCACTGCTAACCTTGCAAGACGCACAGCCTAGCACTCGCACGCACAGCACGCATTGCTAGCAAGGCCCAGCCTTGCGATGCTGCGTGCTAGCGAGTGGTTGGCTGCTTGGTGCGTGCCACTGCCTAGCACCACGCATAGCCTAGCATGCCTAGCACGCTACTATGCGATGCTGCTGCTTGGTGCGAGGCTGCGATGGGCTGGGGGCCTAGCATGCTAGCAAGCACACAAGGCACTATGCCTGCGATGCTTGCGGGCTGTGTTACGCTATGCCTAGCGTGATGCGATGGCTAGGGCTATTATGCTAGCACGCCCAGCCATGCGTGCACAGCTACACCACACACGCATGGCACGCATCTTGCGATGCTTGTGCCATGCGATGTGTGTGTGCTAGGGGATGCTAGGCACCCATGATGCGCATGGGTTGGTGATCTCGCCTAGCCTAGCACTCACATGGCTAGGCTAATGCGAGGCTACGGCTAGGCTCGAACTTGTCGCTTGATTGATTTCACGTCTCGTCGAATTCTAAATTCGACTCGACTTGCGATGCTCGGTCTCGACGCTCTAAGCTCGTTATCCAACGTCTTTGTTCGTAATACTCTAATGACTCATCTAGTCCTTCGGATTGATTTGTCGATTCGGATCGGTTATTCGATTGGGGTGCGACCCAAAGGGGTTAGTCAAGATTAAGCCGTAATATTAATTATGCATTAATATTACTAATCGAAAGCGGCCTCCACCTAGGCATTCTGATCACTTGATCTCACTGAAGAATTAGCTTTCTAATAATTCCGAACCCTCTATCGGAATAATACACTTGTTGGAAGGACACCATTCCTTTCAATTAATTGTCAAATAATTTAATTTTCACCCAATTTTTGGAAAAGATTTCTCTTAATTCCCATAGTATTTAAGTGCCAATTGTATAAATTGGGACTCCTTCTACCCAATTAGACACAAGCAGAACCACAAATTGAGGTAGTGAGATCGAGTGTATGATATAAGGTGATCGAAGAACTACGGTATTGAGGATAATTTGAGGCGAGTGTGCGAAATCGGCGGAGGATCAAGTGTAGCGGCTACCTTGGTGTAATCCTAATTCATAAGTTTCTCCCTACTTTAATTCTTAATTATCTAGTTTTTTAGATTAAGCTTATTCTATTATACTTGTTAATTGGATGTAATTTTGTGTTTGATTTTTCATGATTTTGGTCTCACTATTGAAAGCTGAGTTTATTAGTACTTTAATATTGAGTTTGGTATTTATTCAATTCATATGATCATTTGTTTAATTTGAAGGTTTAATCTTTGTATGTGTGATAGTATACGATTACATTTATAAAGTAATTAAACTAGCTAAATTATTGTTAGATGCGGCATTTGATGGTAATTTAGAGTATACAACTTAATTTAATTAGTGTGAGCGGCTCATGATAATTGTTTTAAGTATATGAATTGATCGATAAAAGTTGTTTATTGGGTTGGTAATATTTTAGCAAGATTCTAGTAGTTCTAGTGAGCAAAATAACGGATAATCCGCAGCGGGAATCCAGCAACCTAAATGCTAAACCGAGTATTGAATGAGAATAAAGGGTTGGAAATAAGAGGTTAATTTGTGTCTAATTTATCAATGATTGAACCTCAACTATATTGGTTACTTGTTTGTTACTTGTAAATATTAGACTAATTTTAGTTTAGTTCTCTTAGTTTATGGTTTATGATCCTTAAAACCCCCCATCCTATGTAAATAGTGTAAATAATATTATACTTTTTATTCTTATATATAAATAGATATATAGTTGTATTATATGTATTATTAGTTAAGCTTTGAATTCTAAAAACTATAAAATCTCCTCGTGGGACCGATCCTTTCTTACCCTTTTTACTAGTTGTTTATATTTTTTGAAGGTCAAAGATAGGTTTATAATTTAATACGGTAAACAACACGTATCAAATTTTGGCGCCGTTGCCCGGGAGATTAATTTTAAGATCTTATTACCTCATGGTTTAACTAATTTTCTGTTTTTATTAATGTATTTATGTAGAGTAAGCATACTGTAAATTTTTAATATGTCTACCTGTTTCTTTTATGCTTTAAATTACGTTTCAGTCCACTTATGCCATTTGGTAATCTATAACTAATAAGATTTCGGTAATGAGCTTTGTTGTACTAAATAGTATATATTGAATTCGAGGTATGTGTGAAAGTGCTCATCAAGGATTATGTATTTTGCTACACTAAACTAATACTTCGTGGATTTAAAGAAGTGCATGCATAGAATTTATAATGACATACTTGAGCAGCATGTTTGTAGTTGACTATAGGTAGTAGATGATTAGATTACTTATTCATTCATGATTGATGGTTGAACTTGTTTAAATATACTTCTATTAAATTACTTATTTACTAATCCATACACTCTAAATCATGAATGCTTGGCAATATTCTTATGTTTAATATTTATAACTTTATTAATCTGAAGTTAAAAGTACTAATATGGTCTGGTCAATATAATTGGTTGGTGTTTGCAAAGTATAAAGGGGCTGGTACACTAATCAATAGTAGGTTATATGCATTTTCTTCTCAATTCTAGCTTAACCTGTGGGAATTAAAATGCTCTTTTAGTGTGTTAGCATGAATATTGTTTATTTATTGGCCAAATTTTTGCAGGCATTATTTATCAAGTCACATTATAGTGTGCATATAGACAAGTATATATCATGTTTCCAAACAGCTTTTTGCATGATTTGTGCTTGTTATCTGTGAGCAAAATAAACACTACAATGAAATTTTTGCCAGTTAGTTTCCAACTCATGTAGAAGAGTCAATTAAATGTGTCGCTTAAGTATAAAGGTAAGTCAAGGGTCGAACAACTAGGAATGGTTATGTTCAAGTGCTTTCAATGTGCGCTTAAGCTAGGTCGAAGTTGAAGGTGAAGAGGTAACACTATTCAACTACCAAAACAAAGAAGCAAACAAATGAAATACTAAGGAATGGGGATCAACAAGTAATCATGATAATTGCAATAACTTGAGAAGGTCAAATCAATCAATGGTTGTGAAGACTAATGATGAGAGCTATCAATTGGAATCAAAGAGCTATATATCTCCTAATCGTTAAGCTAGGTTTCCTCTATGAATAACAAACTAGGCGAATCACAATCCAAACCAATCAACAATTGCAATTCCTAAATCAAGTGGTCATGTCATTAGGATTCACAATGCAATCTAGCATAGTTCTGAAGGCCTAATCAAACTAAGCACATGCAAACTACCATTAATCACTTTAATCAACATAATTCCCAAATTAATCACAATTAATCAATCATAATAGTTTTACCCAAACCCTAGAAAAACAACTATTCCATAACTATCATCATCTAATCCAAACAAGTAATTGCAATCAAGAATCAACAAATAATCAACAAAAACTAATCTAATCAAGATTCAAGCAACAAAACTAAATCAAACAAACATGAAATTAAAGAAAACAATAAGATGAGATAGAGTAAGAAATGCTCATTGATAAGTGAGAAGATCTTCAGTACAATTGTCACCCTTGCATCTTCAATCTCTCAAATCACCATTGAAATCCCTTACTTTCTCTCTCTAAAACTACACCTAAAATTTACCCTAAACTAGAGAGAGAAACTCTCAACTAAGCTAAGAATTAATTGCTTAATGAATTGCTTAATTTCTTAATTAAGAAATAAAAGAGAAAAGCTATTTATAGTATAACGAACTATAAAGGAAATAAGGAAACTATCCCGAAATAGACCCAGCCGAGCGCGCCCTCTCACGAGTTTGCGCGTCCGAGATAATCAGGGTACGAAAACAGAGACCTCAGTGGTGCACCCGCGAAGAAAACCTGCATGTCTGTGTAGCCTTGTTGTGCGCAATCAACCTGTTGAATTATAACATCCTGCACAATTAAGAGTTGTCGTGGCGCGGCGCTGCCTGCCGTGTAGCGGTGGTTCTTTCCTACGCGGCCGCGCTGCTGGAGCAGGGGACTTACTTTGGTGCGTGCGTGATGTACATGGTGCGCTCCTCATGATCGTCACTAGGCATAACATATTTGAAATGAAGTTTACGGTGGTTTCAACACCAAGAATGTATGAGAGCGCAGAATGAGAGCGCAAGCATCAAGTCTTGGAGTAAGTCATATCTTGCTTTGTGAGCCATAAGTAAGCTTCCACATTGCACCTTGAGCCTCTTCCAACCTGGGAAATCATCATGACGGGTCTCGAGCTTTACCTTAAACCTACAAACAAAGGTAAAGAACAAATAAAAGGGAAAAACACTAGAAAATCCAGAAAAGTGGACGAAAACACAAAATAAGCAAGAATGAAGAAAGTAATGAACAAATGAACAAAACCGAGCATTTATTAAGAAAGAAAGCTATAAAAAGAAGGTAAAAACAACCTAAAAACTCATCAAATGAGTGTCATAAAATGACACTCATCAAATGAGTGTCATAAAATGACACTCATCAAATGAGTGTCATTTTCAAATGAGTGTCATAAAATGACACTCATCAAATTCCCCCAAACTAAACTTTTGCTCGTCCTCGAGCAAAACAAAAGCAAGCAAAGGAAAATGACGACCCTATTTAAATAAGAAAAGAAGAGAGGAGATGAAAATATACACTAACTCACTTTCGTAGGAACCACGATCAATTGTAGCAACTAAAGACAAGCCATTTAAACCCCTAGATAGCCCTAGAGGACGAGTGATGCTCTCGTAAGGGTTTCCTAAGAGTTTACCCCATAACTCTCACAAACCAAACAAACAAGGCAAAGCATGAAAGGGAAAGAAAAAGAAGAGTAAGGAAAACATATGCTCTTGTATGGACTTTGCCAAATGAACAAGCACAAATGAATACAAGTCTTTCTAAACAATAGAGGGGTGCACGTTTCAAGATATCCAAGGTTGATTGAAACATAAAATATGCTAAGCATAGTGAACTAATAAGACACAATTCACCTTCATCCCAAACAATCTTACCGAGTTCTCCCCACTAGTTTCAAATACACCTCTAGTGAGTATCTCAATGATTCCTCAATGGAACCGGAATAGAAGTGATTTTAAGTCTACTCGACATCTTGACTATGCAAACTTGCTCCATAGGCTTAACTCATATCTCCCTCCACCGACTTGTGACTCAACCACAAGGGTCAAAAGGACTTTGAAGGGTTGTAGTGTAAGGGCGAAGAGGGTAAAGGTAGGCTAAAATTTGAAATTTGGTGGTATACTTAATTTGTGAATCAATGGGTTATCAATCCTCAACACCATAATCAAGTTATCACTAAACAAAAATACCAATACCCCCAAGCTTATTCAAAGCAAAATCACAAGAATATATACAAAAAGCGTAGACACGCTTCCCCCAAGCTTAAATGGAGCATTGTTCTCAATGCTCTAAACAAGGGATATAAGGACTACATCAAAATATTTTTGTGCTTTTCAATTTCTTCTTCTTCTCTCTTTTTTTTTTTTTTTTTTTTTAACATTTTCAAAGCATTTGCAATTGCTTTCCTTTTTTTTTTTGAATTGCTTTGTCCTCGCCTCTTTTAATTATAGATGGCTTTTTCAACCTGCATTTGCCTTTATTCACACACTATATATAACACATGCTTGCTTAGCAAAAGAACCAAAAACCACACTTATACTCCCATAAGCACCAACAAACTATGGACCACGTGCTTCACAAAAACCAAAGATGGAAATAAAAACGAAGCAGATGGCTAGAGAGCTAGAGATATGGCTAGAAAAGAAGGTATAAGACTCAAATGGTTTGTAAGGAGGCAAATGTAAATCCAAAACCAAAAATATAAGAACGAAACCCATAAAAGGAAAAATAACCACCCCGAAAAGATGCCTTAGCTTTGTCCTTTCCAAATGGTTTGGTCGCGATATCGGGAGATAAAAGTCAAGTTCTTGATAAAGTAAGCGATAGTCAAGGATCCATGTGCCGCTCATGCAATATATATAGAAGGCTAGAAAAAGAAACCTCACATGGTTGTAGCAAAAACTCACTTTTGACTTCAAATTCACTATACACTACTACAAAAAGTGGCAAAGAGTCCCCTTTTAAGAGACCCGTTTAAATATATAACGGGTCTATTGAATAAAACAGACCCCATATTACAAGTAACGGGTCTCCAACATTGTACGGTCCCATTACAATTTGCGGAAAAAGATACAAAGAGATGTAAGTAGGGGTGAAACAAATTTGTTATAAAATCGAACCGAACCGAAAACCGAACCGAATTAGGAATATGGTTCGGTTTTTTTCTTAAGTGGTTTGGTTTCGGTTTGTAAAATAAAGAAACCAAAATTATATGGTTCGGTTTCGGATTCGGGAAATGAAAAATCGAAAAACCGAAACCGAACCAAATTTCAGCCCATTCTATATAAGAAAAAAAAACACCCCCCTTATCGCTCTTCTCAGCCTCTCACTCTCTCCTCTTCTCTTTCCGCCCTTACTCTCTCCTCTAATCCTCTTCTCTTTCCGCCATTTCTGAGCTTTCTCCCTCTCAGTTCTCACTCTCTCCTTTCCTCTTCTGATCTTCTCTAATCTCTAGTTCTCTACTCTGTCCTTTCTCTCTCCTCTTCGATCTCTTCTCCACTTTCACTCTCCTCTCCTCTTCTGATCTTCTCTAATCTCTAGTTCTCTACTCTGTCCTTTCTCTCTCCTCTTCGATCTCTTCTCCACTTTCACTCTCCTCTCCTCTTCGACAGTACGACCAAGGAGGCAAGGACGGCCACCAGGGCACCAGTGTTCACATTCTAAAGGTTTTCATGTCAAATTCGACCATGAAAACACTAGATCTAGTGTTTTCATGGCCGAATTTGACCTTTAAAACCTAAATTCGAGGTTTTTCGGTGGAATGTGAGGTATGTCCTCTTTTTCTTTCTTTTAATTTGGTTTGATTTTTTTTATTTTTTTACTTTATTTTTATGGTGGTGTGTGATTGAATTGTGGTGGTGGTAGGTAGTTTTGGGTGGGTTTCGGGTGGTCAGGATGGATGGTGTGTGGGTGGTGGGTTTCTTCAGTTTTTGGTGGGTAGAGGGGCGGTTTTTGATGGATTCGGGTTGATGCATGATGAGTGGGTTTTGGGTGGTTTTTGATGGGTTAGGGTGGATTGCGGGTGGGTTTCGGGTGGTTTTGGGGGATGGGTGGTGAGTTTCGGTGGTTTTTGGTAGCTTAGGGTGGGTAGTGGGTGGGTTTTAGGTGGTCAGGGTGATGGGTGGTGGGTGGGTGTTGGTGGTGATAAGGTGGGATGGTAATAATTAATACCCTGGATTGGTTTGGTTTTGTTTGGTTCGGTTTTAATTGGTTTGGTTCGGTTTGGTTTTTTTTGCAAAATTTGATGTTCATGATGCTTGATAGGAAAATTCGGTGCGGTTTGGTTTTTTTTAAGAAAACTGAAATTTAGGTGGTTTGGTTCGGTTCGGTTTCAAAGCTAAAGTGGTGCGGTTTGGTTTGCAAAATCAAGAAACCGAAATATGGTGGTTCGGTTTCGGTTTGGGCCAAAAACCAAACCGAAAATCGAACTTTCACCCCTAGATATAAGAGACCCGTTATTATAAAAATGGGATCTGTTAGGAATAGACCTAATATATTACCTCATGACACAAACATTAAATTAATAAATAAAAGTAAGGAAAAAAAAACAAAGAAAGTAAAAAAAATACTCCCTCCGCCTGCAATTATCTGCAACATTTACCTAAAATGGGTGCTCTATATTATTTGCAACAAATTTTTTTCTTTCTTTCTTGGGTAATATTTAACTATTAATAACCCACTATTACCCACTTTTTTGGTTAGTGGTCCCCTCCACCACCTATTACCCACTACAAATATTTGTGTTCACACTACAAATACCAAATATTCCCTTATTTTTCAACACTTAAATGTTTAGTTTATATATATCATCATATGGGTAATTTTGAATTTTTACATTTCTCTCTCATTAATTAAACCCACCAAAACTCAATTAACACTCCCCTAAAAGTTTTGCTTAGGTGTCCGAAATATTGTCCTTTGTTGCAGATAACCTCGGGCGAAGGGAGTATAAAATTAAAACCCTTGTAGAAAATTCTAATACTCCACTACTCTGTACTCCACCATTTTCCATTTGTTCCCTCGCAAATTCCACCACCAAAATTGCAGTACCAAAATTCCCACCTCTACTACCCAGTTTCCCACCGAAAACCCTCCATTAGTGAAATTAGCCCACCTTCAAGAACCGTATCTTTGCTCACGTCCGCCACAAATTTCCTACCTCCACCGCTATTAAATTTTGTAAGTCGTTTTTTTCGTTGTTTTTTTTTTTTCTTTCGCATCAAACTCCTTGTCAATTTATGTTCAAATTATGAATTGATTGTATGTGTATATAGGCTTTGTCGAATTATGAGATTTGGGAACTTACATGTTGTGTTGTTTATCAAAATCCTAGCTTTGTTAATAATTTTATAGGTTGGGTATTATTGGTGTTGTTGGGTTTTTAAATAAATAACTTTATAAGGCAATTTTAGGTATTTTAACTTTGTTGTTTGATTTTTCTGTATAATTTCATTACCATTTTGGATTGTATGATATGTTTAATTTTGGGTTAGGGTTTCTAAAATATTTTGTTTTTTTATAATTGAATCAAAGATGCAATTGGATTTTATGCATGTTGTTGTCAGTTTGTGTTGTTTGTATAATTGCATTGTTGTAACAAAATGGCTAATTTTTGTAAACTTGTTAATTGTGTTGTTGGTTCAGTTAACTTGTTAAGTTATATTGATGATGATAATATTAGTTTTGTTATGCATAATGTGAGATAGTCATTTTTTGATGTATAGATGTTCTTTTCACCCTTGGTCCTTGCGTAAATTCTGTTTTGCATCAATGATTCAATTTTCTAGGTTTGCTGTGACTCAAGAAAATTTTAAGAGAATTACTCGATTAAATAAGCTAACTAGCTAGCTCAAGACGTTTTACATATGTTAGTACAATTATATTATTGTACTCCAAACCAATGAAATAAACTTTTGATTATTGTGGAACTTACCTTTTTTAAAGGTGATTAACAATTTTAGTTATTGGTGTGTAGAAATAATTAAATGAATCGAAGTTGGATAACAACAACTAAGCCTGGTGACCCAAAATAGCAGGAAGGTGTAAGAGAATTTGTTAAGTTTGCAGTTAAGAATAGTGGAGGCCGCCCTAAGCTACCATGTCCTTGTCACATGTGCCATAATTTCTTGTATAAGAGACCCAAAGAAATACTTAATCACTTAGAGAAATGCGAATTCGATAAAACATATACTTGTTGGATTTGGCATGGAGAATGTAGGGATGGTGCGTCGGTGAGTAAATTTGTGGATAATGTTTGTGAAGGTTAACAAACGAATGAAGGAGATAGATTAGAGGAAATGCTCCATGTAGTAGAGGAAAATTTTGATGAAGATCCTGCCAAGTTTGAGAGTTTGTTAAGTGACTCTGAAAAGCCTTTGTATGGAGGTTGCACTAAGTATACAAAATTGTCTGCCATACTTAAGCTGTATAACTTGAAGGCGGGTCATGGCTTAATATATCAAAGCTTTAATATGATACTAGAATTAGTGAAAGACATGCTTCCCGATGATAATGTCCTTCCATGTGGTACATATGAGGCAAAAAAGACATTGAGTGTTATGGGTTTACCTTATGAGAAAATTCATGTTTGCCCTAATGATTGTATGTTGATTCGAAGTGAGAATGAATCGTTAGAGAGTTTCTCAATTTGTAATGCCTCACGATACAAATAAAATGAAGGACGAGTTCCTGCTAAGGTATTATGGTACTTTCCGATAATACCTAAGTTTAAAAGGCTATTTTCCAATGCTAGAGATGCTAAGAAGTTCTTCTCTGGTCAAGAAGATGATGGAATGCTTTAACATCCTGCTGAATGGAGGTTTATTGATGGAGAATTTCCTTAGTTTGCCAAAGAAAAGCGTAATCTACGCCTTGCTATGTCTACAAATGGGTTCAATCCATTTGGCTCATTGAGTAGCACTTATAGTACGTGGCTTGTTGTTTTGATTACCTATAATTTATCCCCTACACTTTGCATGAAAAGAAGGTATATGATGTTGTCATTGCTAAATTCTTGTCCAAGGCAGCCTGGTAATGATATTGATGTGTATTTGGCTCCATTAATTAACAATTTGAAGATGCTTTGGGAAACCGGTGTTGAAGTGTTTGATGCACATCGAAAAGAGAAATTCAATTTAAAAGCAATGTTGTTGAGTACCATTCAAGATTTTCTAGCATATGGAAATCTTTGGCAACTGCTTGTCCCATATGCATGGAGGGAGGGTTTCCAGTGCATCTAGGAAGAATATTTTTGATGGACATCGTACATGGTTGCCATGTACACATCACTATCGAAACTTGAAAAAGGCCTTCAATGGAGAGCAAGAGTTCAGAGAGCGTCCAAAGATATTGTCTGGGGTAGAGGTGTTTGAAAATTAAGATTAAAGATATGAAGATCACCTATGGGGAGAAGCATAAAACATTCCTTTCTCAGAATGGATTTAAGAAGTGTTCTGTATTGTGGAGCTTGCCATATTGGAAAATCCTTTTTGTGAGACATTCACCTGATGTGTTGCATATTGAGAAAAATGTGTGTGATAGTATTATTGGTACTTTATTAAATATTTGTGGGAAGACTAAAGATGGAGAGAAAGCTAGAGATGACTTAAAGAAAATGGGGATTAGAGATGAACTCCATGTTGTTGGGAATGAGAATGGTCGAAAATACTTGCCACCTGCAGCTTATACCCTTTTTAGAAAAGAAAAAATCGAGTTACGCCAGAGCTTGGCCGGAGTGAAAGTGCCACAAGGTTATTCTTCTAACATTTGTAGCTTGGTAAACATGGAAAATTTGAAGCTTGTGGGCCTTAAGTCCCATGATTGTCATGTTTAAATGCAACAATTGTTGCCCGTGGCTATTCGTTCAATATTGCCAAAAAATGTTCGACATACTATTACCAGACTTTGTTTATTTTTAATGCAATTTACAGTAAAGTCATTAATCCTAAAGATTTGAATGCGTTGGAGGATGAAATTATTATGATTTTATGTCAATTAGAAATGTTCTTTCCTCCATCGTTTTTTGATATCATGGTTCATCTGATGGTTCACTTAGTTAGAGAGATAAGATTTTGTGGTCCGGTATATTTAAGAGCCTAATGGGCTATTGAAAGGCAAATGTGAACGTACTAGGGGGTATGTGAAGAATGCTTATCGACCTGAAGGTTGTATTGCTGAACGAATTTTCTATGAAGAGGTACTCGAGTATGCTGGTGAATTTATGATAAATGCAATGAAGATAGTGAAAGGAATAGTGTCCTTCCAACAAGTGTATTATTCTGGTAGAGGGTTCAAAATTATTAGAAAGTTAATTCTTCAGTAAGGTTAAGTGATCGGAATGCCTAGGTGGAGGCCGCTTCCGATCAGTAATATTAATGTACAATTAATATTACAGCTTAATCTTGATTGAACCCTTTGGGTCGAACCCAATCGAACAACCGATCCGAGACGACGAAACAATCCGACGGATTTGATGAGTCGTCAGAGTTTTACGAACGAAGACGTCGAATATCGAGCTTAGAGCGTCGAGAACGAGCGTAGCAAGTCGAGTCGAATTTGGAATTTGACGAGACGTGAAATCAATCAAGTTACAAGTTCGAGCCTAGTCGTAGCCTCACATCGGCCTAGCCATGTGAGTGATAGGCTAGGCAAGACCCCTCGCAATGCTAGTCGCAAGCCTAGGATGCCAGGCGTGCTAGGGTCATGCGTGCTAGCTAGCCATCGCACGTCGCTAGGCATAGCCTAGCACTACTCGCAAGCATTGCAACCTTGCGTGCTTGCTAGTGTGCTGGCGCCTAGCCATCGCAGCCGCGCACCATCCTAGAGCATCGCACAGCGCAGCACACAGCATCGCAAGCAATGCGTGTCTGCAAGGCTGTGCGTGCTAGCTGGGCCAGGCATCGCTGTGCACCATGCGTGCTGGGCCTTGCATGGTAGTAGCCTAGTGCTTCGCAGCATCGCAAGCAACACGCACCAGCCAGCAGCGTGCTAGGCATGCTGGGCTGTGCGTGTGTGCTAGCCAGCAGCAGCACGCTGTGCCTTGCATAGCAACAGCGCCCAGCATGCGTGACTCGCTAGCAGAACGCATGCACTGGTTGGCTGCGCATGCTTGCGGCTGGCTGTGCGTGTGTGCTGGCTGGCTGGCCAGGCTGCCTAGTGGTGCTAGGCGCCAAGCAAGCTGCCAGCCAGCCACTTGGCATGGTGGTCTGGTTTTGTTAAGTTGGGACCAAGGCTTAATCATCGCCTTGGGGAGCAAGGTGGGTTGGTCCCCTCCCTTGTTGGTCCTCACCTTCTCCCTATTCTCCTATTGCCACTTGTAACTTGGTGATTAAATTGTAATTTTATTTTTGTTTTGATTACAATAAAATAGGAAAATTGCAAATCTCCCACATTGATTGAGAATGGGAAGTCAAGGTTCATTTCTCTATAAATACCTAAGTTTTGGAATTTGGGAAGAACACTAGAGTGGAACTAAAAAAGCATCTCCTTAGAAAAGTGAGAAGACTTTAAGTTCGTAAAACTCTAGTTTTTATTGGTCAAGTCCCGACTAACCTTCGGGACTAGGACTGTTTGGGTCGGGTTCGTGGGTACGAGCCGTTGGAGACCTTCGCATTTGCGGGGTTCAAGTTTTGAAGTAAGAGCTCGGGATTCGAGCGAAGCACGCGCCAAGGGTAAGAATGTCTTTTCCTTCCCTATCATAATTGTTGTTTAATTTGTGATTATATGCTTAGTTGCCTTAATTAGTGGGCAGGTCTTGGGCGGGTTTCTCTTCCGCGCAGAGTCGGACTCTACGAAACCCAACAGTGGTATCAGAGCTGCGCTCACTTTAATTTTTGTAACTAATAATTAATTAAGGTGATTTAAAATGGATTTAAATTTCTGGTTGTGCTTTCTAATTGGATTGGAAGCTTGTTTTAATTAGTTTTAATCTCGTATTTTTCTAATTTTGGCTGACGAACCCAGATTTCGACTCAAAAATAGTGATTTTTGGGTGGAATTGATGTTCTAAATCATTTCTGATCCTTTTAGGGTTGTTCAGAAGCCAAAATCCACCCAAAAACATGTTTTTCGTTTTTGACGCAAATTTTTAAATTTTTTAACCTTGATTAATTATTGCATGTTGAAGGTAGATTAAATGTATGGTTGCATCCCTAATTTACTGCAATTATAAACCTCATTAAGCATGTTTATGAAGTCATAATTGGTGCTTAATTTGGTGTTCATTTTTCACATAAATTTGAATTTTTCACATTGTTGCAAATTAATTGCTTCAAGTGTGAATGTTTATGGTGAACTTGTAATTTTTGAAGCCCCATATATTTCAAAGATCCAATCTTTAATTGTTTATTTGGTTGGAACTTTGATTGCTAAATTCTATGTTGAACTAATTTTTAGATTTAATCATTTTTGTGTTGATTAAAGTCCTTAAAGTTCAAAACTTGTGATTGAATTTTGATTAATCTTCATATTGGAAGATGTAATTTTTCAATTTTATACAAGTTATTGTTGGGAAATTTTTCATTGGATAAAAGGGTTTAATTTTCCAACCCTTTTAATTTTGTCGAATCTCATTATTAATTTACATTTGATTAAATTAATTATGAGTGTAGCCCTTCAATTTTGTAGCATCAAGATAGACCTAAATTGATTTAAAGAATGGTTCTTGAATAATTTAGGCCTGTGCACTATTTAAATTGAATTTAATTAAGTTGGACTTATTTTAATTTTTCATTTTGCTCTAAATTGATTTAAAAATAAATTTAGAATTAATGTTATGTCACACGTATAACGGGATTAAAATTCCGAGAAAAGGCACGCAAATCAAGGCAAAAACAACCAAGCGCCACCAAGGCTAGCCGGGCTGCTCACCCAGCCCACATGTGGCTGCCATAGGTGCGCAGAAGGGTGCTCCACCTCAAATTGTTGTTGTTGTGTGGCTGGGCTTGTGTGCGCTGCTGTGTGCTTGGTGCGTGGTGGATGGCTGTTGGCCATGCTTGTGCATGCTGGTGGGCAGCGAGGCAGCAAGGCCCAGCAAGCCGCAAGCAGCCAGCATGCGTAGTAAGCTGCTGGTGCCAGCAAGCGTGGCATGCGTTGCTGGGCAAGCATGCCAGCCCCAAGCACATGCAGCCGCATCTCCCAAGTGCTGCTAGGCAGCCATGGTGCGCATCCCACGATTTTTGGGTGGGTCAATTTCTTGCTTGAATTGGGCTATCGGTTTTTGCAAAATTTTGCCGTTTTAATTTAATTTAATTATTTTAACGAGGCTAGGTCTCGGTTTTTCCGGCTTTTGCAAAATTTTAATTTTGACAAATTTTGGGTTAACCGGCTTAATTAATTAATTGGATTAATTAAGTTGGATGCGGAATTTAGTGGGAGCTTCGTTAATTTAATTACGTCTTAATCACATAAAATGTTAAACAACTTTGACGAGTTTTAATTAGGCGCGTTGATTGGATTAACCACCAAAAGTTAGTTACTAGTTCGCGCGCGTTACGCATGGTTACTTGTTTTTCCGTTGTAAAATGCATGGGCCATTCACATATAGTGAATGGATGAATGAAATATATATTGTTTCACAGGTTTCGTGAAAATGGCAACTAGTGGGGCCCGATTAGGATAGTAAATACGGAATGTGATTCGTTATGTATTTTTGTAAATCTAAATACGTTCTGCGTACCGTTGTGTATTTTTGTACCTTAATATTTAGATTAATCCTAGTCGTAGTAGCTAGTAATTTTATTTTGGCAGAGATGTCTCAAGACGGCGTTTCTATGAAGACGAGCCAAGATGAAGACTCTTGAAGATTTGAAGATTTCAAGGGGTCATGCTAGTTGCCAAATGCATCTTATTTCATGTTTTATATATATAATTGTTCTTATATATGTAAATGATATGTTAGGTGCATGTTTAGGATTTCAAATGTTGCGATGATTAATTAAGTTCACTTAAGTCAACCAACGTAGAAACCCTAGGTCCCTAAAATATTGAGCTAAAATATGCCATTCCAAGAACAACACTTACTGAACTAATGCGCGTATGTGATGGGCTACGCCAAAGCGAGATATCACTATTTCCCTTGGAACGTAAGGTATAATAGGTATACAAGTTATTTGGTTAACCTCAACGATATCGGTAAGGAGTCCTTAGATGTCATGGCAATGGAGATAAAATGTCAAGTAAGCATTAGATGCGACGTTTTATCGAACCAAGAGTAACTTGGAGCTATTAGCAATCGGATTGCTTACCCTAATATATTAAGTGTTAAGACAAGCCAAAGCATGCTTAATCACTTTTTGATTTTTTGGATCTTGAAATCATTTTATTCTCGCCTAAAAGGGACTAATCTTAATGCGTGGATAAAATGCTCAATAAGATTGAAAATTTGCATGAACGCTTTAAATTTCAAACTTATTGGTTTATGAATGGTTTTTCATTTAAAATTTTTTTAATTGTAGAAACATGTCTGTAAGTAACTCAAACAACAACTCTATGTGCCCAGAACTCCCCAACAAGTTAGCTTTTAGCCTCAACTTGGTCAACTTCAAGGAATGGGAGGAGGAACTCAGGAAAACTCTTCGGAATTGTTCCTTGGAGTACACTCTTGATACTCACATTCCAAGCTTCTTCTCTAAGGGAATCATGAGCGATGAGGCTCATGATAAATGGTCTTCCGATTGTAAGAAAGTCACACATCTAATGGCTAAATCCATACCAGAAGATTGGAAGGAAAAGCTCTCCTTCTATTTTTCGGATATTTTCCTCATTGGAGGATGTTGTCAATATAAGAGTCACCAAGAGTGACAATGGCAACTATGATGGACTCATGTTTGATTTGACTAGGTCACTCTCAAACATGAAGATAAAGCCACCGGATGTGGGTTGTCTTGCTAAGGAAAGGCGTCGGCTTTGGTCAAGGGTCTCACCAAGTGATTTAGTTTCAGGGCCCTGCATTTATGGTGGTATTTGAGCCCTGTCTTCTGTCCAATTTTCTTCAGCAAACGAGTAAGGTACTTCATGCACACAACAAAAAGTAAAGGAGAAAGGGGGTCTCCTTGTCTGCCTGGCTCCCTTAAAAATACCATGACTACCACCATTTATCATGCGAGAGAAGGTAGGAGAAGAAACACAAGCCATAATCCACTTCACAAAAATAGTAGGAAAGTCAAGAACATCAAGCATTCTTTTAATGAAAGGCCACTTATTAGTATCATAAGCTTTCCTATATCAACTTTGATAGTGCATCTAGGAGGTTTCCTCTGATTCTTATAATCCTTCAAAAGATCTTGACATAACATAATGTTGTCAAGGATGGCTCTCCCAGAAACAAATGCCCCCTACTCCTTACTAATGATACAAGGTAAAACCTCCTTGAGTCTAGAGCAAATCATTTTGGACAGAATTTTATAAAGCACATTATAATAGGCAATGGGTCGAAATTGAGTCATAGCAACAACATTTGCAACTTTAGGAATCAGAGTTAAGGAGGTAGTATTGCCCTGTTTAAGCAGCTTTCCATGATCAAAAAAAGATAACACATCACCTTTAACAATTTCCCAAGTGCTTTTGAAAAACTTGCTAGTATACCCATCTGGACTAGGCGATTTGTCCTCATCAATACTTCAAATAGCATTTCTAACATCATCTTCTTTGAAGGGCCTACAGTACTATTCCTTTGAGTCTCAGAAAGAACAGGCCCTTCTTGAATGACAAATAGGTGAATCTGTCTAGCTTCTCCTGTATCAGTCCCAAGCAACCCTTATAATAGGAAATAAACGAGGTTGATATCCCATCAGGGTCATTAACAAGTCTCTCATCCTGATCCTGAATGTTACAAATCTTGTTCTCAATTCTTCTTCTCTGTCTAATACAGGAATGAAAATAACCAGAATTGACATCTCCCTCCTTCATCCAGTGGACTTTTGCTTTCTGTTTAAGGAATAGATATTTAGCTCTATGAGCCTCATTGGATGCCCGTCTAGCTTCATGCTCCTGAATCCTCAATTCAGCATTTGTGGGGTCAGAATTAAGCTTCTGCTAAATATCAGACAGGAGCTTCCCTGCAACAATATCAGCGTCCTCTATGCAAGAAAAATGAGTTACATTCAACATTCTCAGTTGTTGTTTGATAGCCT
The DNA here is from genome assembly GCA_034703905.1 of Chenopodium berlandieri. Classification (NCBI taxonomy): domain Eukaryota; kingdom Viridiplantae; phylum Streptophyta; class Magnoliopsida; order Caryophyllales; family Amaranthaceae; genus Chenopodium; species Chenopodium berlandieri. Next base: position 14,621,631 of record CM068285.1, read on the forward strand.
TCAGCTTTTTGACAACCCTACAACCCTGAACATTGCAGTACCTTGAATAGGCACATCCCACCCAGCTCTAACAATGTCTAAGAAATTTGGAGCTTCTGTCCATATGTTAAAGGGAAATTAAAGGTTAATTAAGTGTATTAGAGGTCCTTAGTTGTCTTCAACAAAAAAAATTTATAAACAGGTTTTAAGTAGCCAAGAAATTATTGTAAGGTTTTTCTAGACAAAAAATTTCCTTAAAAAAATTTTCTAACAAATTACCAATAATGAAATGCCACATGGGCAAGGCAATCGGTTCTACCGGTTTAATGACCTATTGGTTTGATATGAAAAGGGGTTGGAAGGATTATTCAGGAATAATCAAAAGCTTGGATTATTTTGGAAGAACGGAGCAAAAGTTAGATTATCTATTTAGATAGGAAATTTTGTCAAAAAAAAAAAAAAACCTTCTAAAAGCACCGTTTTGTAGGAGGGAAAAAAGAGGGAAAAAAAAGAAAAACCTTTTAAAATTTTTTGGCAAAAGAAACCCGATTTTTAACATTTTGGCAAAAACAAACCCGATTGTGAAATTTTTTTTGTTGAAGGCAACCTATGCCTCTGATTGACTTAATTAATCTCTAATTTCTTTGAATTAGCATCTAACTCTCAATTAACCATTGAATAATTAAACTAATCTATAAATTTTAAGAAAAAAAAAACAAAAACAAAAACCACCACCCCCACCACCAGCCAGCCATATCCTCACTTTCCCTCTCCACAGGTAGTAGCCCCCCTCCCCCGAATGAGTCGCCGCCTAGAACCCCACCCACCCCCGGCAACCCACCTCCATCACTGAGTCGACCCCCTTCACTTTCCCCTTTACCATCGTCCGCACCAAACTCCTCAACCTAAAATTCCGCCATTACCAAACCTCCAAACCCAGAACGATCCGAGATTGTTCGTGTCATCACGAGTCTCCCGAATTTCATAGCAACATATAATAAAAGAATAACTAAAAATTTAGAATTCCTCCTTCTCCGCTCAAAAACTTCATCATCATAATCCACCTTAATTTATCAAAATCCCAATACCCTAAAACCCAGATTCCCAAATCTCATAAAAATCAGAACTGAATTTGGGTACGATTCAAGAGCAACAATTACTTCTGATCCAAGTAATAAAACTATTTCTTCTGCTTTAATTCCTAAAAATGTAGATGAGCCACTTCAAAAATTCCGTAAAAGGGAGTATAAATGGGGTTTAGTGAAAAAATTGATTCATCGGCGAGGGTAAAGAGGAAAGGGAAGGGGGTCAACTCGGCAATGAAGGTGGGTCGCCGGGGTTGGGGGGGGGGTTCTAGGCGGTGGCTCAGTTAGGGGAAGGGGAAAGGGAGGGGTGCAGTGGCTGGCAGGTTGTGGAATGGTGGGGTTTTTTTTATATATAAATCAATTCATTTATTAAGTATTTAATCAGGGTTAGAAGGTAGTTAGAAAAAAAAATTAGAGGTTAATTCTGTGAATTAGAGACACTAGGTTGTTTTCAATAAAAAAAAATTACAATCAGGTTTTCCTTTACGATAAAGCTTTTAAAAGATTTTTTTTTTCGCAAAACGGTGCTTTTAAAAGGTTTTTTTTTTTGGACAAATTCTCCTTTTAGATAAATTTCCTTTATATTGTTATCACAAAGTTTTATATGTGGCTGGCCACACCGTGTGGCCAACCACACTAATCACCTCCACAACCTCCAAACCCTAATCCTTAAGACTCCCTTATCCTCTTCAGTAGCCTCCTTCCAACCCCAACCTCCACCACCTCTGTTGTCGTCTTTGTCCCATCTTTTTTGTCGTAGAAATCGCCGGCCAAACCAACACAAAAATCGCAGAAATCGCCGACCTCCACCATTATCTTCGTCTTCTTTGTCGCGGAAATCGCCGGCCAAACAACCCAAAAATCGCAGAAATCGCCAGTGAAATTGAATTCGAGGTAGAAATTGAAAATGACGTGAAAAGAGGTTGAAAATGGAAGAAGAAGGAGATTCATTGAAGTAGAAATTCAAGGTAGAAATTTGTCATTGAAAATTCGAGGTAGAAATTCGTCGTTGTCTTCTTAGGCGCCATTAGAGTTCGAAGGAGATCCATTGAATAAGATGAGGATGAAAAAAAGGGGTTACTCAGTCAATCAGGGGTTACTTAGTCGGTCAGGGGTTACTTGGTCAGTCAGAGGTTATTTTATAAGATATTACTCGGTCGGCCAGGGGGTTACTCGGTCGGTTAGGTGTTACTTGGTTAGGGGTTACTCGATCAGGGGTTACTTGGTCAGGGGTTGCTTGGTTGTTCAGGGTTACCTGGTCAGGGGTTACTCGTGTGTTAGCTTACTCGTGGGTTAGCTGGCCACATGGTGTGGCCAGCCACACACAAAAGTTGTTGTATTGTTATATTACAATCACATATGAATATTATTTCGTAACAAGTATATGGAGGCTTATAAAGTTGAGAAAGTCTATACCCATAACCATAATCGTTTGTGTGTAAACTTTGAACACAAAAACTCCTAGTGATGTTTTTTAGTGCATAGTTAGTATTAGCCTACTACGTCGTAGCGGTTGGCCTTACTGATTAGCAGGGGCGAACCCACCTTTAATCATGGTGGGTCCTGTGACACAAAATTATTTTAAAAAAAAATTCAAAAGTAAAACATGTGAAAGATCATCAGCCTACATAACATACTACTCGTCTAGACGCCTACTCCTACCTAGTACTCCGTAAGTAGTAACTAAAGGAGGATTTCTCATGGTCTAGTACCTTTAGTCCTTATGGACTCAAGGGAAGGGCTGGGCCCCACTTGTACAGCACTTAAAAATTAAATAGCATTTAATTAAAAAGCATATGGTAAAAGTAAAAAAGCAGGACAGTATTGTGGGTCCTTTTGTCATAATTTATCCCAAATTAATTGTTATTTTTTCCAATATTCATGAATTTTCACATTCTTCACCCCAATTCACAAAATTCTTTATTCTCAAACTTATCTCCAATCTTTATTCTTTTTTGCACACAATAAATTACAAGAATCAATTTAATCATTTCCTATTCAATTTCTTGTAATTCATGTTTTTGAGTTTTGTAAAATAATTTTGCGAAATTCGTTGGGCCTTCGATTTGTTGTGTGGTTGGGTAATTATTGTTCCACATCTGGAAGTTGAAATTGGTGAATTGGTTCTGCGTTAGCTGAAATTGATTGAAGATGCATTGTGTTGATGGATGTAGTGATGTTGGTGGTAGTCGGAGTGCCAAGGTTAGTGTACACTTTATTTGTAATAATTTTGTAGCTATAATTTTTTATGTAAAGTAGTGGAATGTGGAATTATTGCTCATGGATAATTGCTTTAATTGGTAGTTATAATTGCATTAATTAGTATTGATGTAGAATAGGAACTTGTGGAATTAATGGTAATGATGATAGCATTAATTATTGTTAAGTTCTATTGTGAAATTTTTGGTATTGATATTGTGGAATTATTGTTACTGATATGTTAGCATGAATTATAAGTTTGTAGTTATTTTCTGTTGCATGGTTTCTATTGAAGTATGAAATTGGGAAAATAGCTTCTATTGCAGTTTATAAGTATAGAGGATGTTTTATTGTAGTATGAAATTGGGAATCATGGTGACGTTGTGATTTAATTATGTAGCATGAAATACCAATTAAAGATTAGTTGGTATTTGATATTAATACCAACTACGAACTGAATTGTATTATTATGTTGTTCTGTGTATGATTGTTAAATTGTTTATACATGGGGTATGTGAAAGTGAATTTGTTGTTGTTAATATTGTCAGTTAATAAAATAATGAAATTGTTATTGATGATATTGTGTGTTAATGTAAGAGATATACCATAGTCAAATTTTCTATGTTGTGAGTTAATATAAGAGTTTGTTTAGAGCATAGCATTTTAGTGGTTTGATATTGTGTTTGAATATAAGTCTTAAATTGTCCAGGACAATTATGTTGTTAGTGAGGAAACGCCCAAGGATCGAGATGAAAAGGAAAATGGTAGATCATGTTCTAGTTCTGATGATGAAAGTTTGGGAGAAAGTGATGTTTCTGATCATGTAGGGGGTGATGGTATAGACTTAAATGATGCAGGGGGTGATGGTATAGGTTAATTAATGCAGGGGGTGATGGTATAGACTTAAATGATGCAGGGGGTGATGGTATAGGTTAATTAATGTAGGGGGTGATGGTATTAACTTGAATCATGTAGGGGGTGATGGGTTTGACTTAAATAAGGTTGCAGAGGGAGGTGATGATGGAGTGTTTGTAACTTCGTTGAGGAATGTCCCGTTGGTGCCTCATCCAAGCCCATTACGGTTATCCAAGAGCACAACTCTTTACGACTGCACATGTTTTGAACATGGGACTGAAAGGAATGGTGTCCTTCAAACAAGTGTATTATTCCGATAGAGGGTTCGAAATTAATTAGGAAAGCTAAGTATTTAGTGAAGTCAAGTGATCGGAATGCCTAGCTTGAGGTCGCTTTCGATTAGTAAGATTAAAGTATAATTAATCTTACAACTTGCTCTTGACTGAACCCTATGGGTCACACCCAATCATGTAACCTATCAAAGACAATGAACTAATCCAAATGATTAAATAAGTCGATAAGGATTTTACGAACTTAAACGTCAGATTCCGAGCTTAGAGCGTCTAACGTCGAGTCAATTCTAAGAATCGACGAGATGGCAAAATAATCAAACAACACGATTTAAGGCCAAAACCCCAAAGTCGTAGCCTTGCATTTTCCTAGCATCGCGCTAGTCATGCGTAGGCTAGGCCATGGGGTGCTAGTCGCAAAGCGCTAGCATGGCTGCTAGGCCGTGCCACCATGCGCAGCATGGCAGCCAGCCCAGCACGCCATGCGCGCGAACATGATTAGCTAGCCGGGCTGCTAGCGCACCAAACCCGCATGGCTGCTGGGCGTGTGGTGGCTAGAAGCAGCCCGCTAGCTAGTGTGTGGTCTGCCGCTAGCATGTGGGCTACGGAGGCATGGCAGCCCAGCCCTGGGTAATGGCAGCTGGTTGGGCTTGCCATCAAGGCCCATGGTTGGGGCCGGCCACATGGGAGTGCTTTGGGGTTGTTGGCTCTTTGCTTCTTCTCCAAGGCATGGTAAGTGGTCCTTACCTAACCTCCTTAATATTGTGACAAGTGTTGTTTGCTTATTGCTTTTGTTATTTGATTTATTTTAGAATTAAATTAAATACTTACTTTCTCACTTTACCAACTCTCCCACATGGAAAGATGATTGAGTATTTTGGGAGTGCTTTGCCTATAAATACCAACTTGGGAAGTTGGGAATTTACACTTTTGATTTGAACTCAATAAGGCATCTCCCAAAAGCGTGAGAAAACTTTTAAGTTCGTAAAACTCAAGTTTTGGTTTAGCCTCGTCTAAGCTACGAGGTACGAACCTTGTTCGGGCGCATGGGTGTGCGAAGTAGGAGGATTCACGCGTGTGTGTCTTGTGCTTTCCGGGGGTCGTGCTCGGGTTCGTGTGAAGCACACTACGAGGGTAAGAATGTATTTTCCCTACTTTCTCTCTCTCCCTCTTTATGTGTTGATCACTTTATTAATTGCATGTTTGTTTGTTTAGTTGTATTAATTATACATGCGGTCCGAGCGGGTTTTGGTTCCGTACGGTGGTAGCTCACCGTAAAACCCAACAGCAATATCAAGAGCCTCTTGCATTTAATTTTTACAACTAAAAATTAGTTAAGGTGATTTAAAATGGATTTAAAAATCTGGACTAGCAACCTAATTAGATTAGGATCTTGGTTTTATTATATAAAATCGTTTTATTGCTATTTGATGACCACAAACCCAAATTTCGACTCAAAAATAGTGAATTTTGGGTGGAATCGATGTTCTAAATCAACGTTTAGCCACTTGGTGGCTATTAATGGCTTTGAGAGGCCAAAATCTGCCCAGAAATGTGTTTTTTGAAGGGTTTTCGTTTAGAACGAAAAATTTTAAATTTTTAAACCTTGATTAATTATGACATGCAATTGTTGGATTATGTGATTTATTATGGCATTAATCTACTGCAATTATCTTCCTTATTAAGCATGTTTTTGGATATGATTTGGTTGCTTAATTTGGATAGCTCTAAATTTACGTAAACTTGGAAATTGTTCATTCTTGCAATTAGATTGCTTGAAATGTATGAGTTTATGTTAAATATGATTTTTGAACCCTTAAAATAGTCAAAGATTGAATTTGTAATGGTTTATTGGTTGAATCTTGACTTGCTAAAATCCAAAGTGAACATATTTTTGAGTTTTAATCATTTTGGAAGTGTATTAAAATCATGAATGTTCATATTTGTACTTGAATATTATTCTTCATTGGAAGGTTGAAATATTCAAATATGCATGAGTATTTATTGGATAAATTATTTTTCATTAGATGGTTGATAAATTTATTCAACTAATTTTGTCAAATACATAATTATTTTAATCATTGGATGAGTTAATTTAATTATGTAGTATGCCTTTTCATTTTTGATTGTATAAAAATGACCTAAAATTATTAAAGAATGGTTCTTGGAAATAATTTTGGTTTTTGCACTAAACTTGGATTAATTAAGTTAGACTTAATTTAATTCAAAATTGCTCAAATGTTAATTCTAAAATTCAATTTGGAATTAATTAAAGGTCACACAAAAATTAAAGATTCAAAATCCTGAGGCATACCCCAAAAAAATCGAGGCATGGAACCTCAGTGCAAGCCTCGGCCAACAGGGCTGCTCGCACAGCTACGTTCCGAGGGTGTGGTGCGATGTGTGCACTGATGTGTGCGAGCATAGGGTGCAGAAGGCTGCTACGTGTGCTACGGAGTTTCCAAGCAGCACCTAGCCCCCAAGGCCAAAGCTGCTAGGCAGACCAGCAGCAGCACACAAACATACTAGGCATGTTGTGCGACTGTTGTGCTTGCGGCTGCCTTGGTGTGCTGCTAGGCTCATGCAGCTAGCCACGCACGCAATCCATGCTAGGGTGCCTAGCAGCCCATAGCCCTTAGCTTGGGAGCTAGGCACTTGGCTCAATTTTGCGATTTTGCGGTTTTGTTTAAAATGAGTCTAAGCCTCAGTTTTTTATGTACTTGCATAATTTTGATAAAATCTAGCTCGGTTAGCTTAATTAAATTTAATTGGATTTATTTAATTAAGTTTGATATGGAATTTACTGGGAGCTTCATTAATCGGTCTTGAGCATGTTAAGCTTTAAATTATGCTTTTTGTTATTGCGTTGTTCACATAATTGGATAAACTCTTGACTAGTTTTAGTTAGGTATGTTAATTGGATTAACCACCTAAGTTAGTAACTAGTACACGCTCGTTTGATGCAATTTATGTATTATTGCTCGTATTGTTTGTAAAAATTACATGGGTCATTTACTTTAGAACTGAATGGGTGAATGGGATATTGTAAATGTTCTTATGCAAGTTTTTACAAAAGGCAACTAGTATGGTCCGACTAGGATAGTAAATACGGACTACGTTCTATTATGTATTTTTGTAAATCTAAATACGGACTGCGTGTCGTTAAGTATTTTTGTACTTAGATTATTTAGATTACTCCTAATTTCTAGTAGTTTCATGCGTGATGGTGAAGTCTAAAGATGGTGTTTCTAAGAAGACGGAGCCAAAAGATGCGATGGTGACCTTGAAGATTAGACGCTTCGAGATTCAAGGGGTCATGCTAGTTTGCCATGCGTCATTAATTATCTTTTTATATATTGCTTATATATGATGATGTTAGATGCATGTTTAGGTTTTCGAATGTTGAATGATAAGTTAAGTTCACTTAAATCAAACCAACATAGAAACCCTAAGTCCCAAAGAAAATTGAGTTAAAATTGTCATTCCAAAATGACACTTACCGAAACTTTGAGAGTAGGTAATGGGCTATGCCAAAGCAACGCATTACCACTTTCCTAGGGAAGTACGGTATACTAGGTATATGCGTTAGTTTTGGTTAAACTCAACGATATCATTAAGGAGTCCTTAGATGTCGTGGCAAAGGAGATAATCGTCAAGAAAGCATTAGATGCGACGATTTGTCAAACCAAGAGTAGTTTGGAACTATTAGCAATTAGATTGCTTACCTTAAAATAATAAGTGTTAAGACAAGCCAAACCATGCTTAATCACTTATTGATTTTTGGAATCGTTTTATTCTCGCTAAAATGGGACAACTTATGAATGTGTGAATAAAACTTTAATAAGTTAATTAAAATTGCTAGTTTGCATGTATTTCAAAGCTTATTATGTTATCTTGATGAATGGTTATACTTTGCACATATATTTGTAGAATTCTAAATCAAATTATAATGTTTTCAATGATTGGTAAAGGAAATCTTTTGAGAATAGTTCTCAAAGATAGAAAAGGCATTTCTAAAATATAACTTCTCATAAATGACTTTTATGGCTAAGTCCAAAAGGACGGCTGGACATCACACTAGTAGAAAAAATGACAAAGGCACCCCACCTTTGGCACCGGAGGGATTAGAAAATTAGCTTTTGGCACCGGTTCCAGCCAAACCGCTGGCAAATAAAAAGATATTTTTTTCAAAAAAAAAAGGGGGGGAGAAAGGGATTTGGCACCGGTTCGGTTCGAACCGGTGCGAAATCTATTGTAAAATAAAAAAAATTAAAAAACCCGGATATACTCTTTCTTTCTCTTGCTTTCATTTCCTCGATCTTTCCTCCTCTCTTATCTGATCTGCCTCTCTCTCTCTTCCATTGAAGCGTACTCGAATTTCTCCATTGAAGGGGCTTCAGAGCTTTCTCTCAGCACTTTCCTCAAACTCCTTCTCTCTCCTTCGATCTCTATAACTGCCACTTTCCCTTTCCTTTCATCTCTCTTTCGATCTCCTTCTCCTTCTCTCTTTGAGGTTAGGGATTCTGGGTGCGTCTATTTTGAATCAATTCGATGTGCGTGCGTCTTCAACAACAACAAATTCGAATCAATTTCGAACCAAAAATCAGAAATTCGAGGTTAGGGTTTCTGGGTTATTTAGCTTTACGTTATATTGTAGCAGTTCTGAGCTTTCTCCTCCATTGAAACAACTTCTGAGGTAATGTTTTTTAATCAATGAAGTTTTTTAATCAATGAATATCAATTTTGCTAATTATTTGTGTTAGTATAGTTAATCTAGGGTTTTACCATTGCTAAAATTGTGCTATTGGCTTGTTTATTTAGGGTTTGATACGAATTGCTGGATTCTCTCTTCTGCTCGATTATCTGTTGAGTAATCACCCAAATCGAAAGTTTCAGGTATCAATTTTATTATTATATGTTGAGTTTCAGGTGTCAAATTCTTAGTTGTATTCTTTGATTGAACTAGTATTAGTATTATGAATTGATTGATTGATTTAATGTTTGAAGGAATGTAGTTTTTTGGACGGACGGCTATGATGCTGATGAACAGATAAAGTTATAATTTTTTAAAATAGTTATGTATTTTGGATTGGCTTAAAAGAGATAGTACATTGAAGATTGGCTTAAATGTATATTTTTATGAATATTTGAGTATAGAACTTCACTCCTACAGGCTACAGCCTTTCATTTCTCTACTAACGGTTGTTATTGTGTTTAAAGTCGATATAGAAAACAACATTTCACTTTGTCCTTGTTCAGGATATTGTTTGCCTCAATTCTCATTATTTTGTTTGATTGGATGTTTGATTGTTTCAGTTTTAATTTGGATGTTTGATTGTTTGTTTTGGTGAGGATTAGCTGGGTTTGAATTTAAGGTTTTATTAGTGAATTTAGTAATTAGACCCAATATCATTTTTTTATGAATTTGTGGAACAGGAAATTAGGGTTGGATTTGGCTGATTTTTGCTAGAGACCAGTAACTGATTTTGGCTTGTTTAGCCTCCTGCAGTCCTGCTTTTCAAAGTTTAGCTTTTGAGATTTGAGAATAATGATGAAAAAGTAATAAGGATGATGAAAAAGTAAAGTTTGCACATATGCTTATTTTGGTGGACTTATGGTTACTGTTTATCTTGCAGTTTTCTAAGGATGGTGTGAAGTATATTGAAGAGATAAAAATGAGAGTGAACCTTGTTATCCCAACTTCACCATCTCCAGAGTTGTTACCCCTCAACGAAACAGTGAAATAGGTAACAATTTCTGACATTTGAAGTTTCTGGTTACATTGACTTATTTTTGATATGTTATGCCCCCTGAATAAAGATAGCAAATTTCATTTTATTGATCTTTTAAATATCAAGATGATTAGCAAGAGTTTGGTGGTGTTTATTCCCCCCTTTTTTTTTATGTTGCTGGTTAATGATCATGTTGAGTCTAAAACAGTAAACCAGGAGGAATTGAAGCCAGTTACAATCCATATGGATGTTCCTCGATCTCAAGATGTAAAATCAGAACCAATTAACCAGATGACTCTAGTTTGAAGAAAGATGTTGAGACTCCTGAGCGAGAGTTTCTGATCCGTGTTTCTTTTATTAATCTTTTATTAAGTTTTCTGGTTCAAGTATATATTTCAGGGTTTACTTATGAGTAGAATTGTATTTAACTGAATCCTGTGATTTCAGATTATCAATGATTTGCTTAATCCAACTGGTAAGAATCTACGTGTAAGAGAAGATGCCCAGGTTTGTGTTGGTTTCAGTTATTGGCTAGAATATAATCTTTCCATATTATGTCTGTTTTTGGCTCTTAGTGTTATGTCTTTGCTGTTGCTCCATTATTTTACTACATTTATTGGAATCATTAGCTGGTTTGTCGTCCATTTGAGACGATCTCAGTAATCTAAAGTGGCTTATAAAAATCTCTCTAAGTAAGACCATGATCTATAATTTGGTGTATGAAAACCATATGAGGTATCTTTAGTAACCTTCTTGAAGATATGAAGTGAGTCTGCTTCAAATATGTAATGTAAATTTAAATGTTTGCTATAGGTAATTGAACAGAAGGGCCTTGATATGGTGCATGTGATTGGAGCTTGTTATCAAAGGAAGTTGGGGACTACTGCTTGAGTCCGATACCTTCTAGAGGGTATAGTTGTGCTTCTATCTTGCGTCAAGAATTCCTTTTATTTTTTCCTCTTCTGATTTTTGAAATTATATTATTCTAATAGCAAAAAACAGAGTGATTGCACCTTTATAGAGTTTTAAGGTATCAGCCTAAATTATGCTTTTTCTTCCTTGCAGATGCCGTAAGGATGTTGTGGAGTCGATACATAGTTATCTTATGAAGGTAATAGAATGACCTAAATTTTTGTTGGCCAGTGTTTAAATAACAAAAATAGGAATTGATCTTCCAGATTCACTACTGCATTGACATAATTTGAATGTGTCACTCTTGAAACTTAATCTTTTACTCTCAATGGGAATATGTCTTGTAAATTTATCATCATTTTTTGTATGTTAGATATAGTCGCAATAATTTATACAAACATCTTTCAGGATTCATGACATATGATGGTCTCGAGAGTTGCATTTTGAACAGTCGACTGTACACAAGTGAGAATTCAATCTGTGGGGAAAATGATTGTCCAGCAAACTCTTTTAATGGAGGAGAAACCAGCTGCTCATTAAGCAAAGATGCTTTTGGATCTTTCTTTTCTGATAGGACTATGAAGAGGAACCATGAAGAAACAGATGAGTGGAGTGTCCCAGAAAGCCCAGAACATATTTTGGTAAGTAAATTTTTAAGCTTGTTTTTCTATTTTTGGTTCTGTGATCTTAATTTATCTTCTGCATTTTCTGTCAGGTTCCTTTGCACCAGATGCATAGATGGATGCAGTCAAGTCTTATTTGGGAATTGCTACTGCCTTTTATCTTTGATTGTGTAGTTTATTTTTTTTTTTTTTCAGTTTTGTTAAAGTGTAATATTACAAGTTATTGAAGAAAATATATGTGTTTTATGTATATTATGATTATATATAAGTATTTGGTACAATTTAAGTGAAAAAAATGCAAAAAAAAAAAAAAAAAAAAAAAAATTATTTTTTTTGGGCATTTTTGGCACCGGTTTTGGAAAAGAACCGGTGCTAAAAAGTTTTTTTAAAAATTATTTTGGGGACTTTTGGCACCGGTTCTAAGTCAAAACCGGTGCCTATTGTACTGAAATAAAAAAAAAAAAAAAAAACGTGCCATGCGTAATTGGCACCGGTTAACCAGTGCCAAATCTTTAAATAGCCACCGGTTTTGAACCGTTGCCAAATCTTCAGAGATTTGGCATCCCTTAAATACTCAACGGTTCAAAATTGGTGCCCATAGGGTGGTTTGAACCGGTGCCTATTTATGTTTTTCGCCTAGTGTCATGTATTCAAAATACTAGTTAGTTTTAATAAACATGAAATATTGAGTTGAAAACTCAATTTGTAAATAGTTGACAGCCGACATATCTTTTCGCTTTATACACTAATGAGTAGGAATCATTAATGTAATGGTTCAAGCACGAATTAAAAGAAAATAACTTTGTTTTACGGCGCATTAGATGCTTAATTATGCCTGACAAAGTATAAAAGTCAAAACACTTAAAGAAGAGGTTCTTAAAGTAATGAGATAATGTATGATAAGAAATATAGGAAATAAGGAACAAAGAAAAGAAATTAAAGATTCCAATTCTAACTAAGAGTTCATGTTATCATAGTTAACTTAGAAACTTATCTTCACAAGTATTAGATAGTGCTTGAGTGTTCCATTTTGAAGTAACCTCATAATCATTTAAGTTAAGCTAAGTTATTGACTTACGAGCTTGGAATGAAGCAAGTGGTGCTACATGAGTTGTAAGGTTCTCTGCTTTGTTTAAAGACCTTTTAAAGCTAAGGCTGGAACAAATATGGTTATTGTGTTCCATAATCAGCAAACATTCTGTTTACACACAGAAAGACTTACATTCAAAGTAAAAAAAAAAACAATATTTGTTGGTTTTATTTGAATGGCATGATTGTTTAAGCCATGAGTCAAGAATGCTTGATTATAAACAACCATTTCCGTAACATAAACTTACAAGGTTCAAATCATGGACATGATTTGTGTTCCAACTATCTTTAGCAATGTCACATCAATAAGAACATTCTCAAGGCCCTATAAGATAGACTCTTGAAAGTTTATCGATTTGGAATCGTTCTAAGACAAGGAAGTCTTACTTGTTGAAACCGACAAAGAAAGGAGCTATTGTGCTTGGTATAGACAATTGATTCCAAAAGCTAAAGATGATTCCATTACTTCAATGTTTTCACAAAAATTTGAATGAATATGGCTATATTCATCAAATGTGAAACAAACTGGATCTGGAGTAGCTCAAAAGTTCAGGGAAGTATAGAATCGACTTGGCAAGATATCAAAATGTCTAGATTAGATCGAGTGATGTTTGCTTGAGCCAAGAGTGATCATGTCAAGGTTATGAAATTGGAATTTCATAATCAGCTCCACAAAGAATATATTATGTCTTGACGGAGACCTCGAAGCCATTTGGAAATGACTCGAACAAATGATGAATCACATCCCTTCCTATAAAGTTTATAAACATATGCACCAATGACTAATATTACACTAAACAATGTCGAAGCTAAGAAAAGACACCATACTTAATTATGGATAGAAATAGTTTCTAGCGTCTTTTCAAGTATATGTCTAGGACTCTTAGCCTTAGTGGGAGCTCATTGGCTCAGTGGGAGCTAAATGGCTCAATAAGGGCTAAGGTAGCTCAAGTGAGAGATAACTGTTTGTTTTACAACGAACTTTTATCCAAAGACAATATACAAGTCTCTTTGTAAGCATTCAAGTGAGACTAGGGGCATTACTTCCACAAATAATATTGAGAACATAGTACTTGTTGCTCTAAGAGGTGTCTTTCTGCAAAGTAACACATTTCCAAAACGACAAGTGGGAGGAAAATGAACTCGATGACTATCGAGATGGGCAACAAAATAGAATTGAGAATCTCGGAAGACTTTAGAAGGGCTTCATGAGAACGATTGATCAAGAATACTCAAAGGACTTTATAAGTGTCTGAGAATCCATTACTCACAAAACTTTAAAAGTGTTGGAGTAAGATCAAAACAATCAAAGGGCTTTAAAATCGCCTTGAAACTCAGTGTTTGATGCAATTATCCCGTATAGGTATAGAATTCGCCAAAAGGCTTAGATTGAATCCTATAAAGTTTCTATTAAGTTAGAAATGAACCTATGACTTACAAGCATACTATTTACTATTGGATAGTAAGGGAATAGTTCCTTGTAAGATAGCTACGACAAATACGAATTCCGAAATGGTTAGAGGCATAAAATCCGAAATGGAATCCATGTTTGGAAATCGTGTTTGAAACTTGATTATTTTGCATGAAGGGTAAAGACCCATCAATCGCAAATAAGTTTTCAAGGAGAAAACTAACAAATATGGAAGTTTATAAACATACATAGCTAGATTAGTTAAAAAGGTTACAATTAAATTCACGGCATTGATTTTAATGAAACCCATTCACTAATCGGAATGCATAAGTCTTTTAGTGATTATTCTAGAAAAAATTGCGCATATGAAATATGGCAAAATAGATATCAAAACCACCTTCCCAAAATGTAATTTTTGGGAGAGACTATGGATTTAGTCTAAGGGAATTGTAAATCTAAATATTGCTAGATTTGAAAGCAAGCTTAAGAAGTCCATTAGTGGATTGAGGGAAGCATGTAGGAATTGGAACATGTTTTCTCATAAAGGTTGGTTTATTGAAAAACATAGAAAATCTTTTAGATAAGAAGTTTAGTGGGAGCAAAAGTCAATTTTGTAAGGTCCAACAAGAAGTTTACGAACTCTACAGTGAAATGACTATCAAATGCTAAATGTTTATATTTGAAGTATATTTTTCAAAAATGGACCAAGCTAAGACGACACTAGTACATAGTGGGAATTAAGATCTATTGAATAAACTTAATGAAATGTTTGAACGAGTAAAGGAATTTACCGTGTTAAACATGAAGAACCTGAAAAGCCTTTTGACCCATATGTATAAAACTAAGCAAATGTTTGAACTAAGTATAATTTAGGCAAATACTAAGTCAAACAAGAAAGACTCTAGTAGAGACTTTCAACCGTATCATATAGCATGCTTAGAATGAGTTGCATGCTATGATATGGAATCGTCCCATGACTTGCATGCTTAGAGCATGACAAGCATAAAGTACCAATCGACTTGAATCTAAATAACGGATCATTAGATTATGATCAAGAACATCTAAAGTGCTTAGTTAAGTAAAAGAATGAGTTCTTGATACATGGAATCAAATATAATTTGAGTATTTATGTGGCGAGCACAACCTTAACAAGGATTAGATCCTTAATGAGGAAGCCATTCATAAGCATGAGCTTAGATGCGTTGTGGCTTGAGAATGGCAACACGGACTTATGTCTATATGTATTGTGCAGAAATTTATGATAAAATTCCATAATCACAAATGATCTCAAATCACTGTGAACTGGTTGGAGTGAAATCCAAGCAAAGCATCATTAGGAAGTCTACTTAAATATATGTTGAGAGCATTATTGCCTTGGAGGCAATAAAAGGGAAGTTGTTCAATGTATAGTTCACATTTGAACGTTTGATAATTATAGGTTGCCAAATTTAAGATCTCAAATCATGAAAATGAGTGGGAGCCATCACTTGGGAAATATATCCTAAATCACATGTAATCCGTAACACACTCGAATTTTATCATCTTCTTATGAAAGTGTTCGATAATGAAGATGCTAAGATTTGCAAAGTAATGATAACGAAACCTGTAAAATAAGTGAACCACAACATTCACAATTGCACAAAAGAAATCAAGCATATTAGATATGGGTGTGATTTCTATAAATGTTTTGTAAAGAGTATTTGTAGACATCTGATTGTGTCTCCCCAAAAACCAAACCCGGTGATGAGTACCTTTCACTTCTTTGATTATCGAGTTAGGTGAAGAGTTGAAAAGTCTCGTGAATTTCCCTTTAGCCTTGACCATTTATAACCTTTCCTTAAACGTTTTAATCCAAACTCATTTATTTCGTGTCTTTGAAAATTATTCATTTCGTGTCTTCTTTATAAAAACGTCAAATCCAGTCTCTTTTGGTCCATAATCTCAGTCCAATTATTCTTTAGACAGATGGGGCTTGAAAAGAGCTTTCCAATGATATATTATAAGCCCAAATCTGACTTATAACTAAGAAGTTATGGCTAAAATACTAAATCGAGCCTAAACTAAGCGTTACCTGTGGCCCAATGATCATGTGGAGGGTCCATTTACCTTAATCTCATTCCTAAACCAATCAGGATTTATTACAAGCTTCTAGAATCTTCTAGAAGGTTTTTTTCAATCCTAAATCCATTAGGATTTATTGTGAGCTTCTAGAATCCTCTAGAAGGTTCTAATTTATCCTTTTTTTGATAAGATAAAGATTTAAGAATTTACATCGGATAAAACATCTGTTTTTCAATGATCCTAATCCCTGTTAAATTAGAACACATACGGAAATTTGATTAACCCAATGAAATTTGATTCTGAACGAATTTTATCTTTCCAAAACCATTGCTAAGCGACAGCATCATCGCGCCGCGACAAGTCTGTCACGCCGCGATGGTCCTGTCGCGCCGCGATGAGATGCGTTTTACTCCGAGTCTAATTCTGACTCTTTTCCGATCCTTCGACCCTCTTTTTTCCTTCTAAATAGAGGTCGTATGACCCCGTTTTCATTCACCAACTCATTATCTATTCCCTTCTCTAATACTTTCTCTCTCTCTTGATTCTTTTCTTAGCCTAGCCTAAACAAGTCCTAACACACATCCTTGATACTTTTCCCTAATCAAACACCATACCTCCTTCACGAGCTTTGAATACTCCTAGCCAATCTAAAAGTTACCTTCGACCTTGACGTGAAAGCTGATAGCTCTGAGGGTTTGGTCCCAATCTATATTTCAATTCTTATTTGATTTCATCTTTCTTGAAGTTTACTAACGTGTGTATTGTTTTGATAGAAAGAGATACGAGGCATCAAAGTAAGTAATTCGATTACTTGATTGTTCTTTTAATAGGAATCATGCTTAGAATATTATATTATTCCTAGTATCATGTTTAGGGTGTTAATTAATATTGCTAATATCATGTTGATTTCTATTATCATGTTTCGGATGCTTTTTTATGATTTCTAGTATCATGTTTAGGCCAAAACTTTGATCTTTATTATTAGTGACATGCTAGGTTTTGTTATTGATCTGTTTAGTATCATGCCTAGGATCTTACTAATAACGTGTTGATGTTATCATTATGATGATGATTGTTGTGTAGATTATTACATTGCTTGATTATTCGTGATTCATTGTTATTGCTTGATCACGCCCCTTCTTGCAGGTTTAAAGGGAATTGTACTTGAAATCACGCCTAATAAGATAATTAATAATTTGTTTTAGGCTTAATATGATTTTAATTCAAGTGATCGCCAATAATAGATTTATTTGTGCATTAATAATCAACCAACGTAGATTAAATATGCTTAGGATTAATTTGGTGTATGTATGTTGATTGAAAAGCGCACATGAATATCATAGGAATTAAATAGAGGCCGATTTAGGGCGGGTTCAATCTCTTTTATAGGTTGGATTCTACCATCATCCTCGAATATCCATGGTTCCGAACCACTATGGAGTTAGCGATCTCCGTGATCGTGAATGGGGTGTAACCTTCACACCCGTGAACAATTTACAAGTTCCTAAAACTTGTTGGCGACTCTTTTATCTCAAGCTTCCTTCCCTTTGGACGCCACCATGCTTAAAAACATGTTCAGAGTGGGGCTCAAGGTTGAGTTTGAAAAATTCCCTACAGTATTACTCTTGAAACATTTGGGAAAACCATTTATCATAAGATGAAACGTTGAAAAGTTTCATAGTGGAATAAATATGCTTATTATTCCATGATCATTTAATTGTGGTTTAGAATTAAATGGTAAGTGACAAGCGCACTTTAGGGCGCGTTTTAGAGCATATTTTAGGATGATTTTGGATGTATTTGGGGCCGTTTTGGCCGATTATTGCCTTGTTATGCTTACGTTCCCCATACTACGTGCTTCACGGGTTTTCGGTTTGTTTTTGATGTGTTTTCAGGTAATATCAACCGAGTTTAATCGGATCCCGAGCCCTTGATGCGTCACCGAGCTAGCCTTGACCGAAGTCCGAGGAGTTAGGGAAGTTCAAGTGCCATGCATTGATTACATAGCACAGGCAGCACGGCCGTGTTACCATAGGCACACCCGTGCTCGCCTATAAGCAAGCAACCCAAGGCAAGGCAGCACGGCCGTGCTGACCCAGGGTTAACTGCGCGCTTGACTTCTCCGAATTAGAAGACGTATATAAGGCCCAAATTTAAGAGGTTTTGAAGACAGTTTTTAGAGAGTTTTTGGAGAGCCTTTGTAGAGAGTTATTGGAGAACGTTCTTAGTATTAGAGATTCATTAGTTTTCCTAGAGATTATTCTAGCGATTTTAGTTTTCTTGGATTGATTTGAAGCAAGATTTGTGAAGATTCTTTGTATTATTCATTGACGACGGATATCAAAGTTCTGAACTTTTCTATTGATTCGCATCAATACAATTGGTATTATTCATTCTTGTTTATTAATCAAGCTTTATTATTCCTTAATCAGAATTCATGTTTATATCTATTATGCTTTTGGAATTCATTATTGCTTTGATTATGAATATGTGTGAGTAGTCTCCTAGCTAGGGTTTCGGGATGAAACCCAGCCTAGGTAATCTATGTAATTGAGGATTGATTTTGATAAACGGATTGTGATTAAATTGATTATATGCGATTGCATGTTAATTCATTATAATAGGAGTAGCTAACCTAGAATCTTGAATTTGATTGCATGATATCCTTGATTTGAACAAGAGATTGTGAATTGAGTTTTTCATTATTGAATGTGGATTGATTATGTATCGAGTAATGTTAAGTGCATGAGAAATCCAAGCTTAGTATTGCCCGTTGTCTTCCTACCTCATGATATTGATCGGACATTTAGTCTTTGCATATCCCGTTTGTCTCTATGATTCCTTGTTGCGTAGTTACCGATGGTTTGGTGAATTCCCGTTCTCCCTAGTGTCTTAGTTTATTGATTTATTCCATCTTATTAGTAGTATTTTAGAACACCATTTTCCATTGATTTCGAACTAGCTTAGGTTTAAGATTGATTTGCAATTACTCTCGTTCCTCGTGGACCGAACCTTTATTTGCCATTGTACTTGGTTATAGGGTGTTCGTATAAGTATTTTTTGATTGAGAGTTAGATTGTAGCGACCGATTTAACCCTTGTCAAAATGGCGCCGTTGCCGGGGAGCGGTGTTTGTTAATTGCTTTTTGATTTCTTGAGTCTAGTTCTTAAAACAAAAATACAAAAAGATTTTTCTTTTTGGCTACACTTGTAGCCCTGCTATTTAATTGGTTTGGTTAGTGTGTATGCGCAGGTCTAAACAGAGAGAATTAATACCCTTCGATCCAGAAATCGAAAGAACTTTGAAGAGCAATCGTAAATCTCGATTGACGTCATCAAACTCTCAAGGAAAGGAACACAACACACAACAGGTTCCAATGGAAGAAATACCGCGCCATCCTAATCGGCCAGCACCACGACCCCTTAAGGAGTTGGGAACTCCTGGGGCGTATAGAGCTTCAAGTGGGATTGCTCCACCCACTACTGAGGCCAATGATTTCGAGATCCGGCCGGCTATGATCACCCTCATCGAGAGAAGGCAGTTTAGTGGTGCCAAGCATGAGAGCCCTTTGGCTCATTTGAACGAATTTGAGAAGTACTGCAATACCATCAAGGTTAATGGGGTGAATCAAGAGTTCGTGAGATTGAAGCTTTTCCCCTTTTCACTTATTGGGAGAGCTCTCGAATGGTTAGAGAAGGAGGTGAAGCCGAACTCTCTACACACTTGGGATGATGTCACGACAGCATTCTTGGGAAGATTTTATTCCCAAAAGAAGACGGCCGATGCTAGAGCTTTAATCCAGGGATTTCGGCAAAGGAGTGGGGAGTCAATCTACGAAGCATGGGAAAGGTACAAGGAGTACCAAAGAGAGTGCCCACACCACGGAATCCCAACATATCAAGTTTTACAGATATTCTATGGAGGATTAAGTCCTCAAGGGAAAACCAGTTTGGATGCGGGAGCAGGTGGCCCAATAATGAACAAAACTGAAGAGCAAGTCATAGATATTATCGAAGATGTGGTACGACACCACATGGATTGGCAAGATGGAGAGCGAGAGGCCACAAGCAAGAGTGGAGGAGCGGTCTATTCGGTAGACCATCTTAATGCAATCGGGAATTTGACATCACAAATGGTAAATCTAGGTAAGGAAATGTCAATTATCAAGGAGAAGCTCAACGCTCCACCGCATCAAAATCTTCCATCCCATTCTAAGGGAGCAGGTATGCACTCTAACTCTAATAATATGCCTGCTGGATGTATATTCTGTGAGAACTGTGGGTCTTATGACCATGATACCTCTGCCTGCAACGTAGATTCCCAATTTCAATCCACCTATAATGATGGTAATGAGTGTGATAATGAACAAGTCAATGCCTTGTCTTATGATAATGGACCTAGGAATGACAATAACAGATATTTACCACCTAATCAAAGAGGGAACAATTATAATCAACAGGGTAATTATTCTGACTACCAACAACAAAACCAGTGGGGAAACAGGAACCAAAGGGACCAAAATCCCCAAGGGTCCTATAATCAACATGGTAATTTTGGTAATCAGAATAATTACCAACAAAATGCAGGTAACCAAGGTAATCAAGGGCAATACAATCAGAACATGAATTCCAATAACAGGGGAAATTGGAATAACAATGGTAACAGGAACAACTTCCAAAATCAAAATCCCCAACAGTCTAATGCGCGTGGTTCCCGAGCCTCTAATGACAACTACAATGCTCAAGGACCATCGCAAAGGACTAGTTTAGAGGAGATGATGGAAGCGCAGACCAAAATGTTCAACACTTTCATGGCCACCAGTGACAAAAAGTTTAATGAAGTGATGACACATAATAAAATGCTTGAAACCCAGATTTCTCAGTTGGCTAGTGCTATAAAGGATGGGGTTGGAGTGTCAAAACTCCCACCTCAAGGTATTGACCCTAAAAACTCTGTAAATGCTATCACCACTAGGAGTGGAAAGACATTGAGGGGGAGCGATGAAGTAGTACCCCCTAGGAGTCAATCGGTGACTACACCTACCACTGATACTGTTATAGAGAGTGAGGAGGAGAGGACCAGCGAGAATGACAAGACTGTAGAGGTCCTAAATGAAAAGGAAGTGACACAAGTCAAAGAACCCGATCTACTGCAAAAACTTCCTTACCCCTATAAGTTTGTGAGACATAAGTTGGATGCTCAATTCGGTAAGTTTCTAGAGACTTTGAAGCAAATTCACCTTTCCATACCATTCACCGACGCTATAAAACAAATGCCTAACTATGCTAGGTTTTTGAAAGATATTTTGAGTGGCAGGAGGAATTGTGATGGGGTGGAAACTGTTAACCTCACCGCGAATTGTAGTGCAATCATCATGAACAAGATGCCTCCCAAATTGGGAGACCCAGGTAATTTCTCAATCCCTTGTGCTATTAATAAAATGAAAATTGATAATGCATTATGTGATCTTGGGGCTAGTGTTAGTCTTATGCCATATTCTGTATATCAAAGATTAGGGGTAGGAGAACTTCTTCCTACCAACATTACCCTACAGTTAGCTGATCGTTCGATCAAATTTCCTAAGGGTAAGGTAGAAGATGTTCCCCTACGAGTCGGGAAATTTGTGATACCTGTGGATTTTGTAGTTTTGGAAATGGATGAAGATAATCATATACCTATTATTCTTGGGCGACCTTTCCTAGCTACCTCTGGTGCTCTCATTGATGTGAAGAGTGCCAAAATTTCTTTAAAGGTAGGAGAGGAGGTCCTTGAATTTGATCTGAATAAAAGCATGCAATATCCTTTGTCTACTTCCGAAAACTGCATGATGATTGACACTATCGATTCGATTGTCTCTAGTATGCATACACTATTGCTTTCTACTGACCATGATCTTGAGCCAAGTGATACCGATGAGAGCAGGTACATAGAGGAGCAAATGCTAGAGGAAGATGATGGTGATAACGGTTTCAAGGAAATTACACCCATGTATGCACTTGCTATGGCCACCACAAAAGAGGTACACGAGTCCCCAAAGGTAGAATTGAAACCTCTACCATCACATCTAAGGTACGAATTTCTTGGCCCTGATTCAACTTATCCTGTCATTGTGAATTCTTCTTTAGATGCGGATCAAACTCGGAAGTTGTGTGATGTATTGAGAAAGCATCAAGGTGCCATAGGCTACACCATTGATAACCTCAAGGGTATTAGCCCCGCTATATGTATGCATCACATAACTCTCGAGGATGGTGCGAGGCCTTCTATTGAGAGACAGAGGAAACTCAATCCTCAAATGGGGGAGGTGGTGAAGAAGGAGATCACCAAACTCCTTGATGCAGGTATCATTTTCCCCATTTCAAGCTCTAGATGGGTTTCCCCTGTGCATGTTGTCCCTAAGAAGGGGGGAATGACTGTAGTTGAGAATGAGAATGGTGAGCTCATCTCAACTAGAACGGTGACCGGTTGGCGGATGTGCATAGACTATAGACGTCTAAACGCATCTACCAAAAAGGACCATTTTCCCCTCCCTTTTATTGATCAAATGCTCGAAAGACTAACTAGGCAAAAGTATTATTGCTTTCTTGACGGTTATTCGGGGTTTTTCCAAATACCTATAAACCCGGATGACCAAGAGAAGACAACTTTTACTTGTCCATATGGTACTTTTGCCTACAGGAGAATGCCTTTTGGACTTTGCAATGCACCGGGCACCTTTCAACGGTGTATGATGAGCATTTTTGGGGACATGTTGGAAGCCGAGATGGAGGTTTTCATGGACGATTTTTCTGTTGGAGGAGCCTCCTTTGATGATTGCCTAGTGAACTTAGGGAAGTGCCTACAACGGTGTGAGAGAGTGAATTTAGTCCTGAACTGGGAGAAGTGTCACTTTATGGTTGAAGAAGGTATTGTCCTCGGTCACAAGATCTCAAATGCAGGCATAGAGGTGGACAAAGCAAAGGTTGAAGTTATAGCAAAGCTACCACCACCGGTCAATGCAAAAGGGGTAAGACAATTCCTAGGGCATGCGGGGTTCTACAGGCGATTCATAAAAGATTTCTCTCTTATAGCGAAGCCTTTGACTGCCCTATTGCAAAAGGAAGTCGACTTCAAGTTCGACAAAGAGTGCCTACAAGCTTTTAACACACTTAAGAAAGCTTTGATTTCGGCACCGATTGTGCAAGGACCACGGTGGGATCTACCTTTTGAGTTGATGTGCGATGCTAGTGATACGGCTATTGGAGGTGTTCTTGGGCAACGAGTTGAGAAGAGGCTTCACGTGATCTATTACATGTCCAAAACCTTAAATGAAGCACAAAGGAACTACACCACCACAGAGAAAGAGTTCCTAGCCATTGTTCATGCATTTGAAAAATTTTGGGACTACCTCATTGGTTCCAAAACAATTGTTTACACTGACCATGCAGCCATCAAGTACCTAATTTCGAAGAAGGAATCCAAACCACGCCTCCTCCGATGGGTCCTCTCTTTCCAACAATTTCATGTGGAGATCCGGGACAAGAAGGGAGCCGAGAATGTGGTTGCGGATCACCTTTCGCGCATGGAGAGGGAGCAACAAGAAGATGATGGGCTGCCCATTTGTGATGAGTTGAAGGATGATGTTTTATACCTCCTCAAAGAGAAGATTCTACCATGGTTTGCGGATATGGTAAACTACTTGGCTTGTGAGGAGTTTCCCCCCGATTACTCCAAGAACCAACGGAAGAAGATTAGGAGAGATGCAAGGCATTACATATGGGATGATCCAATTTTGTTCAAGAGAGGTGTAGATGGTCTCCTAAGAAGGTGCGTTCCTGAGGAAGAAGTTCATAGTGTACTGAAAATGTGCCACTCCGACCCTTGCGGAGGTCACATGGGGGCTAATAAAACAGCCCAAAAGGTTTTGCAATGTGGGCTATGGTGGCCCCATATCTTTAGGGACGCGTGGGCATTTGTGAAGACTTGCGACGCTTGCCAACGGAGTGGAAACATTTCCAAGAAGAATGAAATGCCTCAACAACCCATACTTGAACTTGAGATCTTTGATGTGTGGGGCATTGACTTCATGGGACCCTTCCCTTCCTCCCGTGGGAACCAATACATACTTGTGGCTGTGGATTACGTGTCTAAGTGGGTGGAAGCAATTGCCTCCCCTACAAATGATCACAAGGTGGTGGTGAAACTTTTCAAGAAGATTATCTTTCCAAGGTTCGGGGTTCCTAGGGCGGTTATAAGCGACAACGGGTCACACTTTGTGCATGGGGCCTTTCAAAGGATGCTTCGAAAGAATGTAGTACATCAAAGGTTCGGGACAACCTATCACCCTCAATCTAGTGGGCAAGCGGAAGTCTCCAATCGACAGATAAAGTCCATCCTTGAGAAGACAGTGGCGAAAAATAGGAAGGATTGGTCCGATAAGCTTGATGATGCACTTTGGGCATACCGGACTGCTTTCAAGACCCCAATAGGCACCACCCCATACCGCTTGGTCTACGGGAAAGCATGTCACCTCCCGGTCGAACTAGAGCACCGCGCTCAATGGGCTATCAAGAAGATAAATTTTGATCTAGCAAGCGCGGGAGAGCAACGGATGTTGGACCTTCATGAATTGGAGGAGCTTCGGATGGACGCATATGACAGTGCGAACCTATACAAGTCCCGATCTAAGGAGTTCCATGACCGGAGGATAGAGCGGAAGGTGTTCAATGTTGGTGACAAAGTCCTCCTATATAACTCTTGGATGAAGCTCTTCCCCGGGAAGTTGATGTCAAGATGGAGGGGTCCATTCACTGTCAAAGATGTTTTCCCTTCCGGTGCGGTTGCGCTTTATGATTCTAATGGGTTGCAATCCTTCGTGGTTAATGGGCAAAGGTTGAAGACATACTATGAGGGAGCCCATGTTGGTGTGATAGATGTGTTCAAATGCGGTCACAAGATTTGAATGTGACCACGTCAAGCTATCGACGTTAAACTTAGCGCTTCCGGGAGGCAACCCGATTTTTCTTGCTTTTACTAGAATAGTTTCTTTTGTTTTGTTTTGTAGTTGGTTTAGCCCCTAATTTGTGCGAGTTTTGTGTGCTTTTGTGTGTTTTTGTGCAGGTAGAAGATTGGTTAGAAGTCGGAATGGAAAGAGTGATGCGTGCTTTGAAGGAAAAGAAAACCTGCAGACTGCAGCAGACAACACGGCCGTGCCAGAATCTAGCACGGTCGTGCCAGAAACTGGCACGGCCGTGCCAAAATCAGCACGGCCGTGCCAAATCTCAAAACCATCCCAAAACCCCGCTGCCATACTAGCACGGCCGTGCCATTTTGAGCACGGCCGTGTCAAGTACTAGCACGGCCGTGCTAATTCTAGCACGGCCGTGCCATCTGAAACTCAATTTCGCAACACAGCCTGCCAGTGCAACACGGCCGTGCCAAATTTGGCACGGCCGTGCCGAAACTCAGCACGGCCGTGCCAGTTTTAGCACGGCCGTGCAGCGCGGGTTCCGGATAGCTTTTTCGTGTTTTTAAACACAATTTCACTCAAACTCTCTCATTATTCCCCAACTCTCTAACACTCTTTCCTACCCTTTTTCTCTCTAGACTAGCCCAAACCCCAACCTCCTCCCTAAATTCCTCAAATCAAACCCTAAATCCCCTATTCTTCCTTCAAGTTCTCGGTGCCCTCCTTGCATTGGAGCATTTTTCGAGTGATTGGACGCAAATTCGGCCCTCTTTGAGCTCGCCACAACTCCACTTCGTGGAGTCCTCGGTGAATTCGTTCTTAAACTCATTGATTTTCGCATTTTTTGTCCAATTTCATTAGTTTTATTGAATATTTGTTGTTGAATTGTGCTTTATTGTTGCAAGTTTGGGTGAACTAGTAATATTAGGGTAGTACATTGCATGCTAGGATAGTTTCTTGCTTGTTAGTTGGTATATTGTACTTAATTTCTTGAATCAAACATGCCTAGAACAAAGACATCAACTAGGAGACCGGTTCGGGACGATGCATCCTCATCCATGGTTCCACCCACGGTGGACACCATGGGTATTGTTTTTAATAACCCGTCCTTTTTGGACAAATTTTTAGGATTATCCCACCGACCGATCCGGCCTACCAAGTTCTACGACCCTTTAGCCGCTAGGGCTCTAGGGATCGAAAGCGACATGGTTCAACTATTTTCATTTACCAACTTTGATTCTTTCCTTACCATGCATGCTCTCACTTACAAGAGGCTTACCCTCGAATTTCTGTCTTCTTTGTACGTGCATCGGGATGAGAATAACTCACCCCGGTACTTGTCCTTTCAACTAATGAACTCGGGCACCATTCAAATGTCAGTGGCCCAAGTTAATGCCGCTTTTGGGTGGACATCCGACCTGAAATATGGTCCTAAGGATGGCCACTCAAAGCACTACAACCCCGGTTTGTTTTGGCGGCAAATCACGGGGAAGATGGATAGAGATCCCCGTAGGGATAAGGCGACTTCTATCGTCAATCCCGCCTTTCGGTTGTCCCACAGGACCTTCTCCTCTACTATCTTTGCTAGAGGCGACAGTTCGGGTGTAGTCTCCATTAGGGAGCTACAGTTTATTTGGCACCTCACCCGTGGGGACGGGCGTCTAGACATGGGAGCATGGTTACTAGACCACCTCGACGGTGTAGCCCGGGGTAGGGGTGATATTACTATCGGTGGCATGATCACCATTCTTGCGCAATATAATGGGATTGATTTTTCTGAATTGCAGGCTATCCCAGGCACTACGAGGCTTGATATGCGCACCTTGAGAGCCATGCAGTGGCTTGAAGGAACATCCCAGCCGGATTGCTATTTGTGGCTCGTAGCAGGCAAGCCATACGCCTACTTGCCCGATCCGGAGAGGACGGTGGTTTACAACAAGGACAACTGGATCTTCGACCCCGATTTCGCCTGGAACGAGGACGGAGGCACGGAGTATGTAGACCGCAGTCCCCAGCCTCACCAGGGGGACGAGCAGGCCCACGGAGGCCAAGGAGGTGATGATGGTGATGATGGTGATGATGGTGATGATGCTGATGATGATGACGAGGAGGGTGGCCCGGATGCGGCCCAGCAGATCCCAGCGCAAGACTTCACTTGGCTCCGCCAAGGAATGGATGATCTGAGGCTCGAGGTAGCGGGTTTGCGCCGGTCGAACGAGGATATGACCTCTGCTTTCAGAGACCTGAAGAGGAGTGTTGATGATATGGCCTCCCGTTTCCCTTATGGCCCGGGCGGGCCTAGCTCGTGATCTCTTTTCCCTTTCCCTTTAGTTACCTCCCTCTCCTTACTATTGTAAGTCCTTAATGCATAAACATTGAGGACAATGTTTGATTCTAGCTTGGGGGGGGGGGGGTCTTACTTGCATTATTAAACAAAAAAAAAAAAAAAAAAAAAAAAAAAAAAAAAAAAAAAAAATTTTACTGCTTTCCTAGACTAACCTTAACTTGTTTGCTAGTATGTCTTTCCTTTTTGCAGATTGGGAACATTCGAGACGCGGCATGAGTTTGAAGAACGATGTTATGGCCGTTAATTGGAGCTCCCGGAAAGCAAATTTGGTGAGATCTTTTCCTTTCTTTTTGTGTGCTTAGGATAGTTTAGTTTAGGAAGAAGTTGAATGGTTCGAGGATGTTTGATCGGTTCTAAGGAACCTGGGATCGTTGATGT
Organism: Chenopodium berlandieri; assembly: GCA_034703905.1. Lineage (NCBI taxonomy): Eukaryota > Viridiplantae > Streptophyta > Magnoliopsida > Caryophyllales > Amaranthaceae > Chenopodium > Chenopodium berlandieri. The sequence goes on from CM068285.1 coordinate 14,649,539, forward strand.
TGATATCATTCGATCACTTGTTTGTCGATTGGGATTTTATGTGATTTTTATGCCTCGTTATGTGCCTTTCAACCTTTTCAGTTGGCTTAGTTGTACATATGTTTGTGTTAGATAGGAAAAGCTTCTGCTATGAGGATGTGTGGTTTAGCTTATATGATATGCCTCGTAGTCTTTTCCTACGTTTTTGGATCATAATAAACTTGTCTAATTGCATAAACTTTTGGAATAATGCTCATATTTGGATTCGAAACGTGAATGAATGTGTGTGGAATATCTATTTCTACTTAAGCCAGTGATGAATACACAGTTTGAGTCTATTGTTGATCAATGTAGACGAGTCTAGGCGAAGGTAGTTGGTTAGAACACTTTTGTCATGTGAAACTCTATGCCTTTGGGCTGTGGTAAGATGGAGTCGCTTCCCGGTTGTGGATTTGACCCCCTTGATTGGTAGTTGCTTATTTGTTAGATCCCGTGAGGTTTTATTGTTCTAGCCTTCATCATTCTTCTTGAGTGGCATATTTGGATCCTTGATTACGCATGTTTCGATCTTTGTGTTGACTTGTAGCTCCCAAGACCGACTTGACACTTTTAAGGAAGGAAGAGGGCACCTTTTTCATTTTTCTTATTCTTGTTCCTTTTGTTTTGTTACAAATTAATTTTCTTTTTACATCATCTTACTTGCTAACCATGTTGAGCCTTTAATTCCATTCTTGGTTACCCATGTTACAAACCCGATGGCCGATGTTTTACCAACCCTTAGTTGTGAAGCGTTTACCTCGCAAGGTTTGTTTGAGCTTATTGTGTATAAATCAAGAATAATGATCGATAGTTGGCTTGAGCAAGTTTGAAAGTGAGCTTAATTGTAAAGATGTAATATGAAAATTCGTTTTTGAAAAAAAAAAAAAAAAAAAAAAAAGGGAAAAGAAAATCAAAATAAAAAAAGAAAGAAGAGAAAAGCCGTCCGAATTGTGAAAAAGGCAAGGACACATAAATAAAGTTTTGAAGTTTGAAAAAGGTCGTTTGAGTGTGTATTATATGGATAATTTGGGATGTGTGAGAATGTGAATCAATGAGATTGTGGAAAGTGAATTACATCTTTTGAACTATTGTTTTTGAGAATTGTGATTCTTGCGCTTCATTTAGGAATTAACCCCACTTTTTAAATTTTTTTTTTTTTTCACCTACCTTACCCATTGCCAATACATTACAACCCTTTAAGACCCTCAGACTTTAGAGGTGTTCGGTTCTCAAACGGTGGAGGGAGATACCTTTCAACCCTATGGAAAGATTATGCGTAATCGAGATGTCGGGATACCTTTGTTATTTCCTCAAAATATCACTTTTTCTGGTTCCTTCGAGGGATCACGAGGGGCCAATTAGGGTGGTGATTTGAAGCAAAAGGGGAGGACGTGGCCGGTTTGGTTGGGTTTAGAGAAAAGCATGATTTCTTTGTTCTCTATGCTTGGTTTAGGTCTTGTTCGCATTTGATCAACGATATCTTGGATTGTGTGTCTCGTTGCTTGTTTGAGTGAGTTTTCATTCCGTGCATGGTTGTTCTAAGTAGGATCCATTGATTTCATTCCGTGCTTAATTTGATTTGTTCGCAATGGCAAAGTTTATTTGATTTTGTGTGTGTTTCCCTTGGTTTTTGCTCGAGGACTAGCAAAAGTGTAGCTTGGGGGGTTTTGACAAGCGCACTTTAGGGCGCGTTTTAGAGCATATTTTAGGATGATTTTGGATGTATTTGGGGCCGTTTTGGCCGATTATTGCCTTGTTATGCTTACGTTCCCCATACTACGTGCTTCACGGGTTTTCGGTTTGTTTTTGATGTGTTTTCAGGTAATATCAACCGAGTTTAATCGGATCCCGAGCCCTTGATGCGTCACCGAGCTAGCCTTGACCGAAGTCCGAGGAGTTAGGGAAGTTCAAGTGCCATGCATTGATTACATAGCACAGGCAGCACGGCCGTGTTACCATAGGCACACCCGTGCTCGCCTATAAGCAAGCAACCCCAGGCAAGGCAGCACGGCCGTGCTGACCCAGGGTTAACTGCGCGCTTGACTTCTCCGAATTAGAAGACGTATATAAGGCCCAAATTTAAGAGGTTTTGAAGACAGTTTTTAGAGAGTTTTTGGAGAGCCTTTGTAGAGAGTTATTGGAGAACGTTCTTAGTATTAGAGATTCATTAGTTTTCTTAGAGATTATTCTAGCGATTTTAGTTTTCTTGGATTGATTTGAAGCAAGATTTGTGAAGATTCTTTGTATTATTCATTGACGACGGATATCAAAGTTCTGAACTTTTCTATTGATTCGCATCAATACAATTGGTATTATTCATTCTTGTTTATTAATCAAGCTTTATTATTCCTTAATCAGAATTCATGTTTATATCTATTATGCTTTTGGAATTCATTATTGCTTTGATTATGAATATGTGTGAGTAGTCTCCTAGCTAGGGTTTCGGGATGAAACCCAGCCTAGGTAATCTATGTAATTGAGGATTGATTTTGATAAACGGATTGTGATTAAATTGATTATATGCGATTGCATGTTAATTCATTATAATAGGAGTAGCTAACCTAGAATCTTGAATTTGATTGCATGATATCCTTGATTTGAACAAGAGATTGTGAATTGAGTTTTTCATTATTGAATGTGGATTGATTATGTATCGAGTAATGTTAAGTGCATGAGAAATCCAAGCTTAGTATTGCCCGTTGTCTTCCTACCTCATGATATTGATCGGACATTTAGTCTTTGCATATCCCGTTTGTCTCTATGATTCCTTGTTGCGTAGTTACCGATGGTTTGGTGAATTCCCGTTCTCCCTAGTGTCTTAGTTTATTGATTTATTCCATCTTATTAGTAGTATTTTAGAACACCATTTTCCATTGATTTCGAACTAGCTTAGGTTTAAGATTGATTTGCAATTACTCTCGTTCCTCGTGGACCGAACCTTTATTTGCCATTGTACTTGGTTATAGGGTGTTCGTATAAGTATTGTTTGATTGAGAGTTAGATTGTAGCGACCGATTTAACCCTTGTCAGTAAGCCCATTCGATTTGACGATATTCAAAATAGGGTATCAAGACAATGTCTTGGATAAAGAAACACCTATTAAGTGAACATTGAATATCATATTGAAATTATCCCTAATTAAGGTCATTTGAAGTTTAGATGACTAATGACCATATGAGATTAGTGTGTAGTATGATTTATAGCACTGTTTCTTGTGCTATAAGGACATGAATGTCATAAATTATTTGAACAAGTATAGGTTTGGAACTATACCGGATCGACCTATGAGAAATACTTTGAGAGATTTAATAATCGTCATAAGTATATTACTCATTATGGCTATCGGTACCTCTTTCCTCGACTATGAGTATTGTAAGTTCTCTTATTTAAGTACTAGTCCGTTCTGATGTTGTCAAACTTCTGCCGTATAAGGGGATTATAAACGCAACAGTCAGGCGGCTAAGCCTCTTAGTAAAGGAAGTCTAACAATGCAAGACTGGGAATGTCCTCCAATTAACAATAGGAAACATGTCTTTGTTTTTTACAAGGCCTCTTGAAGAGTGAGACTATGAAAATGCATGGCCGTGCTCAAATGGATTTTAGAAATCATCTATATTTGACAGTCAAACTCGGAATGTCGAGAAACACTTCTGGACGTAATAAGGATGACGATAAATCTTACCTTATAGTTTATGAAGAGGCAATAGTGACATAGGAAAAGGGCAATACACATACAGCACACTTGTCCAGAAGGACAAGTGGGAGATTGAAAGGAAAGGTGTCCTTCGAACAAGTGTATTATTCCAATAGAGGGCTCGGATTAATTAGAAAAGCTAATTCATCAGTGAAGTCAAGTGATCGGAATGCCTAGCTGAAGACCGCTTCCGATCAGTAAGATTAATGTATAATTAATCTTACAGCTTGTTCTTGACTGAACCCTAGGGGTCACACCCAATCTTGTAACCGAACAAAGGCGACGAATTAATCCGAAGAATAAATAAGTCGATAAGGATTTTACGAACTCAGACGTCTGATTCTGAGCTTAGAGCGTCAAATCCGAGCATCAAACGCCGATTCGATTCTAGGAATCGACGAGACGACAAAATAATCAAACAACACGATTTAAGGCCAAAATCCCAAAGTCATAGCCTCGCATTATTATCCTAGCATCGTGCTAGTCATACGTGGGCTAGGCCATGGGGGTGCTAGTCGCAAAGCGCTAGCATGGCTGCTAGGCGGTGCCACCATGCGCAGCATGGCAGCCAGCCCAGCACGCCATGTGCGCGAGCATGACTAGTTGACCGGGTTGCTAGCACACCAAGCCCGCATGGCTGCTTGGCATGTGGTGGCTAGCAGCAGCCCGCTACCGTGTGGGCTGCGGAGGCATGGCAACCCAGTCGTGGGCAATGGTAGCCGGTTAGGCTTGCCATTAAGGCCCATGGTTGGGGCCGGCAACATGGGAGTGCTTTGGGGTTGTTGGCTCTTTGCTTCTTCTCCGAGGCATGGTAAGTGGTCCTTACCTAACCTCCCTCATATTGTGACAAGTGTTGTTTGCTTATTTCTTTTGGTATTTGATATATTTTAGAATTAAATTAAATACTTATTTTCTCACTTTACCAACTCTCCCACATGGAAAGATGATTGAGGATTTTGGGAATGCTTTGCCTATAAATACCAACTTGGGAAGTTGGGAATTTATACTTTTGAGTTGAACTTAATAAGGCATCTCCCAAAAGCGTCGGAAAACCTTAAAGTTCGTAAAACTCAATTTTTGGTTTATCCTCGTCTAAGCTACGAGGTAGGAACCTTGTTCGGGTGTGTGGGTGTGCAAAGTAGGAGAATTCGCGCATGCGTGTCTTGAGCTTTTCGGGGGTCGTGTAATGTGTTTTCCCTACTTTCTCTCTCTCCCTCTTTATGTGTTTATCACTTTATTAATTGCATGTTTGTTTGTTTAGTTATATTAATTATGCATGCGGTTTGGGCGGGTTTTGGTTCCGCACGGTGGTAGCTCACCATAAAACCCAACAGGGGCTCGATGACTTCTCCAGCTATGGCAGCCATGGCTGAAATATGAACTTAGCTTGTTAAATGTTGTTAGACTATGTAGTAACTTAGTAGTTTGGATAATATATGTCTTATTTTTAATCATAACAGGTTATGACGTTTTAGTTTATATTAAAACCAAGAATATTGTTGATGGTATGTCATAGTAACACCAACAGTAAATATGCTAGTATGTTTTATTACTACTAACATATTCTAAAATGGTATATCTATTAATACTAGTTTAACTTGAAACGGTACATGATGTGTATACCAATATATCCTTGAAATGGTATATCACGTTAATACCACGTAATCCTGAGATGATATATAATTATCTAGCACAGTAACTTGACCATTTGATGCTCCTGTAGGTATACTCTAATTCAATTGTTAATACTATATTATCCAAAAACAAATTATGTTGAGGTATATTTCAATGAATGTTACCAATTTCAGTTTCAGTCAATTACGGTTATTTAAATTCGAACTCCTCCTTTAAATTTCAAAACCAGAATTAGTGTCTAATGCATATGTACTCAAGTATGAATTACTGTTAAACCGCAAATTTGCATTTTAGTTAAATTGTAATTTGTAAAAACTGATACTACAGATGTGTTTGTCTATAATTGTGTGTGTTGTAAAAGAATGAACCCTTCAGGACCTTTGCATAAATTACGTACTACCCAAGACCATATTTTCAGTTACCGTGACTGGGTGGTTGCCAATGAAGTACCAACAACACATGTTGTCATACCAACACAGGGTTGTATTGACGTAGGGTGAACTAGGTCGTTGACTAATCCTCCCTAGAGCCAAACAAAATTTATAATCACTTAACAAACCTAAATACAAGTATAGAGGTAAGTCAAGGGTCGAACCACTAGGAACGGTTATGCTCAAGTGCTTTCAATTAACACCAAAGCTAGGTTGAAGTTGAAGGTGAAGGAAAGACTATACAATTACCAAAACAAATAAGAATCAAACAAATAAAACACTAGGGAATGGGGATCAACAAGTAATCATGACATTTGCAACAACTTGGGAAGGTCAAATCAATCAATGGTTGCGAAGACTAATGATAAGCGCTATCAATTGGAATCAAAGAGCTATATCCTAATCGTTAAGCTAGGTTTCCTCTATGAATAACAAACTAGGAGAATCACAATTCAAACCAATCAACAATTGCAAATCCTAAATCAAGTGGTCCTGTCATTAGGATCTACAATTCCATCTAGCATAGTTCTCAAGGCCTAATCAAACTAAGCACATGCAAACTTCTAGTAATAAATTTAATCTCAACAATCCATCAACATAATTCCCAAATTAAATTACAACCAATCAATCATACAAGTTTTACCCAAACCCTAGCAAGCAACTACTCACTAACAAACATGATCAAATCAAAGCAAGTAATGAAATCAAGAATCAACAAAACATGAAGAACAACTACTCTAATCAAGAATCAATCATCAAAACCAAATCAAACAAACATGAAATTAAAGAAAACAATAAGATGAGATAGAGTAAGAAATGCCCAATGATGATTGAGAAGATCTTCAATAAAATTGTCACCCTTGCATCTTCAATCTCTCAAATCATCATTAAAATCCCTCACTTTCTCTCTCTAAAACTACTCCTAAAACTAACCCTAAACTAGAGAGAGAAACTCTCAACTAATCTAAGAATTAATTGCTTAATGAAATTGCTTAATTTCTTTATTAAGAGAAAAGCTATTTATACTATAACTAACTACAAAAGAAATAAGGCAAATATCCAGAAATAGACCCAGCCGAACGCGCCCTCGCTCGAGCCTGCGCGCCCGCGATAAACAGGGTACGAAAATAGGTCTAAGAGGAGCGTGCCCGCGCAGCCTAAGGATTGTCGTGGCGCGGCGCTGCAGCCGTGACGTGGCGGAGTCTGCCATGTCACGGAGGTTGTTGCCATGTCGCGGTGGTTAATGTCGTGTCGCAGAAGTTCTTTCCTGCACGCCCGCGTTGCTCATGGTGCGCTTCTCATGATCGTCACTAGGCATGGCAGATTTGCAATGAAGTTTACGGTGGGTTCAACACCATGAATTAATGAGAGCTCAAGCATCAAGTCTTGGAGTCAGCCATCTCTTACTTTGTGAACCATAAGTAAGCTTCCACTTTGTACCTTGGGCCTCTTCCAACCCGGAAATTCATCGTGACGGGTCTCGAGCTTCGCCTTTAACCTACAAAAAAAGGAAAAGAACAAATAAAAGGGAAAAACACTAGAAAATCCACAAAAGTGGGCGAAAACATAAAATAAGCAAGAATAAGGAAACTAAAGAGATAATGAATAAAACTAAGCATTTATTAAGGTAGAAAGCTATAAAAAGAAGGTAAAAACAACCTAAAAACTCCTCAAATGAGTGTCATAAATGACACTCATCATGTATTTTTGACCAAATATTTTGGAGGGAATTTCCGTGCCTACATGCCATCTGGTTGTCTTATATATAATAAAATGACAACACCCCAGGACAACCTTCGGGTCTGTAGATCTCGTATTCATACTGTAAGGGATGCATGAATATACTTATTATGAGCATTAAATCCTCTCTACGGATTCTGACCTCAGTTATTATGAAAATCGTAGAGTGAAATTTGTTATGGATTGCGTACAGATGACATATGAAGGATGGCTAATTCATCCCTCTGGCATTCCAACAAACAACTTTGGTACCTCGGGTTTTAACTGGTGCATCGTAACGGGATGATGCCAAAGAAGCTGTTACCCTAATTATATGGAAACGAAGATGCATTTTGTCGTTAATGACATAATACACCTGGGCATGCATAATAGCGGCTAACGTAGACAATTCCATAACATGGATAGTATCAGTGAATGAACCGACAAAGATAGGGCTTATCTTTGTTGGTATAGCATATACAAGAATCTGCTCTAGTTGGTATGCTTGCTAGGGGTCGAATATGGGTAATAGATTTTCTGGAATAGCTCCAACAACGTCGTTATCCTCATTATAGTGTAGTAGTTAGATTTAAAAGTGGGACAATTATATTTGAGTTGGTATGGATACACTAATTATTTAATAATGAACTGCTTTAATTTCATATTGCTACTCCTCAGCGACATGTTATTAAATCATGTTGCAGGGGTCATGTTACATTAGAGTATCCTAAAGAGTAGGAAACTAAACGACCTTTGTTGGTATATATTTACATACCATTAACTTGGTTGATGGTATATATCATATTATCATTCAACTATATATACCAGCAACTCATTGAATTATATATACCAGCAAAGTTTTCCATGGTATGAAATGTTCTTTGTAGTACTACCAACACATTAAAAAAACCATACCAGGGTGAACTAACATTTGCACAATTGAACACAGCTGTCAAACACTGCTAATGGTTTTGGATTGTGGCTAAAGAGTATAAAGGGGATTGCATCAACTTATGACATTGCTTTCGTAGTTGTCAATGAGGTGTATGATGAAATAGAAATATATCGTTGTCAATGAGGTGTAATTAGTAATAAGTATGATAGATTTTGGGAAAATACTACTTGCCACGATGTCAAACTAGTAGGACGTCGATGTATGTTTCATATAAAAGCCAAAAGCCTTGTCGATACTACAATGGAGCCTCAACATACATCCTTATTACAAATATTTTGCATCCTAATATAATGATGCAACTGTTGTAATGTATGAACATGCATATAATAATAATTCCTTAATAGGAAAATATAATTTACTTTATACGATAATATAGTTTACAAAAGTGTGGTATACCTATAGTTAAAGTGCAAACCAATAGTCACTTTATTGGTATGTACCCAAGGTTTGACATACATACTAACAAGATCATCAAACCATATTATGGTGTACCAACATGATCTGAAATAGTACCAAAGAAATAGCAAAAGATAGTGCCTAAACGTAAAGTACTAGCATCACGTACTAGCAACATCACCAATTACCATCATCTCCTACACATGTTTTTTCAACCACAAAAATATTTACAAATTGCACTATATTGAGGTTAGTCATTTCCCTTGTCGATTATCCCATGCCTCCACTAACTTGTGAACCTCCTCCCGGCATTCGTTGGAAGAGCATAGTAGGTCACCCAACACAACAGGACTACTCTTCGAAATCGCCGGAGCTCAAATCGCAAACTGGTGTTCCCAACCTTCAAATCGCCACCTTCAAATTCACAATTTTCATCGACCTTTTACTCTACAAAACCCTTTATGTTTTCTCTCTCCTCTAGCAATCCTATTTTCTTACTTTACAAATGCTTTTTCATTTACCCTTTTCTTTTATTTATTAAAATTCATTTTCTATTACCACCCGACAATGTGCGGGGGGGGGGGGGGGAGGGGGGGCACTGCTTTTCTCTTTATCTTCAATTAACAAGAAAATTACCAAAAAGCTCTTCCCTTGAGTCCATAAAGACTAAAGGTACTAGATCCTGAAAATTCCTCGTAACTAAAGAGTAAAGACTTCACATGAATATTACACTAAAACATAAAAATAAAATAAATACATATAATTTTTAATGAAAAAAAAAGAATTTTTGTCAGACATTTTCTCTAACTCCCACTCTCCTGAGAAAATACTAGTTACTCAACTAGAGAAACAAAAAGTGTTTCTCATGGGGGCACATTAGTCCATTCCAGTTCTAAGTTGGGGTCTGAAAGGTAAATTGCTAAATTTGGTGTGAAAGGCCGTCAGTTTTGTCTTGTTAACGGACGTTGGGTCTTGTTAACGTTGACGAAATGGGTCCATTTCTAAAAAGGGGTGAAATTAATTCTTTTCCTTTTACTGTTTTTTTAGAACAATTCATTAATTCTTTTCCTTGTGGAGGTAAATCGAAACCTTAATTGCAGAAATGTTCAGAGAGTGTTCTTAGAGCATGCACATCGGTGAGGAGCAACCCTCCTCATAACTCTCTCTCTCCTCTTGTGAGCTAGCTTACCATTGCAATGGGTGACTCATTACATACTCTCACTAAGAGGTAGCAACCTCTGAAGCGTGACTGACATTTGCTGTGAGTTGCTGACTTCTTTAACAAAGGAGTCTGATTTTTTTTTTTGAAGTCCAATTATCACATGACACTTGTCATGAATATGACAATTTGTATTGCTATTTGCTTGAGATGCTGTAGAATGCAACGGCTCTTTACATCTTTTACACTCAATATTGCAATTATTGCTCTAACGGTAATTTGTCAATTCATTTTAACATATTTCGAAAAATTAATTTCACCAACGGTATACTTATAATTTTATCTATAAATAGAGCCTAATATTGATATAGTTTTTCACCCTTAAAATTTCACCCTTCTATTTTCCATTATAAAAATATTTTCTGATTATGGATCTTAATAATCCTAATTACGGAAGTGGTTCCTCTCAAAATAATCCAAATAACCAATCTTCCAATTCTCCAAATTTCCAAAGTAATTTTCATTTTGAGCCAAATAACCCTACTAATCCAAATTCTCAAAGAATGTTATTTTATAACATTCCTAACCAACCAATGCATCCAAACCAACAATTTCTACAACAATTTCCAAATCAATTTCCAAACCAAAATTACACACAACAATTCTCAAACCAATTTTTAAACCAAAATTTGCAACAAATTCCCCAAAATTATCCATCTGGTTTTATGTTCCGATGTCACAACATTATGGTGTGAACCAAATAATTCAAAATAGTCCAACAACTCTTGAGGGAGAAAGAAGCAGTAACTTAACCCCACCCAATGATCCAAGGGTTCCACAACAAGGTAATGATGATGTTGACGGTGTAGGTGATGATGATGTTATTGAAGCTCCCCACGGGAGCAACACTGTTGTCAGGGCAGAAAAATGGGGTGCAAAAGAAGATGATGCGCTCGTTTCGGCTTGGGTAGAATGTTCAGTTGAAGATCCAGAGACGGCAACATATCAAAGTTTGGCCGTAATGTGGAGGAACATACAATCCCTTTATCATCAAGCCAGAGAAGAAAATCCATCCACCATGCGCCCTAGAACTTTAAGATCTATGAAAAGTCGGTGGGCAAGAATAAATAAAGATGTGAGTACATGGGTCGGTTGCTATAGTGAAGCAAAAAAAGGTATATGAGTGGTACCAACACTCATGATAAAATGAACGAAACTCATGAAATATATAGAGGGACGTGTAATGGTTCACGCTTTGGTTTAATTGGTTGTTGGGAGATATTGAGAGAGTTAGACAAATGGAAGCCAATAGACCTGGATTTACCTTCTAGTGATGGTGGAAATTCGAAAAGATTAGAACCAGATACTCCAACTGATGAAGGTCCAAAAACTCATACTCGTCGTCGTCGTCCTGACGGGGTGAAAGCATCAAAAAGAAAAGGTAAATCTATTGTCAATTCTGGAATTCAAATAGGGGTAGTTCTGAAATTAAAAATTTAGAGTCGTTTACCGAAGCCCTATTAGAGATGAATGTGATGAAAGGTCAACACAAAGATGTTGATGAAAGGCGAATTGATGTAGCAGAACGTATGCTAGAGTATCAAAAGGAGCGAGATGCCATCAAAGCTCGGAAGAAACAAGAAGAAAAAAGGTTCAAGCTATTTAGTGTCCTTCTTGCAAAACCAATTCTATCTGAAGAAGAAAAGGAAAAATATATCTAAAATTAGAGCAAGAATTTGCACATCTTCTAGGCTAGTTTAAATATCAATTAAGGTAGTCAAACTACATGTGTATTATTCTAGTTTTAATTGATGTAATGTTACTTATGTTGTTTTAACAATTTCCACTACAAGAAACAGGTTGTATAGCGACAGAATTTCCAGTACCAAATATGCATAATTGAAATGCTCTTTGTTTATTACCCAATAAATTATTTCTTGTAAATAATAATAATATAAAATTAGCTCCATAATGAGAAATGTTGTAAAATATGACCGACATGCAATGCTACATTGAAATGTCACATGTTGACAGAAAATCTGTAAGCAATATCAGAGAATCTCATCTTTTACTGTTATGTGTACCCAT